>CM061139.1:27872603-27997584 GCA_030789695.1 Scilla litardierei
AGTATGGTCTCCAGGCCATTTTTATCGAGTCATTCAAGTATTATATGGATGAGAATCATGCTCGAGGGGAAACAGATACGTGGCTACGAAATTTATAATTTCTCACTTATCTATTAAGCCACGCTTCGGGCGTATGCTTAAAATTAAGGCTAGATTCAAGAATTATACCTTGTATGGTGAAATTATTATAAAAGAGTTTAGCGGTGTTATGACAACTACCGGTGTCAATATTGGTTTAAAAAGACCATAGATCTGAGAGATCTATTTACCGCAAAATGTGTATCTCTAAAAAGATCGCATAATTGATTTTCGCATAATCCATCGTATTTGGTAATTTTTATTTTATTTGAGTAAAAGGGTGTTGACTTTTGATTCGATTTGAACTTCAGGTTCAATTTATCTAAGTAGATATGATGTTAAACTTTTTGAAATTATGATTGGTTTGTTGTCATAAAACATTATCAGATCATGAGCATGAGCATAAGCATTGAATGAGCATATAAGTGTGCAATATGTAACATTTAATGATGTATCATGCACAAAATATAAATCTTGTAAGCTAAAAAGGTATGCTCAATAAAATAGTTGAAAGAAACTAAATTATCCATGCAAACAATATCAAGCATGTGAGCTAAAAATGTATGCTCAGTTAACATGAATTAAAACCTATATGATGTATACACATGTTATTTATATGTTGCAGGCATTCAAATAATTTCATCACAGACATATAGTTATGCTACAGGAATTAAAACCTATATGATGTATACACATGTTATTTATATGTTGCAGGAATTCAAATAATTTCATCACAGACATATAGTTGCAGGCATTCAAATGCCAACTTTGAGAGTGCGTTGGCCCAGAGATTGTTTGATCAGAACAGATGCTGGATCTCCGCCCTTCTGAACTTTTGAAGCTTGGCCAGGGCTCACTTTAGATAACGCTTCATCAGGTCCTCCCTAGCTTCAAGCTGCCTTGTATATGTTGGACGACGAGCCTCAAGTCGTTAATCAACAGCACATTTGTCGTCCCAAGTGCTCAGTAGAGTTTTGAGGTGGCCTCGTACTCCACCACATTGTTGGTCGCTGAAAAATTGAAGCAGAGTGCATACTCTAGCAAGCTCCTTAGTGGTCTCTAGTACGATGTCGGCTCTGCTCTCCGAGCCTGTGGCTTATCCATCTACGTGGATGATCCATCGCTCTCACTCAGATCGGGGGGATGTTAAGAGGGTCTTTGATGGTGGGCTTCTGTTGTTCCGTGCCCGGCTGAACATCCGGCGAAGCTTCAACAAGCTCTTCGACTGTGCATTCTGCCACGAAGTCCGCCAGTGCCTGACCCTTGATCGTCGCCTTGGGCTTGTAGACGATGTCAAACTCGCTAAGTTTGATGCTCCAATTTAGCATCCGACCCGATCTTTCCAACCTCTTCAGATTCTTCTCGAGTGACGAGTTGGTGTCGACCATGATAGTATGCGCCTGGAAGTAGGGTTGGAGCTTCCTCACTGTCAGGGTTAAGCAGTAGGCAAACTTCTATATAGGGCTATAGCGGGATTCTGCCTCCTGGAGCACTCGGCTGGTATAGTAGACCAGCCTCTGGGTGCCTACATCTTCTTTGATTAGGACCGAGCTGACGGCCTCCTCTGTGGCGGCTAGATGAGGCCAAGCCGGTCTCCTTCCTCCGGCTTCGCGAGCAGCGATGTGCTTTGTAGATAAGCTTTCAGCTTGACAAAGGCTTGGGTGCAAGAGTCATCCCACTCAACTTTCTTCCTCGCCCCTTTCTTCATACTGAGGGCCTTCTGCAAAAGAATGGGAGGAACCTCTCGGTGGACTTTGACAAGAATCTCCTCAGTGTAATGATCTGCCCATTCAGCCTTTGTAAGTCTCTGATCGTCCTCGGCTCACTCATGTTGATGAGGGCAGATATCTTGTCAGGGTTTGTCTCAATCCCTCGCTTGGTGATTATTACGCCTAGGATAACGGCGTCCTGACCGACGGGGGTTCTGCTCCGATGCAGTAGTTCTTCTTGTCTCGGTGTCCGTGATCTCCTGCACCGATGACTTTCAGCAACGAGATTTGGCCTAGGGAAATTTCGTACTCCCTGGGCTACCTCATAGGGGACTCCTCAGCTCCTCTCTCAGAGCATCTCCCTCACAGCGATGGTCAGCTGTCGTGGTCAAACATCATCTTCCTCACCGAGCTGCCTTTGTCGAGCGACAACTTCCTATTTGAACTGGGGAAGGAGGTCCTGCCTCACATTCGGCGGCCTAGGGGAGCCTTCAGGTGGAGGGGGCCCCACGGGTCTGGTGACAACCCAGTCTTCCATCATCTTGGTGAAGGTCGCGAAGTTCACATGGACGTTGCGTACCGCGACCTGTATGATAGCCGTCGACCCCTCAATGGGCAGATCCAGCGGGGGGTCCTTCTGGGAGAACGAGGCTCCTCAGCCAAGGGCGACCTCAGAGTGTTATTGATTAGTGCCTCGAGTCTTCCTAGCTTTCTTAGAGGTGGCAGTGGAGTGATGTCTGGCGACTTGCCATGGCGGGAATTGTTACGAGTATGTGCGGAGCCAGACATGAGTGTAACCCTTCGTTCCCACAGACGACGCCAATTGTTGCAGGTCAAATCCCACTAACAATGAGATTTATTCAAAGGGGAATCAAGGGTACGGTGATTACATGTTAATTAGGTCTTAGTAGAGGATAAACGCCAGATTCAAGATCGCTCAAAAGTCGTCGACCGCTTGGAAGAGTGGCCGATCTTCCTGCACAACGAGCAGCTCGTCAAAAAGGCTGGGTTGACTGTCAACCCGTGGCCTCACCGATGGTAAATTCAGTAAGCGACTTGTTAGAAGGAGGCGGGACATGCTGGCCGATCTTAGTGTAGAGCGACCTAACGTGGCGAGCTTGCATGGAAGGCATAGATATGTGGACGATATCCAGTCTAATGTGTAAATGATATTTTTTTTATTGCTACCAACCAACCCCCTCGTTGATGGCTAAGGGGGGTATATATAGTGGGGAGAGTCGGTTGATCATCGTCCAATCAGCTGTTGCTTCTGCTTAGCTGGGGTCCAGCTGGTGCTTTGCTGGAGTATTAATATGGATGCGATGGGTCTGCAAGAGTGTCAGAGATATTTTAGCACCGCCTTAATCAGGCATTAATGTGGACATGACGGGCGGCCATCAGTTCTCGTCCTTAACCTTGGGCATTAATTGGAGGCGTAGGTGGCCGCATGTCACTTGGTCAGAGATATTTATGGGCTGCCTGGTCGTCGAGGGTTGCCCTTAGAGAGAGTCAAGCTTGGGCCCTAGCTCGGCATCCCCAGTTTCCTCCGGTCGACCCTCCTGCCTAGGTCGTCAAAGCGAGCTTTATCGTGTCGATCGATCTTTATGCTTGGCTGGCGAGCTTACCGCTTGACTAGTTGACAAGCCTCTCTCTCGATTTGTATGGCGAGCTTCTCATTTGGGCTCGCTCTTGTTCCGGCTAGCCTATTCGCTTGGGCTTCAACTATTTGGGCCTTCATTTTATAGGCCGACCATCAGGTCGTAACAGTTGTAATATGCAAAGTTGTAATAGGGTCGGCTCCTTCGACCACTTTTTCTGCATGTTGTAAGCAAACGTTGTAATTGATAAATATTATAAATTTTTTGAAACATTGTGTAAACTTCTATTACAACGTTTAGAAAAGGTTGTGTATAAAGATATTACAACTTTTAATAAATGTTTTGTAAACTTCTATTACAAATTTTAATAAAAAGTTATGTAAACTTTTATTGCAACATTTATAAAAGTTGTGTAAAGCAATATTACAACTTTCTTTAAGAGTTGTGTAAACTTATATTACAACGTTTATAATAGATTGTGTAAACTTCTATTACAACTGGTTTAAATAGTTGTTTAAAACTCTTTTATAACTTCAATAAAATGTTGTCTAACAGTTATTACAACTTCTATAAAACATTGCAGAAAATGTAAAAAATTAAAAAAAATATGCGGATGCAGTTATTCCAAATCTCCCTGCAGTAGTTGTACACATCCTGATGAACACACACACATAATATTATTCAAACCACATTCATTATTCATCGAGATAATACAGTTTTTATTTCCTCATCTTTTTCAAAAACTAAAGTGACATAATTTTTTTTACAAAATTTGTGTATAGTTGTTGATAACATACATCAGTCAACTAACTACATATGACAAACAAGTATTGACATAGAGTTACAACAACACTCATGGCTGTGGTGGACACAACACGGTTCCTCTCAGTCATGCCCCTTCGTCGTCGACTGGCGGTGGTGGACGGAGCACAAGCTTCCTCTCCCTATCAGTAATCCCCCTTCATCATCGGCCTCAAAAACCCAGATGTAATCGTCCCCCATGGTGTACGAGCGAGCCGTCATGCTTAATACAGACAAAGACATGCTCAGACCCATGAAGAACGGCCGGTCTCTACAACCATAAAAATTAGTTTCTGCAGTGCAACAAACATTTAATAAGTGTGTGTTTTGTGTGTGAAAACATTATAAAAATAATTAGAAAAAGAACATAAACCATAAAAAGTAGTTTTTATACATGTTGCCGCTACATATGATGTGCCATTCCTCCTTGCCTAACCCACATTCGCTGCCCGGGCTGCCCTTGCCCTCGCCTAACCCACATAATGTTAATACTTCATGTGCAACTAGACGACTTTGCCCATAAAAAGAAAGCGATTGTTTTTTCAGAATCGCATTGGTTTTTAGTAATACAATCTCTTCAGTCATGAAAATACTCACCACCATTCAAGTTTGGTGTGGGATCAATATGCAGATCAGTTAGGAAGGTTAATTTCAATGCAATCCTTCTAAACTTAATTACCCCCAGGTCTATAAGCTAGTCCTTGTCATTAGAAAATGGGATGCATGTGTCTATGCATGTCTATGCATGTCTATGCATGTGTGAGATAGAGAAAGAGAGAGAGAGATTTACCTCTTAGCGCAGTACAAAAGGTAAAGAACCAATAGACCTATTTGTCATTAAGAGGAATGATACCAACCCTTTTTCCATCTGAAAGGAATTGGTGGACCCCTTTCTTCATCATGTGGCCTTTTTGATAAATAGCCAATCCATGGACTGCTGACCTGCCAGAACTAATGGGAGCTGCAAGTCTCAACCATTGAGCCACCACAGATTGCATTCCATCACACCCAAGTAGTACCTTTGGATCACCAACAAAACATTTTTGATTAGGGATTAAGCATATAGAAGTAACAGAAGTGAAAAGGGATAACTGGAAGGTGAATAGAAGTCTTTCAAATCTCAAAAAATAATAAACATAAAAAAAGAAACAAAGCAATTATCTAACCATATTTCTTGTTTTATATACACAAGTCACATCAATTCACATCCCAATTACAGACTATTAAATAGCTAGTCGAAAGCTTTTTTGTCGACAAACTATCATTTTCCAAGTATTTACTATCAATATTGCAAATTATGTGCATATGAGTCAGAGCATAACACATACAATCATCATTATCACTTGTTCAACGCTCTTTTTCTCCCTTTTTTCAAAAACTTTTCTAAACATTGTAATTGCATTTAACTTATTCTCATGGGTCTTAAGGCCAGCAAAATGTCACAGTGTTGCAAAGTTGATTGGTAGAAGATGATCAAGTCGGGGGAAAATAGTTTTAAAACCACAATTCAATATCTTCCATATGTGATTGCCCAATCTTGTTGAGATACCTTTGTTCTAATAACGGTTCCATCTTCTAGATGCAAACTGATAACAGATGATGAATCTTTTAAGAATTTGGTCCTGATTGAAGCAACTTTGGATGAAAAGCCATTATATGTACTTTTCATGTAAAAACCAAAGAATAAATGAGCCATGGCATACAATATCCTAGAAAACATTAAAGCATCTATTTAAAATAGGTTCCTAATTATATCACAAGTGATTCTGTACATTCATAGTCTGCCCAATACAAAGCATGTGCTAACAGAATGTGCAAGAATGTTGTACAACTGGGCATCAGCTAGAAAATAGTGATGTCCCAAAACTTGCACTGCATATGCGAACTTAGTTATGCATGAAAGATCAATACATGGCATTCTAG
This sequence comes from Scilla litardierei, assembly GCA_030789695.1. Classification (NCBI taxonomy): domain Eukaryota; kingdom Viridiplantae; phylum Streptophyta; class Magnoliopsida; order Asparagales; family Asparagaceae; genus Scilla; species Scilla litardierei. The sequence goes on from CM061139.1 coordinate 27,878,713, forward strand.
AGCAATGGAAGAACACTTTTTAAAACATGAAAAGTTATCAGCCTGGGAAAAATTGAGTGAAGGTTGTGCAAAAGTATAAATCACACCCAAAATTTGGTTACGCGACACCTATATCTTTTTATGAAAGGAAAACACACACATTTTACCACCAATTTTGCTAAAAACATTTAGATAGGCTTCATAATATTTTTGGGATAAACAACTTGATGAAACTGAGAATGCAAATGCAAGAACTTCCCAAAATAACCAAGCAATTCACAAAGCAAAACAACAAATACCTGACCACAATCCACAAGCCCGGAAACCCCATAAGAATCTGCAAGCTCGATCCCGTGATAAGGGCGCCCTGTATTGTCATCATGGTGTACTCAAATCTCTAATACATGAACCCAACAAATAAATAGAAAATTGAGTGAAGGTTGTGCAGAAGTATAAATCACACCCCAAATTTGGTTATGCGACACCTATATATTTTGAGGAAAGGAAAAACACACACATTTTACCACCAATTTTGCTATAAAAAACATTCAGATAGGCTTCATAATACATTTGGGATCAATAACTTGATGAAACTGAGATTACAAAGGCAAAAAATTCCCAAAATAACCAAGCAATTCACAATGCAAAACAACAAATACCTACCACAATCCTCCAGAAGCCCGAAAACCACAGAAGAATCTGTAAGCTCGATCCCTCGATAAGAGCGCCATGTATTGTCCTCATAGTGTACTCAAATCTCTAATACATCAACCCAACAAAAAAATCGAAAATGATTTTATAGATTAAAAAACAGTATAAACACACTGAGAGATTTAAAATAAACCTCATATGGGTCAATAATGTAAACGAATATGTGACTGAGAAATCGAAAGGGTCGGAAAATGAAGATAAACGACCCTCTGATCACTGTTGGAAGCCGACAGCCGAATTGGGTCTGAAGCAGCATATTGATTCCAATAACAAACAGTAAGGTTTGAATAACTTTTGCCTTCTCTTCCTGCAAAATTCAAACAAAATTCCAATAAAACCAATCAGAAACAGAGAGAAATCACCTAGAGAACCACATTTAACTAAAAAATGTTAAACTAGAGAAACCCATTTATCTCGTAAAATGTGTCACGTAACGTAATTTCTTGTCATATATATTGATATAGAGCATGAGTAGGACTTCCAACACTACATTTTTTGTCAAAAAAATAAGTTAAGAAAGAAAGAAGTAATTAAAATAAACGAAAGTAGAGCATTAAAATTCTTCATGCTTGAAAAGAAAACAAGTCAACACAATATTAATCACGAATCTGATTCAATTATATATTAATTACGAATTTTCCAAAATCCAAATAGAAGCACATAATCGTTAGCCTCATGGCATCATCAACCACAATTGATGTCCTAATTTATAAGGATTCAGTTTGCTTAGGAAATTAAATCTTAAATTCCTAAATCCTAGTATATATCACCAAATGGAATTTGTAACCGAAGTTAAGCCTCACATAGGTCTTTACGGTTACAAATAGTCCTATAAAGCCAACGACAGTTGATGACATGCTCTATTTTTCATATAATCATGAAATTAAAAATGCCAACTTTTAAACCATGATGATAAGCAGATGAAGAAAACAAAGAATTTAAAAAAATAAAATCTCCAATCTGATTCATTTCATTCCTACAATTCATAGTTGTGCAATTGAAAAATCAAAACTTTTTCAGCTCTTCACCTTATTTATCACCGCCTTGCGCTAATGCATATTTGAAAAAACAACTCCTTTCCGTGTTTTTTCCCACACACAAAAAAGATCATCAAGCAAATTCGGCATTTAGGGTATGCGTCATCTGAATTTGGTGATATTGAAAGAAAAGTTACTACACTCAAGCAAATCAGGAAGAACCCCTTTTGAAGAGAAAAAAAGGATAGACCGTTTTTCGTTGGAGAGCGGGGAGTCAAATCCATCAACAACGAAGTTGGACTTGTCAATAGGCCTTCCTAATCTGCTTCACAGTGAGCGAAAGCACGCCATGGCCCCCCGGCTTCAAAGCAACGAAGATGCGAGAGTTAGAACTCAAATGGGATCGATGAAACCCTAACCCAAAGTTTTTCTCAGCGGATGATGCTTGAGTGATGGTAACGACAACGATGATGGTAACGGCAACGAAGAAGCAAGACCCTCGATCGATCGCACAAAGAGTGAAGACGATGAAAATTTCTGGGTTTCGGCGATGGTGCTTAGCATAAGAAAGGCCATTGCGCTTCGAATCGCTCGAGCTATTGACGATCGCCTGAGGAGAGCATGAGTGTTGATGATCGCTTGAGTGGAGCGCATGAAGAGGGCTCCAAATGGGCTTATGGGAGAGAAGATTGCGAGCTAGGGCTTGGGGAGAGAGATCAGGAACTAGATTGAGATGGGGCTAGGCGAGAGGGGAGAAACAGAGGAGCAACACTTTGGATTAGGGCCAGCCTACTAGAGTAACTTGCTAGTGTTTTATTTTCCTTTATCATGATCTCAACATTGTTGAAGCTGTCTTACGTTCGCACTTTCTCCCCCTCTTCCACATAGTCAAATTCCCTCTTACTTTTAAATTAACGTTTGTAAATAGAAAAAGGATTATTTGGAAAAAGCAATGATGACAAAGTACGGTGCATATCTTTTTATAATGTTGCTAACCTATGGATCTGTCATTTACGGGCCATATGTAGCATTAGACAAGTTTTTTTGTCTCATGCACAAATGAACCCACTTTCTTCTTTTTAACCATTTCATAACTTCTCATGACTATCAAAAAATGGCCCTGATAGAATTTTTTTCCTCAAACTTAATGTTCTAACCATATATTTTAGCCAAATAAAAAAATTGTTCATTAGCAATAGTTAATAGTTGTGGTCTCAAAATTAACATTTACAACTATTCACGAAAAAAATTTGTAATACCATTTTTTACAACTATCCATGAAAAAAGTTGTAATAAACATTTTTTACAACTTTCAGAGAAAAATAGTTGTGGTGTCAAAATTAACCTTTACAAATATTCACGAAAAAAGTTGTAATAACCATTTTTTACAACTATCCACGGAAAAAGTTGTAATAAACATTTTTACAACTTTCAGAGGAAAAAAAGTTGTGGTGTCAAAATTAACATTTACAACAATTTACGAAAACGTTGTAATAACCATTTTTACTACTATCCACGAAAAAAGTTGTAATACCCATTTTTTACAACTTTCAGAGAGAAAAAAGTTGTGGTAAACATTTATTACAACTACCAAAATAAAAACGTTGTCATATAAAAGTTGTAAATGACTAGTTTTGTTGTAGTGTAGCTTCCATAAAATGTAGAAAATAGCACCGAGTTCAGAAAAATCCGCAAAAATATTAGTTGAAAATGGAAGATCGCCATCTTCAACTGAAAAATAAGAGAAGGAAAAATTAGGCCAAAATTAAATCATTTAATAAAAAGATCCATATCTTCCAGAAAATTTAGAAAATAGCCCCGAGGTCAGAATAATCCTCAAACATGTTCGTTGGAACTAGGAGATCGCCATCTTCAGCTGAAAAATAAGAAAAGACAAAATTTGACCAAAAATCATATCATTTAATAAAAAGATTCATAACTTCCCGAAAATGTACAAAAATAGCCCTGAGCTCAGAAAAATCCGCAAAAATATCCGTTGGAACAGGGAGGTCTCCATCTTCTGCTGAAAAATAAGAGAAAACAAAATTATGCTGTAACAATCATCTCATTTAATATAAAGATCCATATCTTATAGATAATGTAGAAAATAACCCCAAGTTCAAAAAAATCCGCACAAATGTAAATTGGAATCGGGAGATCGCTATCTTCAACCAAAAAAAGAGAAGACAAAATTGGGCCCAAAACATATCATTTAATTAAAATTTTCACATCTTTAGAAAAGGTAGAAAAATAGTCCCAAGCTAAGAAAAATCCGCAAAAATGTCTGTTGGTACGGGTAGATCGCTATCTTCAACTTAAAAAATAAGAGAAGACAAATGTATGCTTTAAAAATCATATCATTTAATAAAAAGATTCGTATCTTTCATAAAATATAGAAAATAACACCGAGCTCATAAAAATCCGCAAAAATGTCCGTTGGAAGCGGTAGATCGCCATCTTCAACTGAAATATAACAGAAGACAAAATTAGAACAAACATAATATCATTTAATAAAAAGATACATACATTCTCGAAATTTAGAAAATATCCATGCGGTCAGAATAATATGCAAAAATGTCTATTGGAGCCGAGAGATCGTCATCTTCAACCGAGAAATAAGAGAAGACAAAATTAGACCATAAAAATCATATCATTTAATATAAAGATCCATATCTCCCAGAATATGTATAAAATAGGCTGGAGCTCAGAAAAATCTGCAAAAATGTTCGTTAGAACCGAGAGATCACCATCTTCAACTGAAAAAAATAAGAGAAGGCTAACATAGGCTATTAAATCAAATTATTTAATAAAAAGTTCTATATCTTCCATAAAATGTAGAAAATAGCACCGAGCTTAAAAAAACGCAAAAATGTCACTTGCAACCGGGTGATCGCCATCTTTAACTTAAAAATAAGAGAAGACAAAATTAAGCTATAACAATACAATCACTTAATAAAAAGATACATAACTTTCTGAAAATGTAGAAAATAGCCCCGAGCATAGAAAAATCCGCAAAAATGTTCGTTAGAATCGGGACATTGCCACTTCAACTGAAAAAATTAAAGAAGGAAAAATTAGGTTAAAATATCATATCATTTAAAAAAGATCCATAACTTCCCGAAAATATAGAAACATAGCCCCGAGCTAAGAAAAATAGGCAAAAATGCCCGTTGGAACCTGGAGATCGCCATTTTCAACTAAATAATAAGAGAATAAAAAATTAGGTTATAAAAATCATATCACTTAATATAAAGATTCATATCAAACAGAAAATGTAGAAAATAGCTCGGAGCTAAGAAAAAGCCAAAAATGTCCGTTGGAACTTGGAGATCGCCATCTTCAAGTAAAAAAAATAAAAGAAGACAAAATTTGGTCAAAAATCATATCATTTAATAAAAAGATACATACCTATCATAAATGTAGAAAATAGCACCGAGATCAGAAAAATGTGCACAAATGTCCCTTGGAACCGACAGATCGCAAAATTCAACTGAAAAAAGAGAAGACAAAATTAGGCCAAAAAATCAAATCATTTAATAAAAAGATTCATATCTTCTAGGAAATGTAGAAAAAAGCCCAAAGCGAAGAAAAATCCGAAAAAATGTCCATTGGAACATGGAAATCGCCATCTTCAACTGAAAATATGTGAAGACAAAATTAAGCTATAAAAATCTTATCATTTAATAAAGCCCATATCTTTAATTAAATGAAGAAAATAGCCCGGAGCTTAGAAAAATCCGCAAAAATATCCGTTGAGACTTGGAGAACGTCATCTTCAAATGAAAAATAAGAGAAGGAAAAATTTGGATATAAAAATCATACCATTTAATATAAAGTTTCTTATCCTTCAGAAAGTGAAGAAAATAACAATGAGCTCCGAAAAATCTGTAAAAATGTTCGTTGGAACCGGGAGATCACCATCTTCAACTAAAAAAATAAGAGAAGACAAAATTAGGCCAAAATATCATATCATTTAATAAAATTATACATATCTTCCGAAAATTAGAAAATCCCGGAGCTCAAATAAATCCGCAAAAATGTCCGTTGGAACCCGGAGATCGCCATCTTCAGCTTGAATATAAGAGAAGAAAAAATTAGGCCAAAATCATATCATTTAATAAAAAGACCGCCATCTTCAACTGGAAAATAAGAGAAGACAAATTTAGGCTATAAAAATCATATCAATTAATAAAAAGATCCATATCTTTCATAAAATGTAAAAAATAACACCAAGCTCTGAAAATGATATATAATAATCTTATCAGTTGAAGATGTCGATATCCCGGTTACAACGGACATTTTTATAGAACATGGCAATTTCCCGGTTCCGAATTTTGTCTTTTCTTAAATTTCAGTTGAAGATGGCGATTTCTCGGTTTCAACAGACATTTTTGGCATAATTTTGTCTTCTCTGATATCATTTAATAAAACGATCCATATCTTACAGAAAATTTGGAAAATAGCCCGGAGTTCAGAAAAATCCGCAAAAATGTCCGTTGCAACCGGGAGATCGCCATCCTCAACCGAAATATAAGAGAGGACAAAATAAGGCCAAAAATCATATCATTTAATAAAAAGATCGCCATCATCAACATTAAAATAAGCGAAGACAAAATTAGGCAACAAAAATCATATCAATTAACATAAAGATCCTTCTCTTCCAAAAATATAGAATATAGCCCTCAGCTAAGGAAAATACGAAAAATTTCTGTTGGCACCGGGAGATCGCCATCTTCAACTTAAAAATAAGAGAAGACAAAAATAGGCGATAAAAATCATATCATTTAATATAAATATCCATATCTTACAGAAAATGTAGAAAATTGCCCGGAGCTCAGAAAAATCTGCAAAAAATGTCCGTTAGAACCTGGAGATGCCATCTTTAACGAAAAAAAAATAAGAGAATGAAAAATTAGTCCAAAAAATCATATCATTTATAAAAATATACAAATCTTCTAGAAAATATAGAAAAATGGCCACGAGCTCAGAAAAATCCGCAAAAATATCCGTTGGAACCAGGAGATCGCCATCTTTAACGAAAAATAAGTGAAGATAAAATTAGGCTTAAAAATTATATCATTTAATAAAAAGATTTATATCTTCAATAAAATGTAGAAAATAACCCTGACCTCAAAAAAATCGGCAAAAATGTCTGTTGGAATTGGGAGATCGCCATATTCAACTGAAAAAAATAAGAGAAGACAAACTTAGTCTATAAAAATCATATCATTTAATAAAAAGATACATATATTCCCTAAAATTTAGAAAATAGCCCCGAGATTAGAAAAATCCTCAAAAAATTCCGTTGGAAACAGGATATCACCATCTTCAACTGAAAATAAGAAAAGACAAACTTAGTCTTTAAAAATCATATTATTTAATAAAATTAACCACATCTTCCATATATTGTAGAAAATATTCCTGAGCTAAGAAAAATCTGCAAAAATTTCTGTTAGGACCAGGAGTTCACCATCTTCAAATAAAAAAAATAAGAGAAGAGCAAATTAGGCCAAAAATCATATCATATAATAAAAAGATCCATAACTTCCCAAAAATGTAGAAAAATAATTCCGAGCTCAAAAAACCGCAAAGATGTCCGTTGGAACCGGGAGATCGCCATGTTCAATTTAAAAATAAGCGAAGAGAAAATTATGCTACAAAATTCATATCATTTAAAAAAGATCCATATCTTCAATAAAATGTAAATAATAGTCATGAGCTCGGAAAAATCCGTAAAAATATCCGTCGGAAGATCGTCATCTTCAACTGAAAAATAAGAGATGACTAAATTTGGTAATAAAATTCATATCATTTAATCTAAATATCCATATCTTGAAGAAAATGTAGAAAATAGCCCGGAGCTAAGAATCTGCAAAAATGTTTGTTGAGACCGAATAATAGCCATCTTCATCTGAAAAGTAAGAGAAGACAAAATTAGGCCCAAAAATCATATCATTTAATAAAAAGATACATACCTTTCAAAAATGTAGAAAATAGCCTCATGGTCAGAAAAATCCGCAAAAATGTCTGTCCAACCAGGGGGATTGTCATTTTCAACTGAAAAGTAAAAGAAGACAAACTTAGTCTATAAAAACCATATCATTTAATTAAACGATCCATATCTTTAATAAATTACAGAAAATAGCCCCGAGCTAAGAAAAATCCGCAAAAATATCCGTTGGAACCGAGAGATCGCCATCTTCATTTGAAAAATAAGAAAAGACAATTTACGCAATAAATATCATATCATTTTATTTAAAGATTAGTATCATTAACTAAATAATACGCAAAAATGTCTGTTGGAACCGAGAGATCGCCATCTTCAACAGAAAAATAATAGAAGACAAAATCAGGCAAAAAATCATATCATTTAATAAAAAGATAGATATCTTTCAGAAAATGTATAAATGAGCTTCGTGTTCAGAAAAATTCGTAAAAATGTCTGTTAGAACTGGGAGATGGTCATTTTTCAAATGAAAAATAAGAGAAAACAAAATTAGGCCATAAAAATCACAGTGTTTAATAAAATGATCCATATCTTCAATAAAATCTATAAAATAGCCCTGCGCTCAGAAAAATCCGCGAAAATTTCCGTTGGAGCAGTGAGATCGCCATATTCCACTTAAAAATAAGAGAAGACAAAATTAGGCTATAAAAATCATATCATTTAATATAAAGATACATATCTTCAATAAAATGTAGAAAATAGCTCGAAACAAAGAAAAGACCGCAAAAAAGTCAGTTGGAACAGAGAGTCGCCATTTTCAACTGAAAAATAAGAGAAGACACAATTAGGCCAAAAAATCATATCATTTAATAAAACGATATATATCTTCAAGAAAATATGGAAATTAGACGGGAGCTAAGAAAAATCCGAAAAAATATTGGTTGAAATCGGGAGATCGCCATCTTCGACTGAAAAATTAAAGAAGCCAAAATTAGGCCAAAGAAAATCTTCTCATTTAACAAAAGATATATCTTTCAGAAAATACAGAAAACAATCACGAGCTCAGAAAAATCCATAAAAATGTTCGTTGGAACCAGGACATCGCCATCATCAAATTAAAAATAATAGAATGCGAAATTAGGCTATTAAAATCATATCATTTAATCTAAAGATTCATATCTTAAGAAAAATTTATAAAATGGCCCAAAGTTCAGGAAAATCTTAAAAATGTCTGGAACCGGGAGATCGTAATTTTCAACAGAAAAATAAGAGAAGACAGAATTAGGCCAAAAATCATATCATTTAATCAAAACATCCATATCTTCTAGAGAATATAGAAAAATAGTCCCGAGCTAAGAAAAATCTGCAAAAAAATGTCCGTTGGAACCGGGAGACCGCGATCTTCAACTAAAAAAATAAGAGAAGGCAAACTTATGCTATAAAAATCATATCATTTAATGAAAAGATCCATTTCTTACATGAAACGTAGAAAATAGCTCCATCCTCAAAAAAAATCTGCAAACAGTTGGTACCAGGAGATCGCTATCTTCAACTGAAAATAAGAGAAGAAAAAATTATGCCAAAAATCATGTCATTTAATAAATCTATCCATTTCTTTCAGAAAATTTAGAAAATAGGCTCGCGGTCAGAAAAATCCGCAAAAATGTCCGTTGGAACCGTGAGATCGCCATTTTCAACTTAAAAATAAGAGAAGACAAACGTGGTCTATGAAAATCATTTCATTTAATAAAAAGATCCATAAAATGTCTGTTGGAACTGGGAGATCACCATCTTCAACTAAAAAATAAGAGAAGACAAACTTAAGCTATAATAATCATACCATTTAATAAAAAGATCCATATCTCTAATAAAATGTAGAAAATACCTCCGAGCACAGAATAATTCCTAAAAAGTCTGTTGGAGCCAAAAGATCGCCTTATTCAACTAAAAAAATAATAGAAGACAAAAGTAGGCTATAAAAATCGTAAGATTTAATATAAAGATTCATATCATACAGAAAAGGTAGAAAATAGTGCGGAGCTCAGAAAAATCCTGCAAAAATGTCTGTTGAAACCTGGAGATTGCCATCTTCAACGAAAAAAGTAAGAGAAGACAAAATTAGGCCAAATATCATATCATTTAATAAAAAGATCGATATGTTCGAGAAAATACAAAAAAATAGCCCCGAGCACAGAAAAATCTGCAAAGATGTCCGTTGAATAGAAAGATCGTCATCTTCAACTTAAAAATAAGAGAAGACAAAATTAGACTACAAAAAGCATATCATTTGATAAAAATATCCGTACATTTCATAAAATGAAGAAAATAACACCTAGCTCAAAAAATCAGCAAAAATGTTGTAACTGGGCGATCACCATCTTCAACAGAAAAATAGGAAAAGACAAAATTAGGCTATAAAAATTCTATCATTTAATATAAAGATACATATCTTATCGAAAATATGAAAATAGCCCGTAGATAAGAAAAATCCACAAAAATGTCAGTTGGAACCGAGAGATCGACGTCTTCTTCAGAAAAATAAGAGAAGAAAAAATTAGGCCAAAAATCATATTATTTAATAAAATAATCATATTTTCCAGTAAATGTAAAAAATAGCCACGAGGTTAGAAAAATCAGTAAAAATATCCTTTGGAACCGGAAGATTGTCATCTTCAACTGAAAAATAAGGGAAGACAAACTTAGGCTATAAAAATCATATCATTAAATAAAAAGATTCATATCTTTTAGAAAATGTAGAAAATAGTCTGGAGCTCAGAAAAATCTGTAAAAATATCTGTTAGAACGTGGAGATTGACATCTTCAATGAAAAATTAAATGAAGACAAAATTAGGCCAAAAATCAATCAGTTAATAAAAAGATTTATATCTCCAAGAAAATGTAGAAAAATCCGCAAATAAGTCCTTAGAACCGGCAGATCACGATAATTTACTGAAAAATAATAGAAGACAAAATGATGCTACAAAAATTATATCATTTAATAAAAAGATACATATCTTCAGTAAAATGTACAAAATAGACACGAGCGAAAAAAAATCCGCTAAAATGTCTGTTGGAACTGGGAGATCACCATATTCAACAGAAAAATAAGAGAAGACAAAATTATGCAAAAATTCATATCATTTAATAAAATGATCCATATCATTAAGAAAATGTAGAAAATAGTCCAGATCTCAGAAAAACCTGCAAAAATTTCTGTTGGAACCGAAAGATCGCCATCTTCAACTAAAAAATAAGAGAAAACAAAATAAGGCCAAAAAATCACATCATTTAATAAAAAATCAAAATCCTTCAAAAATATAGAAAATATCTCCGAGCTCAAAAAAATAATCAAAAATTTCCGTTGGAACCGGGAGATCGACATCTACAACTGAAAAAAATAAGAGAATACAAAATTAGGCCAAAAATCCTATCATTTAATGAAAAGATCTGTATCTTCTCGAAAATTTAGAAAAATAGCACCGAGCTCAGGAATATATGCAAAAATGTCCGTTGGAACTGGGAGATCACCATCTTCAATTGAAAAATAAGAGAAGACAAAATTAGGCTATAAAAATCATATCATTTAATATAAAGATTCATATCTAACAAAAAATGTGAAAATAGCCCGTAGCTCAGAAAAATCTGCAAAAAGGTCCGTTGGAACCGCGAGTTTGCCATCTTCAACGAAAAAAGAGAAGACAAAATTTGCTCACAAAATCATATCATTTAATAAAAATATTTATATCTTACAGAAAATGTAGAAAATGACTCGGAGTTCAGAAAATCCACGAAAATTTTTGTTGAAACCGGGAGATCGTCATTTTCAACTTAAAAAAAAGAGAAGATAAAATTAGGCGATAAAAATAATATCATTTAATAAAAAATACATATCATCAATAAACTTTAGAAAATAGCTCAGATTTCGGAAAAATCAGCAAAAAGGTCAGTTGGAACCGGGAGATCGTTATCTCAATAGAAAATAAGAGAAGACAAAATAAGGCCAAAAATCATATCATTTTATAAAATAATCCATATCTTTAAGAAAATTTAGAAAATAACCCAGACCTCAGAAAAATGCGCAAAAATGTCCGTTGGAACCAGGAGATAGCAATCATCAACAAAAAAAATAAGAGAAGACAAAATAAGGCTATAAAAATTATCTCATTTAGTATAAAGATCCATGTCTTACAGAAAATACAGAAAATTGCCCGGAGCTAAGAAAAATTGGCAAAAAGGTCTGTTGGAACCACGAGATCGCCATTTTCAACATAAAAATAAGTGAAGACAAAATTAAGCCCAAAAATCATATTATTTAATAAAAAGATCCATATCTTCAAAAAAATAGAAAATAGGCTCGATGTCAAAAAAATCTGCAAAAATGTCTGTTGGAACCGGGAGATCGCCATCTTCAACTAAAAAATAAGAGAAGACAAACTTAGGCTATAAAAATCATCATTTAATTAAAAAGATCAATATCCTTAATTAACTGTATAAAATAGCCCCGAGCTCAAAAAAGCGCAAAAATGTCTGTTGGAAACAGGAGATCGTCATCTTCAACTAAAAAAATAACGGAATACAAACTTATAAAAAACCATATCATCTTAGGCTATAAAAATCATATCATCTTAATAAAAAGATACATATCTTCCATAAAATATAGAAAATATTCCACAACTCATAAAAAACCGTAAAAACGTTTGTTGGAGCGGGAGATCAACATGTTCAACTTAAAAATAAGAGAAGACAAACTTAGGCTATAAAAATTATATCATTTAATAAAAAGAGTCATATGTTCCATAACATGTAGAAAATACCTTGAAGCTCAAAAAAATCCGCAAAAATGCCAGTTGGAACCATGAGCTCGCCATCTACAACTAAAAAATAAGAGAAGATAAAATTAGGCCTAACAATCATTTCTTTCAAAAAAATATAGAAAATAGTCCGGAGCTCTGAAAAATCCGTAAATATGTCCGGTGTAACCAGGAGATCGTCATCTTCAACTGAAAAAAGAACACAAAATTAGGCCAAAAAATCATATCATTTAATAAAAAAGTTTCATACTTTCATAAAATATAAAATATAGCACGAAGCTCTGAAAAATTCGTAAAACTATCCGTTGGAATTGGGAGATCGCTATTTTACACTGAAAAAAGCGAAGACAAAATTAGGCCAAAAATCATATCATTTATTAAAAAATATTTATCTTATCGAAAATGTAGTCCCAAGCTTAGAAAAGTCCGCAGGAATGTCTGTTGGAATCGGTAGATCGCCATCTTCACCTGAAAAAAATAAGAGAAGAAAAATGTAGGTTATAAAAATCAATCATTTAATAAAAAGATACATATCTTCCATAAAATATAGAAAATAACACAGAGCTCAGAAAAATCTGCAAAAATATCAACTGGAACCGGGAGATCGCCATCTTCAACTGAAAAATAAGAGAACACAAAATTAGGCCAAAAATCAAATCATTTAATAAAAAGATCCATATCTTCTAGAAAATTTAGAAAATAGTCCCGAGGGCAGAATAATCCGCAAAAATGTTCGTTGGAATCGAGATCTCCATCTTCAGCAGAAAAGTAAGAGAAGACAAAAATTGGACAAAAATCATATCATTTAATAAAAAGATCCATAACTTCCTGAAAATGTAGAAAAATAGCCCCGAGCTTAGAAAAATCTGCAAAAATGTCCGTTGGAATCGGGTGATCGCCATCTTCAGCTAAAAATAAGAGAAGACAAAATTATGCAATAAAAATCAAATCATTTAATATAAATATCCATATCTTATAGATAAAGTAGAAAATAGATCGGCGCAAACCGAGTAATCGTCATCTTCAACTGAAAAAAGAGAAGAAAAATTTGGGCCAAAAAATCATATCATTTAATTAAAATATCCATATCTTCCAGAAAAGGTAGAAAAATTGTCCCTAGCTAAGAAAGATACGCAAAAATGTCTGTTGGAACGGGTAGATCCACATCTTCAACTGAAAAATTAAGAGAAGACAAATGTAGGCTATAAAAATCATATCATTTTATAAAATAATCATTATCTTTCATAAAGTATGGATAATAGCACCGAACTCATTAAAATCCGCAAAAATGTCCGTTGGAACCGGGAGATCGTCTTCTTTAACTAAAAAAATAAGAGAAGATAAAATTAGGCCAAAAATCATATCATTTAATAAAAAGATACATATATTCTAAAAATTTAGAAAATAGCCCTGAGGTTAGAATAATACGCAAAAATATCTGTTGGAATAGGGGGATTGCCATCTTCAACTGAAAAATAAGAGAAGACAAAAATTAGACCATTAAAATCATATCATTTAATAGAAAGATCTATATCTTCTAGAATATGTAGAAAATATCATGGAGCTTATAAAAATCCGTAAAAATTTCTGTTGGAATCGAGAGATCACCCTCTTCAACTGAAAAAATTAAGAGAAGTCAAACATAGGCTATAAAAAATCATATCATTTAATAAAAAGTTCTATATCTTCCAAAAATGTAGAAAACAGCACCAAGATCAGAAAAACCGTAAAAATTTTCGTTGGAACCAGGAGATCACCGTCTTCTACTGAAAAATAAGAGAATACAAAATTAGGTTATAAAAATCATATCATTTAATATAAAGATTCATATCTTACGGATAATGTAGAAAATATTCAGAAGCTCAGAAAAATCAGCAAAAATGTTCTTTGGAACCGGGAGATCGTCATCGTCATCTGCAAAATAGGGAATACAAAATTAGGCTAAGAAAATTCCTCCAAAATGTCCATTAGAACCGAATGATCGCCATCTTCAATGCAAAAATAAGAGGAGAAACGTTGGCAATAAAAATCATATCATTTATAAAAATGTAGAAAATAGCACCGAGCTTATAAAAATCCACAAAAATTTCCATTGGAACAGGGAGATCGCCATCTTCAATTGAAAAATAAGAGAAGACAAAATTATGCCAAAAATCATATTATTTAATAAAAAGACCAATATCTTCCAGAAAATTTATAAAATAGTCCCGAGGTCAAAATAATGCGCAAAATGTCCATTAAAAACAAGAGATCTTTATCTTTAACTTAAAAATAAAAGAAGACAAAATTAAGCCAAATATCTTATCCCTTAATAAAAAGATCTATAACTTCTTGAAAATATAGAAAAATAGACACGAGCTCAGAAAAATCCCCAAAAATGTCCATTGGAACCAGAAGATCGCCATTTTCAACTAAAAAATTAAAAGATGAAAAAATTATGTTATAAAAATCTTATCATTTAATATAAAAATTCATATTATACAAAAATACCCGAAGCTTAAAAAATCCGCTCTAATGTCCATTGGAACAGAGAGATCGCCATCTTCAAATTAAAAACAGAGAAGACAAAATTAGGCCAAATAATCATACCATTTTCTAAAAGATGCATATCTTCCAGAAAATATAGAAAAATAGCATCAAGCTAAGAAAAATCTGCAAAAATGTCTGTTGCAACCGGGAGACCGCCATCTTCAACTGAAAAAAATAAGAGAATACAAACGCAGTATATAAAAATCATAGTATTTAATAAAAAGTTCTATATCTTCCATAAAATGTACCACCGATCTCAAAAAATATGCAAAAATGTCCGTTGGAACCGAGAGATCGCCATCTTCAACTAAAAAATAAGAGAAGACAAAATTAGGCTATAAAATCATATCATTTAATAAAAGATCCATAACTTTCCGAAATTTAGAAATTTAGAAATTATTCCGGAGCTCAGAAAAATCCGCAAAAATGTTCGTTGAAACTGTGAGATCGCCTTCTTCAACTGAAAAAAGAGAAGAAAAAGTTAGGTCAAAAATCATATCATTTAATTAAAAGATCCATAACATCCCGAAAATGTTGAAAATAGCCCCGAGCTTAGAAAAATCGACAAAAATGTCTGTTGGAACTGAGAGATTGCCATATTCATCTGAATGATAAGAGAAGACAAAATTAGGTTATAAAAATCATCTCTTTAATATAAATATTCAAATCATACAGAAAATGTAGAAAATAGCTTGAAGCTCAGAAAAATCCGAAAATATGTCTGTTGGAACAAGGAGATCGCCATCTTCAACCAAAATATAAAAGCAGCCAAAAGTAAGCCAAAAATTTTAATAAAAGATACATATCGACACAAAAATGTCGAAAATAGCACCGAGCTCAGAAAAATCCGCACAAATGTCCGTTGGAGCCGGGATATCGCATTATTCAACTGAAAAAACAGTGAAGATAAAATTAGGCCAAAAATCATATCGTTTAATAAAAAACTATCTTCCAGAAAATGTAGAAAAATAGTCCCAAGCATATAAAAGTCCATAAAACTGTCCGGTGGAACCAGTAAATTGCCATCTTCACCTGAAAAAATAAGGGATGAAAAATGTACGCTATAAAAATCATCTCATTTAATAAAAAGATACGTATCTTCCATAAAATACCGAAAATAGCACCAAGCACGGAAAAATCCACAAAAATATCAGTTAGAACCGAGAGATCGCCATCTTCAACCGAAAAACAAGAAAAGGCAAAATTAAGCCAAAAATAAAATCATTTAATAAAAAGATCCATATCTTCCAGAAAATTTAGAAAAGTGCCATGAGGTCTTAATTATCCGCAAAAAGTCCGTTGAAACCGGGATATCACCTTCTTCAACTGAAAAATAAGAGAAGACCAAATTTGGCCAAAAATCATATCATTAAATAAAAGATCCTTAACTTTCTAAAAATGTAGAAAAATAGGCGTGAGCTCAGAAAAATCCGGAAAATGTCTGTTAGAATTGGAAGATCACCATCTTCAGCAAAAAAATAAGAGAAGACAAACTATGATATAAAAATCATATCATTTAATATAGAGATCCATATCTTATTGATAATGTTGAAAATAGCCTGGAGCTCAAAAAACCGCATAAATGTAAATTGGAACCGGGAGATCACCATCTTCAACTTAAAAAAGAGAAGATAAGATTGGGCCAAAAAATCATATAATTTAATTAAAATATCTATATCTTCTTGAAAAGGCAGAAAAATAGTCCCAAACTAAGAAAAATCCCCACAATGTCTGTTGGAACGGGTAGAATGCCATCTTAACCTAAAACAAATAAGAGAAGACAAATAATGTAGGCTATAAAAATCTTATCATTTAATAAAAAGATCCTTATCTTTCACATAAAAATAGAAAATAGCACCGAGCTTATTAAAATCCAAAAATGTCTGTTGGAATCGGGAGATCGCCATCTTCAACTGAAAAAATAAGAGAAGACAAAATTATGCCAAAAATCATATCATTAAATAAAAAGATACATATATTCTAGAAAATTTAGAAAATAGCACCGAGTTCAGAATAATACGCAAAAATGTCCGTTGGAACCGGGAGATCGTCATCTTCAACAAAAAAATAAGAGAAGACAAAATTAGATCATAAAAATAGTAACATTTAATATAAATATCCATATCTTCTCGAATATACAAAAATAGCATGGAGTTCAGAAAAATCTGCAAAAATTTTTTTTGGAACCGAGAGATGCCATCATTAACTGAAAAAATAAGAGAAGACAAATGTAGGTTATAAAAATCATGTCATTTAATAAAAAGTTCAATATCTTCCATAAAGTGTAAAAATAGCACCGAGCTTAAAAAATCCGCAAAAATGTTCGTTGGAACCGGGAGATTGCCTCTTCAAGTTAATAAGCGAAGACTAAAAAAATAAGCGAAGCCTAAATCAGGCTATAAAAATCATATCATTTAATATAAAGATTCATATCTTACAAAAAATGTAGAAAATAGCCCGAAGCTTAGAAAACCCGTAAAAATGTTTGTTAGAACCAGGAGATCATCATCTTCATCTGAAAAATAGAGAAGACAAAATTAGGCCAACAATGATACCATTTCATTAAAAGATACATTATCTTTAAGAAAATGTAGAAAAACAGACTCAAGCTAAGAAAAATCTGCAAAAATGTCCATTGGAACCGGAAGATCGCCATCTTAAACTGAAAAACAAAAAAAATAAGCGAAGCCAAACGTAGGCTATATAAATCATATCATTTTTAAAAATGTAGAAAATAGCACCAACTTATAAAATCTGCAAAATTGTCCATTGGAACACGGAGATCGCCATCATCCACTGAAAAATAAGAGAAGACAAAATTAGGCCAAAAATCGTATCATTTAATAAAAAGATCCATAACTTCTAGAAAATTTAGAAAATAGTCACAGGTCTGATTAATACGCAAAACCGTTGGAAACAGGAGATCGCTATTTTCAACTGAAAAATAATAGCAGACAAAAGTAGGCCAAAATCATATCATTTAATAAAAAGATCCATAACTTCTCAAGAATTTAGAAAAATATCCCCGAGCTCAAAAAAATCCAAAAAAATGTCCCTTGGAATAGGGAGATCACCATCTTCAACTAAAAAATAAAAAGAAGACAAAATTAGATTATAAAAATCATATCATTTAATATAAAGACCATTTAATATAAATATTCAAATTATACAAAAATATAGAAAATAGTTCAGTGCTCAAAAAAATCCGCACAAATCTACATTGTAAAAGGGCACCATCTTCAAATTAAAAAAAGAGAGGACAAAATTAGGCCAAAAAAATCATATCATTTCATAAAAAGATACATATCTTCCAGAAAATGTAGAAAAATAGTCTCATGCTAAGAAAAATCTGCGAAAATGTCCATTGAAACCGGGATATCACCATCTTCAACTGGAAAAAGAAGAGAATACAAACGTAGGCTATAAAAATCATATTATTTAATAAAAAGAACTATATCTTTCAAAAATGTAGAAAATAGCACCGAGCTCAAAAAAATACGCAAAAATGTTCATTGGAATGGGAGATCACCATTTTCAAGTTAAAAAATAAGAGCAGACAAAATTAGGCTATAAAAATCATATCATTTAATAAAAAATCAATATCCTCCAGAATATGTTGAAAATAGCCTGACCTCAAAAAATCCGCAAAAATTTCCGTTGGAACCGAGAGTTTGCCATCTTCGACTGAAAAAATAAGAGAAGACAAAAATAGGCTATAAAAATAATTTCATTTAATAAAAAGTTTTGTATCTTATATAAAATGAAGAAAAAAGCACATAGCTCAAAAAAATATGCAAAATTGTTCGTTAGAATCGAGAGATTGCCATCTTTAACTACAAAATAAGAGAAGACAAAGTTACGCTATAAAAATCATATCATTTAATATAAAGATTTATATCTTACAGAAAATGTAGAAAAAAGCCCGAAAAATTCGTAAAAATATTCGTTGGAATTGGGACATCGTTATCTTCATCTGAAAATGAGAAAAGACAAAATTTAGGAAAAAATCTTATCATTTCATAAAAAGATCCATATCTTCCAGAAAACGTAGAAAAACAGTCTCATGTTAAGAAAAATCTGCAAAAAGGTCCATTGTTACCGGGAGATCGCCATCTTCAACTAAAAACAAGAGAAGACAAAGGTAGTCTATAAAAATCATATAATTTATAAGAATGTAGAAAATAGCACCATGCTTATAAAAATCCTCAAAAATGTCCGTTGGAACATGTAGAACGCCATCTTCAACTGAAAGATAAGAAAAGACAAAATTAGGCCAAAAATCATATTACTTAATTCGAAGATCTATATCTTCCAGAAAATTTCGAAAATAGTCCCGAGGTTAGAATTATACGCAAAATGTCTGTTAGAAATGGGAGAACGCTATCTTCAACTGAAAAAAAATTAAAAGAAGACAAAATTAGGCTAAAAATCATATCATTTAATAAAAAGATCCACAACTTCTCGAAAATGTAGAAAAATGGTCCCGAGCTCAAAAAATCCACAAAATTGTCCCTTGGAACCGGGAAATCGCAATCTTCAACCGAAAAATAAGAAATGATAAAATTATGTTATAACAATCATATCATTTAAAATAAAGATCATATTATACAAAAAATATAAAAAATAGCTCATAGCTCAAAATAAATCTGCACAAATGTCCATCGGAACCGGGAGATTAGGCCAAAAAACAGATCCCCATCTTCAAAGTAAAAAAAGAGAAACAAAATTAGGCCAAACATCAAATCATTTTATAAAAAGATACATATCTTCCAGAAAATGTAGAGAAATATTCCCAAGCAAAGAAAAATCTGCAAAAATATCCATTGGAATCGGGTGATCTCCATCTTCAACAGAAAACATAAGAGTTGACTATAAAAATCATATTATTTAATTAAAAGTTCTATACCTTACATAAAATGTACAAAATAGCACCGATCACAAAAATACCCAAAAATGTTTGTTGGAATCGACAGATCGGCATCTTCAACTTAAAAATAAGAGAAGACAAAATTAGGCTATAAAAAACATATCATTTAATAAAAAGATACATAACTTTCCGAAAATGTAGAAAATAGCTCTGAACTCAGAAAAATCCGCAAAAATGTTTGTTGGAACCGGGTGATCGCCATCTTCAACTGAAAAAATAAGAGAAGAAAAAATTAGGTCAAAAATTCATATCATTTAAAGAAAGATCTATAACTTCCCGAAAATGTAGAAACATAGCCCCGAGCACAGATAAATCGGCAAAACTATCCGTTGGAACCAGGGGATCGCCATCTTCAACTAAATAATAAGAGAAGACAAAATTAGCTTATAAAAATCAAATCATTTAATATAATGATTTATATCTAACAGAAAATATAAGAAATAGGTCGGAGCTCAAAAAATCCAAAAAAATATCCGTTGCAACCAGGAGATCGCCATCTTCAACTGAAAAATAAAAGAAAACAAAATTGGGGCAAAAAATCATTTCATTTAATAAAAAGGTACATATCTGCCATAAAATGTAGAAAATAGCACCGAGGTCAGAAAAATCCGCACAACTGTCTGTTGGAACCGGGTGATCGTAATATTCAACTAAAAAAGAGAAGACAAAATTGGGCCAACAAATCATATCATTTAATAAAATATTCATATCTTCAAGAAAACGTAGAAAATAAGCCCAAAGCTAAGAAAAATCCGCAAAAATGTCCATTGGAACCTGGAGCTCACCATCTTCAACTGAAAAATATGAGAATGCAAAATTAGGCTATAAAAATCTTGTCATTTAATAAAGAGATCCATATCTTTAATCATCTGTAGAAAATAGCCTGGAATTCAAAAAAAATCCGCAAAAATGTCAGTTGGAACTGGAAGATCACTATCTTCAATTGAAAAATAAGAGAAGGCAAAATTATTCCAAAAAGCATACTATTTAATAAATAGATCCATGTCTTTCAAAAAATGTAGAAAATAATCTCGAAGTCAGAAATATCCGTCAAAATGTCCGTTGGAACCGGGCGATCGCCATTTTCATCTGAAAAATAAAAGAAGACAAACTTAGTAAACGAAAATCATATCATTTAATAAAAAGAACCAAAAATGTCTATTGGAACCAGAAGATCGCCATCTTCAACTAAAAAATAAGAGAAGACAAACTTAGGATATAATAATAATATCATTTAATAAAAAGATACATGTCTCCGATAAAATGTTGAAAATAGCCCCAAGCTCAAAAAATTCATAAATATGTTTGTTGGAATCGGGAGATCGCCATTTTCAACTGAAAAATATAAGAAGACAAAATTAGGCTAAAAATCATAAGATATTCATATCTTTTAGAAAATGTACAAAATAGCCCAGATCTTACAAAAATGTGCAAAATGTCTGTTGGAAACGGGAGATCGCCATCTTCAATAGAAAAAAATAAGAAAAGACAAAATAAGGTTATAAAAATTATCTCATTTAGTATAAAGATCTATGTCTTACAAAAAAATAGAAAATTGCCCGGAGCTAAGAAATATTGGCAAAAAGGTCTGTTGTAACCGTGAGATCGCCATATTCAACGAAAAAAATACGAGAAGACAAAATGAGGCCCAAAAATCATATTATTTAATAAACAGATCTATATCTTCTTGAAAATATAGAAAATAGGCTCAATGTCAAAAAATCCGCAAAATTGTCCATTGGAACCGGGAGATCGCCATCTTCAACTTAAAAATAAGAGAAGACAAACTTAGGCTATAAAAATCATCATTTAATAAAAGATCAATATCCTCAATTAACTCTATAAAATAGCCTCGAGCTAAAAGAACCGCAAAAATGTCCGTTGGAAACAGGAGATTGCTATCTTCAACTGAAAAACAAGAGAAGACAAACTTAGGCTATAAAAATCATATCATTTATAAAAAGATGCATATCTTCCATAAAATATAGAAAATTGCCCCAGCTTGAAAAATCCGCAAAAAATGTCTGTGGGAACCGGTGAGCACCATCTTCAACAAAAAAATAAGAGAAGACAAAATAAGGCCAAAAAATCATATCATTTAATAAAATGATCCATATCTTTTAGAAAATATAGAAAATAGCATAGATATCAGAAAAATCCGCAAAAATTTCAGTTGGAACCGGAATATCGCCATCTTCAACCGAAAAATAAGAGAAGACAAAATTAGGATATATAAATTATATCGTTTAATACAAAGATCCCATGTTTTACAAAAAATGTAGAAACCTGTCCGGAGCTAAGAAAAATTTGCAAAAAGGTCCGTTGGAATCGAGAGATCGCCATATTCAACGAAAAATAAGAGTAGACAAAATTAGGTCCAAAAAATCATATCATTTAATAAAAAGATCCATATCTTCCAGAAATATAGAAAATTGGCCCGAGGTCAAAAAAATCCGCAAAAATGTCCGTTGGAACCTGGAGATCCCCATCTTCAACTAAAAAAATAAGAGAAGATAAACTTAGGCTATAAAAATCATCATTTATTTAAAAGATTCATATCCTCAATTAACTGTATAAAATTGCATCGAGCTCAGAAAAATCCGCAAAAATGTCTGTTGGAAATAGGAGATCGCCATCTTCAACTGAAAAATAAGAGAAGACAAATTAGGCTTTAATATTCATATCACTAAATAAAAATATCCTTATTTTTTCTAAATATAATTCCTAAAGATGCATCAACCTGTGGTGAGAAAACACCCCGAAACATCGGGCGCCGTCTGTGGGAACGAGTCAACACCCACGTTGTCAACCACACCGACGATGACTTGTTCTAATAATCAAATTATATGATTCATTACTTGGATCGATGAGGGCTAGGATCATTCTTTCAATCGACTTTTCGGTGGCCATGCTCTCTCCAGCGTGATGCATCGCCTTCAACACCAAATACAGGATGCCGTGTTGGGGGAGATCCCATATTCCCTCACGCAATAGCCAAATCCAGAAGCTCCCCTACTGAGTAGCTGGTTGGGAACCTAAAACACTCCTTGAAGTCTCTTGAAATGGAAGCATTCTGGTCGAAGTTCGGCGATCTGCTAGCAGTTACGGCTATCAGTTCTGCTCTTTCGACCTCCATCCGTGGTCGACCAGCTAGTGGCCCTCAACGTCGCCATCCTTGCTACCGGTGATTGGGCCCTACCAGATCGACTCGGACTCTTACAGACCCTCTGATCTCGCATCATGGAATGGCTCCATGCTCGATTACAACATGATCCCTATCGAAATCCCATTGCCTTGGATTCCCAGGGCACCTACCATTCACTCCTTCTTCTGGAGCTAAAGAGAAAGTGAGAGAATAGGTCAATGAAGAGTTCCATCATGCTGGCTTCTAGTTTCTTTGTTTCTTTAAGGTCTATGCTCATGGTTGCAGGGATCTTGATGGTGCTCCAACATCAGCAAACACAAAGAGGGATACATGAGGGAGAAGAGAGGTTCGTGTGGTAAGGGTGATCAAAACTACGATGATGCCTCTGATGCATCTTCTTGGGACCTCGAAAGATCATTCAGGGTTGAAGACCACATTTGGTCCATATACTCATCAATGGACCAAATCGGTATGCCTCAGATCTCCCCAGTGGCTGGCGACCAAATATGTCTGTTGCGGTTTCGGTATCGGAGAGGTCGCTGGCTACTTCACCGATATACTCAGCAAGCACCACTGCTCTGTGAACCCCCTCCAGCGTTGCATCCCCAGCAGCCTCTGCCTTCCAATGAGATCTATGCATTGGACATCAGATCCTCCAAACTGCAAGCTGTCTCCTCTCCCGTCCTTCACTCTTGCCTTCATCACCATCTGCTATACCCCACATCTCCACCAAAGAAGCAGGATGCCAATGGCCACGGGGTTCCTCCAGCTAAACCCTAGAGAGGTGATAGCATCCAAGCTCGTCAAAAAGGACTAGGCGCAAGGCGGCGACATCGATGATGGCCTTTGGGAGGTCTTGTTGGGCCCATCCTCACACCCATTATCTAGATTCCCTCTGTGAATTTCGCCTTCAAGCCCTTTAATCATGACAGATCAGACGAAGCTGACAGGGACCCCAAGCCCCCAATGCTTCCCTGAATGCTCTAGGTGCTTGAAGGCCCTGTACGAAGCAGAAGGTAGTTTCTTTTGACAGCGAACAACGCATGTCATGTTCATAGGATTTCGACTACGGATCTTGTGGCCAGAGGGAAGACGAAGTCACTGCCGTGAGAGTTTAGATCTGGTATGAATCTCATTCTCCCTGCTCATCCCATCTCAGAGTTGTTAACGAATTCGGGGATGTTGGTCGGGGAGGGGAAGCTGATGGCAACCGTCCAAGTGAAGCTCGACAGCCGGCACTTGATCTACAGCCTTCTTGACACCACGCGGCCTCCCGTGTGCACAATCCTCCTCAAATTTGACCACCTCTGCAGCTGCCCTTGTCAAAAAATACTCCAGTGTTATCTCGCTACCGTAGATCTTCCTCTATGTCTCGTCGACCTCAACCATCGCTAGTCGACATGCTACCCTGCCTCAAGATCGTCGTTGGTGATGTATACCCTCCATCGGATCGACGATGTTCATTGATCCGAGTAATTTGAGAGAGAAGATGAATAACTGTCGAGTAAAATTGGAGGTCACCGATGAGGACAACGCTATCATCCGAGACAATGTCATCTCTCTTCATCAGCATCTGTCTGCCAGTCACCGTGTTCCCCGTCCTCCCCTTTCATCGCCAACATCAAGCTCCTCAACACCTTGTCCGTGGGTGAATTCAATGATCGGAGTCTAAAAGAGAAGGGAACAGAGCCTAATTTCTCAGTGCTATGGACAGATCTGCTGCGGCTGGAGAGCCAAAGTTGGTCCCCATATGGCGATGGAATGCGATCGCAATTTGAAGATCAAGCCGGTTGAGATTATCCACCTCCACCATCTATACCATCACGTGCCTGGAACGCGATTTTACCAATCGGGTCGACGAGCGATCAACCCAGGGGCATGCTTGCATCCTGTCTTCAGAGCCATCATCTCGAAGCTTGAGGTGACGGACTTGGGGTGATGCCGAGCCTAAGGGCTTCATGCCAAGCTACCGATTCCAGCAAGCTCTTTCCAGTCCAAAGACAAGAAATGATGGGAGCCACCTTAGATTGGCCATCCCACACCACGCGGTATTAACATCGCCCTTGCCTCCACTTTCTAGAAGAAGAGCATGTCAAGGTTGCATGCGTCATAGACGTGCATCCAGACAAAATTCTGGTGATCGTTAAGAAAGCCTATTTCCTCTGAGTATTTGTGAGGAGATCTGCCAACGAGTCTTCTACTATCAGGGATGCACCTGCAGAACATAATTCAACTATACCAGGCCGACCAATCCAGGAGGAGGCTGACTGATCCAGGAGGAGGCCGATCATACCTGGCCGACCCATCCAGGAAGAGGCCATCCAGGAGGAGGCCGACCAGCCGATACTGATCGATCCAGGAGGAGGCTGACCATACCAGGCCGACCCATCCATGAGGAGGCCGAGCAGTTAGGCTGACCCCACCCATCCATGAGGAGACCGACCAACGAGGCCGACCGACCCAGAAAGAGGCCGATTATACCAGGCCAACCCATCCAGGAGGAGGCCGAGCATACCAGGCCGACCCATCCAGGAGGAGGCCATCCAGGAGGAGTTCGACCAGCCGAGGCTGACCGATCCAGTAGGAGGCTGACCATACTAGGTCGACTCATCCAGGAGGAGGCCGACCGAACGAGTCCGACTGACCCAGGAGGAGGCTGACCAAACGAGGACGACCCATCCAGGAGGAGGTCAACCATGACAAGCTGCCAATGGCATAGCATGCCCCTGTCCAAACCAACCGAGCTAGCGGACCTACACCAGTCCGAGCCCGTGGACAATCCTGAAGGTCACCTTACTTGCGCTAGCACGATTAAATTTCCGATGACTCGAGTTTCCCACCTTTTAGGGCAAACCCGGGCCGCAGAGGGGGCAAAGATAGCGCACACGGGGGACCAGTACTACATCCGCCTTCCAAGCTCCCACAACGGTACAAAAAAATCAGGTAGTGGCACAGAACCTCCGCTGAACAGACTGGAGCTTGAGCTAAAACTGGGATCCAGACAAGACCTAGGGTAGGTTGTGAGGCTGGGGGCAACTCTCCCAACAGACCGACTGTACGGTTCGTCGTAAGGCTGGGGGAATCTCCCCCAATAGGTCGACCCATCGGTTTGTCGTAAGGCTGGGGCAACTCCCCCAGCAGGTCGACCAAACCTAGATCGGTTGTAAGGCTGGGGGAAACTCCCCCAGTAGGTTGATCAGTCGATCGACTGTAAGACTGGGGGTAGCTCCCCCAGTAGGACAATCATCCCATCGATCGTAAGGCTGGGGGCAACTCCCTCAGCAGACCGACCACATCGATCGTAAGGCTAGGAACAACTTCCCCAGCAAACCGATCACTCGATCGATAGTAAGACTGGGGATAGCTCCCCCAGCAGGCCAATCGACCTGTCGATCGTAAGGTTGGGGGCAACTCCCCCAGCAGACTGACCACATCGATGGTAAAGCTGGGGAAAGTCCCCCAGCAGGCCGATCACTCTATCGACTGTAAGACTGGGGGTAGCTTCCCCAGCAGGCCGATCGACTCGTCGATATTATGGTTGGGGGTAACTCCCCAAGCAGATCAACCACATCGACCGTAAGGCTAGGGACAACTCCCCCAGCAAGCCGATCACTTGATCGACTGTAAGACTGGGGGTAGCTTTCCCAGGAAGCTAATCGACTCGTCAATCGTAAGGCTGGGGGCAACTTCCCCAGCAGACCGATCACATCGACCGTAAGGCTGGGGGCAACTCCCCCAACAGGCCGATCACTCGATCAATCGTAAGGCTGGGAGAAACTCTCCCAGCAGACCAACCGTGTCGACTGTAAGGCTGGGGGTAACTCCACCAGCAGGTCGACCACCCATCGACCGTAAGGTTGGGGGCAACTCCCCCAGCAGGCCGACCAACTTATCGACCATAAGGCTGGGGCCAACCCCCACAGTCGACCGACCAGTCTGGTTTATCGTAAGGCTGGGGGCCACTCCCCCAGCAGGCTGACATCTCCTCGTCAATCGTAAGTCGGGGGGGACTCCCCCAACTGGTCGACCCACTTATTCATCGGCCGCATGTCTAGGGGCCGCTCCCCTTGCAACCGAACGAATCATGGACCGACCAATTATTACCGCCAGCCGACTTTGCAAGTCGAACCAATCTTACAAAAGGAACCACTCCTCCCTCTTATACTACATCTCCTGACCTCAACCTCAACAACGGTAGAGCTCGGAAGATTGGGACAATTGATACAACCATTTTGACTGGGCCCAGAGGATGTGAGTCAACCACAACTAGTCAACCAACTCGCTACGCCCTTGGGCTCTGGCCCAAGGACCTCACGGGCAAGTCGTGCTTCTCCACCCGAGACGAAGGCCCAAAAGACCGCCTACTTTCCGAGTAGAGGAAATCGCTCCCCCCAAACTGAGGAAGCACTCGCCAATTATGGCAGCCACTCAACGCCGTCACTCCAGTAATCATGGCCCACTTTTATGGCATTCATCCCCTCATCAAACGTGAGTAATTATGGGGGTCAATTAGCACATCCCTATCAATGACGACAATAAGGTCTTATCATGGCCCATTACAACGGGAGGATGACACGCCTATATGAAGGCAAGAGATGCATCATCTCAAAGGGGGATCTCCGAGATCTACAGCGAAGGTATCACAAACTAACTCTCACACCTTCTTCCATCGAAAACATTCTCTCCTCTATAGCTCGGCTCGAGGATTCGTGCTTGGTCTCTCTGTGAACCAAGTTCGATCCCACCGAGCAGACTTCAGACTAGATCTGACTTTGGCATTGGAGGGGACCCGATCGAAACCTAGGTCCGACCCTCCTAACAAGCTTCTTCGTTTTGCAGATGGAAGGAGATGTCACCACCGCAGAAGCTTTCCTTCGGCTTCCTGTCGCTCGGATCCGAATGCCCTCTTGCCAGAGCCCGTTCGTCCGATCGATCCCGGAGATCATCGTCCCACCGAAGCTACCCTTCGACGCACCGAAGTACAGATCCGCGTCTTTCAGCTCAAGTGAACGCGTGACCGACCGACTCCGAAGGCCGTCCCCTCCTCACGTGACAGCAACGACCTCCGGACCTCCAGACTATCAACCTGTGGTGAGAAAACACCCTGAAACAGTTTTTATAAATATCTAAACAGAATAAACTATTTAATAGCTGAAAATATCAAAGTATAAAGTGATTCTAGATTACCAAAAGTATGCATATTAAGGCCATCGTGAAATAAGTGTTAGGTGCAACTAAGAAAGCCAGTAGGCCCACAATAGTTTGACTAACTCATTAGATTTAACATCAAACCCATGATCGTTTACTTGAGATTTCACAAAGTTGATCAAATGTATAACTTATATTCATATTGTCAAAAACAGAACAAAGTACAAATCTCACAGCATGTAATTCACACAACCAAAATAATGACAAAATATGTTTTTATCTATTGATCCATTTTCCCACTACTTTAATAGAATTAACAAGCACAAGCTCATAAACATTAACAACTAACAATGCAAACTTTCGTAGCCAAAAGCATAAGATCTTAACAATTTTTTTTAAAACAACTAAAGATCAAATCAGAGCGAACAAATAGAGTCAATACCTTAGAGGCACTCGTGAGTCGATCTCTGCTCTCTCCGATCGATACGTTGAGAACCAACTTCTGCACCTTGATCTCCCTCACGAATTAGCGATCTTCTTTTACGAAGCCTTTTTAAAATGGAACAAATCAAATGAGACAAACGAATCCAAAGATCACGGAGAGAAATCTAAAGATTGAAACATGCGACATAAGAAAAACAAGAACAATCACAATTACGCTCAGCTTGGGGTGAGAGCAGCGGGAGAAGAACCAGAAGAATAAAAGAGAATGCTCTGAGACTAATAAACCCTAACCCTGAGGAGGAGCATATTATACGAGGGATGCTCGCGAGGTCTATTGGGGAGAAAACTTAACATGTATGTGATTGCATCCGTCCGATGTAGATCGTACGGTCTGAAGGGGCATGAAACTTTAACGTGTCTATTTTCTTACATGGGCCACGATTGGGCCAATATCGGGTCAAATGCTTTATAAATTAGGATCCCAACTAAACTAATGATTTGGGCAAAATTTGTAGATATTGGTTATCAAAATTTTTGTTAATATTCGGTCAAGATTAATATTTACAACTGTCCACGGAAAAAGTTGTAATAACCATTTTTACAACTATCCACGAAAAAGTTGTAATAAATATTTTTTACAACTTTCAGAGAGAGAAAAGTTGTGGTGTCAAAATTAACATTTACAACTATTCACGAAAAAGTTGAAATTACCATTTTTTACAACTATCCACGAAAAAAGTTGTAATAAACATTTTTTACAACTTTCAGAGAGAAAAATTTTCGTATCAAAATTAAAATTTACAACTATTCATGAAAAAGTAGTAATAAACATTTTTTACAACTATCCATGAAAAAAATTGTAATAAACATTTTTTACAACTTTCATAGAGAAAAAAAGTTGTCGTATCAAAATTAAAATTTACAACTATTCACGAAAAAGTTGTAATAACCATTTTTTACCGCTATCCAAGAAAAAGTTGTAATAAAAATTTTTTACAACTTTCAGAAGAAAAATGTTGTGGTAAACATTTATTACACCTACCAAAATAGAAACGTTGCCCCATGAAAGTTGTAAATGCCTAGTTCTGTTTTAGAGGAAATTAGGTTATAAAAATCATATCATTTAATATAAAGATTCATATCATACAGAAAATGTAGAAAATGGCCCAGAGCTCAGAAAATCCGAAAAAATGTTCGTTGGAACCGGGAGATCGCCATCTTCTATTGAAAAATAAAAGAAGACAAAGTTGGGCCGAAAAATCATATCATTTAATAAAAATATACATATTTTTCATAAAATGTAGAAAATAACATCGGGCTCAGAAAAATCCACACAAATGTCCATTGGAACCGGGAGATCGCAAAACTCAACTGAAAAAAAGAGGAGACAAAATTAGTCCAAAAAATCATATCATTTAATAAAAAGATTCATATCTTCCAGAAAATGTAGAAAAAAGCTCAAAGCTAAGAAAAATCTGCAAAAAATGTCTGTTGGAACGTAGAGATCGCAATCTTCAACTGAAAAAAATGAGAAGACAAAATTAGGCTATAAAAATCTTGTCATTTAATAAAGAGATCCATATCTTTAATCAAATGTAGAAAATAGCATGGAGCTCGAAAAAATCAGCAAAAATGTCCGTTGGAACTTGGAGATCGCCATCTTCATCCAGAAAATAAGATAAAAAATTAAGATAAAAAATCATATCATTTAATATAAATATTCTTATCTTCCAGAAAGTGTAGAAAATAACACCAAGCTCAGAAAAATACGCAAAAATGTCCGTTGAAACCGAGAGATCGACATCTTCAACTGAAAAAATAAGAGAAGACATAATAAGGCCAAAATATTATATCATTTAATAAAATGATGCATATCTACCAAAAATGTGGAAAATAGACAGGAGTTCAGAAAAATCCGCAAAAATATTTGTTGGAATCGTAAGATCACCATCTTCAACTAGAATATAATAGAAGACAAAAATTAGGCAAAAATCATATCATTTAATGAAAAGATCGCCTTCTTCAACTGGAAAATAAGAGAAAACAAATTTAGGCTGTAAAAACCATATCAATTAATAAAAAGATCCATATTTTTCATAAAATGTAGAAATAGCACCAAGCCCAGAAAATGATAAATAAAAAGTCTTATCAGTTGAAGATGGCGATATCCCGGTTACTATTGACATTTTTATAGATGAAGATGGTGATTTCCCAGTTCCAAATTTTGTCTTCTATAATATTTCAATTGAAGATGGCGATTTCCCGGTTTCAACGGACATTTTTGGCCTAATAATGTCTTCTCTGACATTATTTACTAAAACAATCCACATCTTCAAGAAAATATGAAAAATAGCTCAGATTTAAGAAAAATCCGCAAAAATGTTCGTTGGAATCGGGAGATCGCCATCTTCTTTTGAAATATAGGAGAGACAAAATAAGGCAAAAATATCATATCATTTGATAAAATGATTGCCATCATCAACTGGAAAATAAGAGAAGACAAAATTAGGCAACAAAAATCATATAAATTAATATAAAGATCTTATCTTCCAAAAAAAGAAAATAGCCACGTGCTCAAAAAAATACGCAAAAATTCCGTTCGAACCGAGGATCGCCATCTTCAACTGAAAAATAAGCGAAAACAAAAATATGCTATAAAAATCATATCATTTAATATAAAGATCAGTATCTTACAGAAAATGTAGAAAATTGCCCGGAGCTCAGAAAAATCCGTAAAATGTCCGTTAGAACCGAAAGATCGCCATATTTAACGAAAAAAAATAAGAGAAGACAAAATTAGTCCAAAAAATCATATCGTTTAATAAAAAGATACATATCTTCCAGAAAATAGCTTCGAGCTGAAAATAATCCTAAAAAATGTCCATTGGAACCATGAGATCGCCATCTTTAACTGAAAAAAATAAGAGAATACAAAATTAGGCTACAAAAATCATATCATTTAATAAAAACTTTTTATCTACAATAAAATGTAGAAAATAGCCCCGACCTCAGAAAATTCTGCAAAAATATCTGTAGGAACCGGGAGATCGCCATATTCAACTGAAAAATAAAAGAAGACAAACTTAGGCTATAAAAATCGTATCATTTATTAAAACGATCCATAACTACCTGAAAGTATAGAAAAATAGTTTCGAGCTAAGAAAAATCTATAAAAAATGTCCGTTGCAACCGGGAGATCGCCATGTACAACTGAAAAATAAGAAAAGACAAAATCAGGCTATAAAAATCATTACATTTAATAAAAAGATTCATATTTTCAATAAAATGTAAAACCATAGCCCTGAGCTCAGAAAAATCCACAAAAATGTCCGTCGGGATATCGTCATCTTCAACTGAAAAATAAGAGAATACAAAATTGGGCCATAAAAATCATATCTTTTGATATAATATCCATATCTTCAATAAAATATATAAAATTGCTCGGAACACAAATCCGCAAAAATGTCCGTTGGAATGGGAGATCGCCATTTTCAACTTAAAAATAAGAGAAGAAAAATTTGACCTTAAAATCATCTCATTTAAAATAAAGATCCATATTTTTCAGAAAATGTCGAAAATAGCCCATAGCTAGAAAAATAACGCAAAAATATCCGTTGGAACCGGAAGATGGCCATCTGTAATATGAAAAATAAGAGAAGACAAAATAAGGCCAAAAAATCATATCATTTAATAAAACGATCCATATCTTCCAGAAAATGTGGAAATTAGACTGGAGCTGAGAAAAATCCACAAAAATGTAAATTGAAATTGGGAGATCGTCAACTTCAACTGAAAAATTAGAGAAGACAAAACTAGCCCAAAAAATCATATCATTTAATAAAAAGATTTATCTTTCAGAAAATGCAGAAAATAACCACGAGCTCGGAAAAGTCCACAAAAAATGTCCGATGAAACCGAGAGATCGCCATCTTTAATTTAAAAATAAGAGACGATAAAATTAGGCCTTAAAATCATATCATTAATATAAAGATTCATATCTTACATAAAATTTAGAAAATGTCCCGTAGTTCAGGAAAATCATCAAAAGTGTCCGTTGGAACCGAGAGATCACAGTCTTCAACTGAATAATAAGAGAAGACAAAATTAGGCCAAAAAATCATATCATTTAATTAAAAGATCAATATCTTTCAGAAAATGTTGAAAAAATCCGCAAAAATGTCGGTTAGAACCAGGAGATCGCGATCTTCAACTAAAAATATGAGAAGCCAAACTGATGTTATAAAACTCATATTATTTAATGAAAAGATCCATTTCTTAAATAAAATGTAGAAAATAACTCCGAGCTCAAAAAATCCACAAAAATGTCCGTTGGAACTGGGAGATTGCAATGTTCAACTAAAAAAAATAAGAAAAGTCAAAATTATGCCAAAAATCATATCATTTAATAAAAAGATCAATGCCTTTTAGAAAATGTAGAAAATAATCTCACAGTCAAAAAATCTTAGAAAATTCCTAAAATGTCTGTTGGAACCGGGAGATTGCCATCTTCAATAGAAAAATAAAAGAAGACAAAATTAGGCTATAAAAATCATAAGATTTAATAAAAAGATTCATATCTTATATAAAATGTAGAAATTATCGCGTAGCTTAGAAAAATCCGACAAAAATGTCCGTTGAAGCCGGTAGATCGACTTCTTCAACGAAACAATTAGAGAAGACCAAATGAGGCAAAAAATATATCTTTTAATAAAAAGATACATATCTTCGAGAAAATGTAGAAAAATAGCCCCGAGCTCAGAACAATTCGCAAAAATGTCCGTTGGAATCGAAAGATCGTCATCTTCAACTAAAAAATAAGAGAAGACAAAATTAGACTACAAAAAGCATATCATTTGATAAAAATCCATATATTCAATAAAATGAAGAAAATAACACCGAGCTCAGAAAAATGAGCAAAAATTGCTGTTGTAATTGGGAGATCGCCATCTTTAACTGAAAAATAAGGGAAAACAAAATTAGGCTATAAAAATCCCATCATTTAATATTAAGATAATATTTTACAGAAAATATAAAAAATTGCATGTAGATCAGAAAAATTCGCAAAAATGACTGTTGGAACCATGAGATCGTCATCTTCATCCCAAAAAATTAGAGAAGGCAAAATTAGGCCAAAAATCATATCGTTTAATAAAAAGAAACATATCTTCCAGAAAATGTAGAAAATCGCCCCGAGGTCAAAAAAATCCGCAAAAATATCCTTTGGAACTGGGAGATCATCATCTTCAACTGAAAAATAAGGGAATACAAACTTAGGCTATAAAAAGCATATCATAATAAAAAGATTCATATCTTCCAGAAAATCTAGAAAATAGCCCGGAGCTTAGAAAAATCCGTAAAAATGTCTATTAGAACCGAGAGATCTCCATCTTCAACGAAAATACAAATGAAGACAAAATTAGGCAAATATATCAAATCATTTAATAAAAATCTTTATCTTAAAGAAAATGCAGAAAAATATCCACAAGTTCAAAAAAACCGCAAAAATGTCTGTTGGAACCGACCGATCACCATACTTAACTGAAAAATAAGAGAAGACAAAATTAGGTTACAAAAATCATATCATTTAATAAAAAGATCCACATCTTCTGTAAAATATAGTAAATAGACCTGACTGAAGAAAAATCCGCAAAAATGTCCATTGGAATCAGAAGATCGCCTTCTTTAACAAAAAATAAGAGACGAGAAAATTAGGACAAAAAATCATAACATTTAATAAAAAGATCCATATCATTTAGAAAATGAGAAAATAGCCTAGATCTAAGAGAAATCTGCAAAAAATTTTGTTAAATCCAGAAGATTGCAATCTTTAACTAACAAATATTAGAAGACAAGATTAGGCAATTAAAATTATATCATTTAAAATAGAGATCCATATCTTATAGAAAATGTAGAAAATTACCCGGAGCTCAGAAAAATTCGCAAAAAGGTCCGTTGGAACCAGGAGATCGCCATATTCAACGAAAAAATAAATGAAGAAAAATTAGGCAATAAAAATCATGTCATTTAATAAAAAATAAATATCTTCAATAAACTGTAGAAAAATAGCCCCGAGCTCAGAAAAATAATCAAAAATGTTTGTTGGAACCGAGAGATCGCCATATACAAATTAAAAATAAGAGAACACAAAATTAGGCCAAAAAATCTTATAATTTAAAAAAGATCTATATCTTCCCGAAAATATAGGAAAATAGCACCGAGCTCAGAAAAATACACAAAACTGTCCGTTGGAACCGGAAGATCACCATCTTTAACTGAAAAATAAGAGAAGACAAAATTTGGCTATAAAAATCATATCATTTAATATAAAGATTCATATCTTACAAAAATTAGAAAATAGGCTGTAGCTCAGAAAAATCTGCAAAAATGTCTGTTGAAACCCAGAGTTTGCCATCTTCAAGGTAAAAATAAGAGAAGACAAAATTAGGACATAAAAATAATATCATTTAATATAAAGATTCATATGTTATAAAAATTTAGAAAATAGACAGGAGTTTAAAAATCCACAAAAATTTCTATTGGAACTGGGAGATCGACATTTTGAACTAAAAAATAAGAGAAGACAAAATTAGGTGATAAAAATCATACCATTTATAAAAAGATACATATCTTCAATAAAATGTAAAAATTCCCGAGCTCAGAAAAATTCGCAAAAATGTCCGTTGGAACCAGGAGATCGCCATCTTCAACAAAAAAAATATGAGAAGACAAAATAAGGCCAAATAATCATATGATTTAATTAAATGATCCATATTTTTTAGAAAATTTAGAAAATAGCCCAGATCTTAGAAAAATCCGCAAAAATTTCTGTTGGAAACGGAAGATCATCATCTTCAATTTGAAAAATAAGAGAAGACAAAATTAGGCTATAAAAATTATATCATTTAATATAAAGATCAATGCATTACAGAAAATTTAGAAAATTGCCGGGAGCTAAGAAAAATTTGCAAAAAGGTCCGTTGGAACCGGGAGATCGCCATATTCAACGAAAAAATAAGAGAATACAAAATTAGGCCCAAAAATAATATTATTTAATAAAAAGATCCTCATCTTCTAGAAAATATAAAAAATAGGCTCGATGTTAGAAAAATCCGCAAATTGTCCATTGGAACCGGGAGATCGCCATCTTCAATAAAAAATTAAGAGCATACAAACTTAGGCTATAAAAATAATCATTTGATAAAAAGATCCTTATCCTAAATTAACTGTATAAAACAGCCCAGAGCTCAAAAAAATTTGCAAAAATGTCTCAGTTAGAAACACGAGATAGCCATCTTCAACTCAAAAGTAAGAGAAGACAAACTTAGGCTATAAAAAGCATATCAATTATTAAAAAGATCCATATCTTACATAAAATATAGAAAGTAGCCATCAGGTCAGAAAAATCCGCAAAAACGTCTGTTGGATCTGGGAGATTGCCATCTTCAACTGAAAAATAAAACAGGACAAACTTAGCCTATAAAAATCATATCATTTAATAAAAAGAGCCATATGTTTCATAAATGTAGAAAATAGTTTGATGTACAGAAAAATCTGCAAAAA
This sequence comes from Scilla litardierei, assembly GCA_030789695.1. NCBI lineage: Eukaryota > Viridiplantae > Streptophyta > Magnoliopsida > Asparagales > Asparagaceae > Scilla > Scilla litardierei. The sequence continues at coordinate 27,914,891 of CM061139.1, forward strand.
TATCCATTGAAACCAGAAGATCGCCATCTTCAACTGAGAAATAAGAGGAGACAAAATTAGGCCAAAAATCATATCCTTTAAAAAAAGATTCATATCTTTCATAAAATATAGAAAATAGCCCGAAGCTGTGAAAAATCCGTAAAAATATCCGTTGGAACCGGGAGATCGACATCTTCAACTAAAAAAGAGAAGACAGCATTAGGCCAAAAAATAATATCATTTCATAAAAAATACATATCTTACATAAAAGGTAGAAAAATAGTCCCAAGCAAAGAAAAGTCCGCAAAAATGTCCGTTGGAACCGGTAGATCACCATCTTCACCTGAAAAAATAAAAGAAGAAAAATGTAGGCAATAAAAATCATCTCATTTAATAAAAGATATATATATCTTCCATAAAATGTAAAAGATAGCACCTACCTCAGAAAAATCCGCAAAAATATCTATTGGAACCGGAGATTGCCATCTTTAACTTAAAAATAAGAGAAGGCAAAATAAGGCCAAAAATCAAATTATTTAATCAAAAGATCCATATCTTCCAGAAAAATAAGAAAATAGCCCAGAGGTCAGAATAATCCGAAAAAATGTCCGTTAAAATCGGGAGATCACCATCTTCAGCTGAAAAATAAGAGAACACAAAATTTGGCCAAAAATCATATCATTTAATAAAAAGATCCATAACTTTCCGAAAATTGGAAAAATAGCCCCGAGCTCAGAAAAATTTGCAAAACTGGCTGTTGGAACTGTGAGATTGCCCTCTTTAGCTAAAAATAAGAGAAGACAAAATTATGCTATTAAAATCATATAATTTAATATAAAGATCCATATCTTATAGACAATGTAGAAAATATCACGGAGCACAAAAAATCCGTACAAATTGTAAATTAGAACGGGGAGATCGCCATTATGAACTGAAAAAAGAGAAGACAAAATTGGGCCAACAAAATCATATCATTTAATTGATATAAAAGGTAGAAAAATAGTCCCAAGCTAAGAAAAATCCGCAAAAATGTCTGCTGGAACGAGTAGATCGACATCTTCAACTAGGCTATAAAAATCATATCATTTACTAAAAAGATCCTTATCTTTCATAAAATATAGAAAATAGCACCGAGCTCAAAAAATATGCAAAAATGTCTGTTGGAACAAGGAGATCGCCATATTTAATTGAAAAATAAGATAAAAAATTAGGCCAAAAATCATATCGTTTAATAAAAAGATACAAATATTCAAGAAAATTTATGAAATAGCCCTGAGGTCAGATAATACGCAAAAATGTCCGTTGGAACTGGGAGATCGCCATCATCAACTGAAAAATAAGAGAAGACAAAATTAGACCATAAAATCATATCATTTAATATAAAGATCCATATCTTTCAGAACATGTAGAAAATTGCCTAGAGCGCAGAAAAATCCATAAAACAATCCGTTGGAACCAAGGATCAACATCTTCAACTGAAAAAAAAGAGAAGATAAGTGTAGGCTATAAAAATCATATCGTTTATAACAAAAAGTTTAATATCTTCCAAAAAATGTAGAAAATAGCACCGAGCCAAAAATTTCCACAAAAATATTCGTTGGGACCAAGAGATAGCCATCTTCAACTAAAAAATAAGAGAAGACAAAATTAGGCTATAAAACCATATCATTTAATATAAAGATTCATATTTTACAGAAAATGTAGAAAATATTCAGGATCTCAAAAAATCCGCAAAAATATTCGTTGGAACCAGAAGATCGTCATCTTCATCTAAAAAATAAAAAAGACAAAATTAGGCCAAAAATCATATTATTTCATAAAAAGATACATATCTTTTAGAAAATGTCGAAACGCAGACTCAAGCTGAGAAAAATCCGCAAAAATGTCCATTGGAACCAGAAGATTGTCATCTTCAACTGAAAAATAAAAGAAGACAAACATATGCTATTAAAATGTAGAAAATAACATTGGAATTATAAAAATCTGTAAAAATATCCATTGGAACATAAAGATTTCCATCTTCAACAGAAAAATAAGAGAAGAAAAAATTAGGCCAAAAATCACATCTTTTAATCGAAGATCCATATCTTCCAGAAAATTTAGAAAATAGTCACGAGGTCATAATAATACACAAAATGTCGCTAGAAACGGAGATCGATATATTCAACTGAAAAATAAAAGAAGACAAAATTAGGCTAAAAAATCATATCATTTAATAAAAAGATCCACAAATTCTCGAAAATGTACAAAAATAGCCTCGAACTCGGAAAAATACGCAAAAATGTCCCTTGGAACCGGGAGATCGCTATCTTCAACTAAAAAAAGAGATGAAAAAATTAGGTTATAAAAATTATATCATTTAATATGAAGATTCATATTATTCAAAAAATATAGAAAATAGACCAGAGCTCAAAAAAATTCGCACAAATTTCCATTGGAACAGGGAGATCGCCATCTTCAAATTAAAAAAGAGAAGACAAAATTAGGCCCAAAAGTCTTATCATTTCATTAAAGATACATATCTTCCAGAAAATGTAGAAAAATAGTCTCTAACTAAGAAAAATCTGTGAAAATGTCCGTTGAAACCGGGAGATCACCATCTTCAACTGAAAAAATAAGAGAATATAAACTTAGGCTATTTGTAACGCCCCGCTTCCCAAGATACCTGTGAATTACGAATCCGTCCCAAGTATTCTTAGAGCAGCGACTGTTAAAAAGAAAGAGAAGGAAGAGAGTCTACCAGAAGAATAATGCATGTCACTACGCACATGCTGGGAAGTATAAGTAATGCTCCAATACAGAAAATAAGAGATAATCATATACAAGTCCATCAGTCTTTATTATTAAAACAAAGGTACCTCATTATTTACATCATCTCACCTCAAATACAAAAGTGAAAAACAGAAGAAATCACAGAAAAATCCCCAAAAGACATAAAGGTCCACACTAGTACAACTCACTCCATAGACTACCCTTAGAACTAACTGAAGAGGCTGCCCTCTAAGGATTCCATCTCTACCAAGAACTGAAAGCTAACTCCTGAGTCAGGCTTGATCTGGCTGTACTGCTCTTAAACCTGGAAAAAGTAAATGGGAAACATCGCTAGGTAAGGTCTAGTTTTAGAACTGTTCTTCCTAATTAGGGTCTGGTCACTTATCTGTAAATAGATCTACTATTTACGCATAAGGAACAAGTACTGTAAATAAGGTGTCCTGAATTAACATGCAGGGAAAGTAAACAACATCACATGCAGATATTGAAAAGTAAGATCTACAGAATTAAATAAGCATGAAGTAAAGGCAGACAATCATAGATATGCACATGATGCATATGAATGGTTATGAATCAAATGCAACACCTAAGGAAATCCATCTATGCCAGCGTGCCTACAATGTGACTCATGGATTCTATAGGTGGCTCTCATGAATTCAGGAGGTGGCCCCCGACATTTTCGTGGCACGCTGGTCTATGTAGCACGTATGTCCATGTTGTCTATCATACCACACATAGATTCAAGAGGTGGGCCAATGGATTCAGGAGGTGGCATCCGACATTTTCGTAGCATGCTGGTCCATGTGGCACATTGGTCTATGTGGTGTTAATTTCTGTTAAGCTACCATTCTTTCCATGACAAATTTCACTTACACTAAAACATCTTATGTTTCCAATTAACATATAACTCCATCATTCTTAATATGAAACACATAATGGTATGGAAGCATCTTTCTATAAAGTATGCTAATATGAGAATACGGAGCATAACATGGCATTTGTATGACATAGTACAAGCATAACATTACATCCATAAGCATGAACTATTCTCATAACATAATTTACTACATGGATAACAACATTACATCCCTAAGCATGCATATCACCATTCTTAGCACCATAATTTTCACAAACTTTAGCCTGATATTTATATGCCAACTACAGAATTCTGTTTTAAATCTGGACTTTGATATATCAATCTAAAACAGCTATCTAAGGCCATAATCTGGTTTAGTGCTGAACATAAAAGTTGTATATGCTTATGTTCTGTTTCCAAATTATCTAAAATTGTGTCATTTCCGGGTCTGTAGAGAGAGTTATGAAATGTTTTCCACAATGTGGCAGAATCTGTTTAAAACTGATGCCATGGTAAATTCGTCTATTTACACCTTCTACATTCAAAACTAGGCTCTACTTTCTTCTAAAAAATTGTAGTTAACTTCGTGATCTTTTCAAAACTTCTTGAATAATCCCATTTGAAGGTGTACACTAGCAGATATGAATTTTTGAATCTACATGACAGAACTGTAAATTTTACAGCATATCATTAACATTGCTATTATAGCATATTGACTGACTAACATGAAGCTACTAGTCAAACTACCATTGCCATCCTAATAATTTGACATGATAATGATTTTAAAGCTTACAAAGGAAGCATAATGGCAACATGGTCTATAATAACATAGGATGTTACATGGTATATTTTGGCAAACTATGCATACTTCCACTAAATAAAACATTACATCATAAGCATGCATACTAAACTTAACAAAACATGGCACTTTACTAGCATGTGGCTTAAACTACAATTCTACATCAAATTCCAACTGAAATTAAATAGGTGATGAAACTCTATAACCACAATCCTAAAACTACATCCTAACTAGGATGTTAGAATTCCTAACTCAAATATCTCCTTCTTAATTTCTTTGGCCCTTCTTCTCCTTGAAGACCACATCAATACTCAAGCTTTCTTCTTCCATACCTTAACCTCCAATGGTGGATGTCAATAGAGGGATTGAATTAAGTAGATGGTGGTGGAGTGGGAGGTGCAAAGGGAGGAGAGGTTAGTTAGAAGAGGGGATGAGAACTTGAATTTTTTCTACTTCTTTTTCGTTTTCTTTTTCCCAATATCTTTTCTTTTATTCATCCCCTCATCCTTGTCATCCCTTAATTCCCTCTTAGCTTGCCAAATGGAGAGAGTTAGGTGAAAATCAAATAGGTAATGACACCTCTTAGGCTAGGTGTGTCCTTTAAGGAATTTAGGCATTTATATTTTCTATTAAATAGAAATACTCTACTAAAATACCCTTACTCACCAAATACCAAGTATACCATCTACATACTCATCCATTTTATCCAAATGATGTTTAAAAAATTATTTAAAAATAATTTGGTTATTAGAAAATTATGAAAAATTTATAAAATTACCCAAAAAATTCATACTTTCAAATACGTCTAGAAATACATACATTATACATGTGTATATGAAAACAAGGTATTACATTCTACCAACCTTAAAAACAAAGCCCATCCTCGGACTTTCTAAATTTAAGGGTTTAACCGAAGGCTAAATGGATCTAAGGGTTGTCCCACCCATGAAATAAAAACAACACTACGTATACTCCAACAACACATAGCCATATGTATCACATATACATATAATCACTACACATAAGCAACACTCAAGCAGATATATATATACACCATAGTATTTATACACCACATTTTCATACAAGTACTCCACATAGTTATACAAACATATGTATACATGACGTATACACACAATACACCAACACTTCAAACACAAGCAAAATTACTTACAAGTCCATATACACCACAATGAAGGAACCACAATATATACATATATACACATGCCTACATTCATATCACTTCATACATTCAATTATACTACACTCATACAATAGTCGTACATGCACCTACTACATTCATATCATAGACATATGTGTACATATGTACAAGCACAAACAACAAGTACATAAGTAACATACAAACATAGATACATATATACAATATACATTCATACAGCTAGATATATGTACCACTCATATGTTTTTTATATATCGTCATAACAAATGCATATACAACAAGAGACACATATAACGAACACACACATGATCCATACATACCAATATCTCTATCTATGTATACATACAAACATCCTTACATATGCTTATATATTAAAACTAAACATACGTCCATAAAGAAATATCTATAGCATATACCTTACATATGCAACATATAGCACGTATATAGAACCAATTATACCAACCCATGAATACATACCACATGCACCTATACCAACCAATTATACACATCAGTGTATGCCGTAGAACGTCACACATAAGTGACAACCTATCCACCTGGAACCAGGTTCTTGCTTAGCCTTCAATAGGTAGGGCTCTTTACTAATAATGTCTCAGTTTAGACTCTAAGGCAACTACCCACCCTAAGACACGACTTTTCTATATGGAGCATTACCCACACTACCTTACGCACGACGTACGGTGGTGACCTGAATGGGCTGCCAAATGTGACGTTCCACTCCCCAGGATACCCTGGAAGTATGAATCCGTCCCAATTATTTCTAAAGCAGTGAGTTTTAAAAAGAAAGAGAATGAAGAGAGTCAACAAGAAGAATTATGCAGGTCACTGTGCACATGCAGGGAATTACAAGTAATGCTTCAACACAGAAATTATGAGACAATCATATACAAGTCCAATATTCTTTATTATTAAAACAAAGGTACCTCTTTATTTACATCATTATTCCTCAAGTACAAAAGTGAAAAACAGAAGAAATCCCAGAAAAATCTCCAAAAGACATAAAGGTCCACACCAGTATAACTCACTCCCTAGACTACACTAAGAACCAACCAAAGAGGCTGCCCTCTGAGGATTCCATCTCTACCACGAACTGAAAGCTAACTCCTGAGTCATGCCTGATCTGGGTGTACTGCTTTGAAATTTAGAAAATTGGGACACGTCAACACGTGACCCAGTATGAAATCTTAACATCGCTAGTTATAGAACTGTTCTTCCTAACTAGGGCTTGGTCACTTAACTGTAAACAGGTCTACTATTTATGCATAAGGAACAAGTACTGTAAATAAGGTCTATTGAAATAACATGCAGGGAAAGAAAAACAACATCACATGCAGATATTGAAAAGTAAGAGCTACAGAATCAAATAAGCGTGAAGTAAAGGCAAACAATCACAGATAAGCACATGATGCATATGAATGGTTATGAATACAAATGCAACTCCTAAGGGATCCCATCTATGCCAGTGTGCCTACAATGTGACTCATGGATTCTTGAGGTGGCTCCAATGGATTCAGAAGGTGGCCCTGGCATTTTCGTGGCACGCTGGTCTATTTAGCACGTAGGTCTGTCGTCTATCATACCACACATAGATTAATGAGGTGCTCCCCATGAATTCAGGAGGTGGCATCTGGCATTTTCGTGGCACGCTGGTCCATGTGGCACTTTGATCTATGTGGTGTTAATTTTTGTTAAGCTACCATTCTTTTCATGACAAATTTCACATACAATATAACAATTTATGTTCCCAATTAACATATTACTCCATCATTCCTAATATGAAATACATCATGTTATGGAAGCATCTTGTCATACAGTATGCTAATATGAGAATAAGGAGCATAACATAGCATTTGTGTGACATAGTACAAGCATAACATTACATCCATAAGCATGAACTATTCTAATAATATAATTTACTACATGGATAACAACATTACATCCATAAGCATGAATATCACCATTTTAGCACCATAATTTTCACAAACTTTAGCATGATATTTATATGACAACTACAGAATTCTATTTTAAACCTGGACTCTTATATATCAGTCTAAAACAGCTATCTAAGGCCATAATCTGGTTTAGTGCTGAACATAAAAGTTGTAGATGCTTTAGTTTTTTTCCCAAATTAGCTAAGATTGTGTCATTTGGGGGGGTCTACAGAGAGAGTTATGAATTGTTTTCACAACGTAGCAGAATCTGTCTAAAACTGACACCATGGTAAAGTCGTCTATTTACACCTTCCTACATTCAAAACTAGGCTCTGCTTTCTTCTAGAGAGTTGTAGTTAACTTCATGAACTTTCCAAAACATCTTGAATCATCCCATTTGGAGATCTACACTAGCAGATATGATTTTTGAACTGAAAATTTTACAGTTATCATTAACATAGTAATTATAATATATTGACTGACTAACATGAAGCTACTAGTGTTACTACCATTGCCATCCTAATAATTTGACATGATAATGATTTTAAAGCTAAAAAAGGAAGCATAATGGCAACATGGTATACACTAGCATGCGATGTTACATGGTATATTTTGGCAAACTATATTTCCACTAAATAAAACATTACATCATAAGCATGCATACTAAACATACCTTGGCACTTTACTAGCATGGGACTTAAACTACAATTGTACATCAAATTCCAACTTAAAATTAACTATGTGATGAAACTCTATAACCACAATCCTAAAACTACATCCTAACTAGGACGTTAGTACTCCTACCTCAAATATCTCCTTCTTAATTTCTTTGGCCCTTCTTCTCCTTGAAGACCCCATTAATCCTCAAGCTTTCTTCTTCCATAACTTAAGCGCTAATGGTGGAAGTCAATAGGGATTGAATTAAGGAGATGGAGGTGGAGGTGGAGGGGGAGGTGCAAAGGGAAGAGAGGGGAGAGAGAAGAAGGGATGAGAACTTGAATTTCTTCTTCCTCTTCTTCTTTTAATTTTTTTTTCAATTTCTTCTCTTTTATTCATCCTCATCATCCTTTAATTCCCTCTTAGCTTGCCAAATGGAGAGAGTTAGGTGAAAATCAAAGAGGTGATGACACCTCATTGGCTAGGTGTCTCCATTAGGAAATTTTGGGATTTCTATTTTCTAATAAATAGAAATACTCCACTAAAATACCGTTACTCACCAAATACCAAGTATACCATCTAAATACTAATCCATTTAATTCAAATGATGTTTAAAATAATTATTGAAAAATAATTTGGTCATTAGAAAATTATGTAAAACTTATAAAAATACTCGAAAATTGCATACGTACAAATACGTCTAGAAATACATACATTATGTCCATATATACGAAAACATGGTATTACATTCTACCCACCTTAAGACAAAGTCCGTCCTCGGACTTTCTAAAGTTAAGGGTCTAAACAAAGGCTAAATGAATCTAAGGGTCGTCCCACCCTCGAAATACAAACAACACTACATATACTCAAACCACACATAGCTATATGTATCGCATATACTTACATACACTGCACAAACACAACACTCAAGAAGATATATATACACCATAGTATTCATACACCACATTTTCATACATGTACTCCATATAGTTATACAAACATAAGTATACATGACATATACACGCAATAAACCAAACCATCGAACACAAGCAATATTACTTACAAGTCCATAACCACCATGATGAAGGAACCACAACACATACATACATACACATGCCTACATTCATATCACTTCATACATTCAATTATACCACACTCATACAATAGCCATACATATCACCTACTACATTCATAGCATAGGCATATGTACACATATGTACAAGCACAAACACCAAGTCACATAAGTAACACACATACATAGATACATACATACAAGTATACATTCATACAGCTAGATATATGTATCACTCATATGTATTTATATATATCGTCATAACAAATGCACATACAACAAGAGACATGCATAACGAACACACATATAGATACATCCACACATACCAATATACTATATCTATGTATACATACAAACATCCTTACATATGCTTATATATTAAAACTACACATACTTACATAAATAAATATCTACAGCATATACCTTACATATGCAACATATAGCACACATATAGAACCAATTATACTAACCTATGAATACATACCACCTGCACTTATGTACATAACAGTGTATGCCGTAGAACGTCACCATATGTGACAATCTATCCACTGGCACCAGGTTCTTTCTTAGCCTTCTATAGGTAGGGCTCTATACTAATAATTTCTAAGTCTAGTCTCTAAGGCCACTACCCACCTTAAGAAACGACTATTCTCAATGGAGCATTACCCGCACTAACTTATGCACGCCTTAGTGTGGTGACCTACATGGGCCACCAAATGTAACGTCCCACTTCCCATGATACTCGAAAAGTACGAATTCGTCCCAAACATTCCTACAGTAGCGAGTGTTAAAAAGAAAGGGAAGAAAGATAGTCTACAAGAAGAATAATGCAGGTCACTGCGCACATGCTGGAAAGTACAAGTAATGCTCCACCACAGAAAATAAGAGACAATCATATACAAGTCCAACATTCTTTATTATTAAAACAAAGGTACCTCTTTATTTACATCATCGCATCCTCATATACAAAAGTGAAAAACAGAAGAAATCCCAGAAAAATCCCCAAAAGACATAATAAAGGTCCACACCAGTACAACTCACTCCCTAAACTAGCCTGAGAACCAACTGAAGAGGCTGCCCTTTGAGGATTCCATCTTGTTACGCCTATTTGACCGAGACCCAAAAGACACGAGCCTAGGAGCCCGACTACTGGTCGAGAGCACATCTCCATCCTCAAGCCCATTCTACAAAGGCCCTATAAGGGATCTTCTCGAATGTCGATCCGACCTGGCCCCGATAACCCGCTGGTCACTCGCCCACTCCTGCGAAACCCGCTCCCCCGGACGCGCGACCACTAAATGGCGGTAATGGGGAGGTGCTGGCATGGCGAAGAGAGCGGCGGCGAGGGGGCGGATTGATGGGGCACGATCGAGGGCGGGCGTGGGACGTGGGCCAGAGGCAATCACGCTGGGAGCTCTATAAACGGGCTAGGAAGACGACGAAGAAGGGGACCGCATCTCAGGTATCTAAAACCGAAGGTACTCCATCAACGACCTAGCTCCCCCATCCCATCTCCTTCCTCCCCCGCTCGCGCCGTGAGACGCCGTTTCGATCTCCTCACGAGTCGAACCGTCTCCGCCGGGCCTCCTCTTTCAGATCTCTATCTGACTTAGGCATCGGAGGGGATTTGGCCGGAACCTAGGTCCGGCCCCCTGACGAGCGTTCTCGTCTACGCAGGTGGACAGCGGATCAACGGGCCGAGGCTTCCCCTCGCCCCTCTCCAACCTCACATTCAGCTGGATGAGTGAGGCTTACCCTCACCGTCCGCCCGCCGAAGCCGAGCACATCCTACCGAGGCCGAGCGTCTTAACTGGGTCCGAGGCTTCCCCTCGCCCTTCGCCGATCGTGCCTCTAACTGGACGACCGAGGCTACCCCTCGTCTTCCTTCCTCCGAGGTCGTGCTCGTCCGACCGGGGCCGAGCGTCTCAACCTGGGCCGAGGCTTCCCCTCGTCCCATCTGCACCGATTCGAAGCCCCCGAGGGACCCTAGCGGGCCCCTTGACCACGTTGACCGGGTTGTCCACGGTCAACGCTCTGTAGTGAGAAAACACTCTGAAACATCTGGCGCCGTCTGTGGGAACGAAAACCGTCCCACGAAGAAGCAAACCACACCAACAATGGCACGAGCCAACAATGGAAGGAAGCGCATGCCCCCCATCCCGGAGGAGGGGAATGGCACATCAAACGGCAACCCCGAGGACACGCCCGTCAGCGGCCACCCCGCCCTCTCAACCGAAGAGACCGACGGCTCAGAACTGGCCACGCAGGGACAGCTCCGCGCCCTGGCTCAGGAGACCAACGCGAGCCTCCAGACGTTGGTCGCGACGGTACAGCAGCTCGTCGGCCCTGCGCCGTCCAACGGAGGCACGTTGGACGACAGCCATCGATGGGCGGGGGGTCCCCCGCACTTGCGGTCCGCCGTGGTCGACGACCACGGGACCTAGAAGTCGAACACAGAGCGTCGGTTCACGCTGTCCGGCTCCCGTCAGGCGAGGTCACGCGCCTCCTCCCCTTATCGTGAAAGGGGCCGAAGAGAAACCGAAGGGACGGAGGGCGAATCGATGACGGCATCATCTCGTCGGTCACGGTCGTCCCGCCGCAGGAGAAGCGAACGACACCACTCAAGAGACTGATCGCGGCGGAGCAGGAGCTCCCGCAGGAGGAGTCGGGAGCGCCGGGTCAGCCCGACCCCCAGCGTGGCGAGGGCCGTGGAGCCAGCCCCGTTGGTGCCTGTGCTTCCTCCACCCCCGAACGAGCCAGAGGCAGGCGACTACCGCATCCCCGGGGCATCCACGGAGACCGGTGCCCCTTATCACGGAGAATAACCGACGCACGGGTCCCCTCTCGATTCAGGATCCCGGTGCTGGGAAAGTACGACGGGATAGGGGACCCGGGACACCACGTGATGGACTACGAGGGGGACATGTCCTTCCAGGGAGCTGACGATGACTTACTTTGCCGGGGCTTCTACTCTACTCTCAGGGGAGCGGCGAGGACCTGGTACCACAGCCTGCCCGGCCGCTCCATCGACAGCTTCGAGGAGCTCACCCAGTTATTCTGCAAACAGTTCATGGCGGGGAGGCAGATCAAGCCTGGTGCTGAACACCTGTTCAACATAGTGCAAGGCCCGGCCGAGCCGCTCCGACAGTTCATGCGCCGCTTCAATGCGGAAAGGCTGAACGTGAACAGCCCTCCTGACCTGGTGGTCCAGACGGCCCTTAAGAAAGGGCTTCGCCACAGAGGCCTCAAGAAGTCCCTGCACAACGATCCCCCGAAGGACCTCCCCGGGATCATGGCGAGGGCCGAACGCTTCATGCTGACCGAGGAGGCCTTGGCCGAGGATGCAGGAAAAGCCACTCGAGGGACCAAGCGCGGCGACGGCGGATGAGGCAGCCCCGAAGGGTACCGGACCGAGAAGAGGCCGAGGAACCGACAGCGGGGAGAAAGCGCGAGGGACACCACCCCAGACGCCGTCCTCGCCCAAGTACAGAAGGAAGAGCGAGCTGATCGCCCCCCACCGAAGGCTAAAAGAGGTGGGAAGAACAGGGAGAAGTACTGCAAGTACCATAAGGATGATGGCCATGACACTGAAGACTGCTGGCATTTGAAGAAGGACATTGAGAAGCTGATGAGCCGGGGGCACGCCAGGAACCAGGCCGACGAGCTGGCCCACGGAGAAGGGACCTCCACGCAGCCAGACAAGGGGAAGAAGATCAACACCGTCCAAGGTCCCCTCCGCATCATAGAGTGAGCGGGCGATGTCTCTCCCCCCGGTTGCAGCCTAGTAAGAGGGAGTTATCTAGGCTTACATCCCTCTGTCTAGCTTCATTTCCTTTTTTCCTTTTCCTCCAAATGTACCGGTCCGACAAGACTCTTGAGAGTACAAATGCATTCCCTTTTTGTCTTTTCTTGAATCACCGACGGAGTTGGCATGTCACCAATAGCGCAAAAGGATGGAGACCGCCGCCTCGCTGGAGGAGGAAGACGAGCTTTGCCCTCGCCGACCGACCCCAGCGCTCATAAGTCTGGGGGCAATTCCCCCAGCAGGCACGGATGCCGACCGGTCCTAAGCCGAGGAGCCTCGCCCTCGCAGACCGACTCCTGCGCTCATAAGCCTGGGGCAGTTCCCCCAGCAGGCACGGACGCCGACCGGTCCTAAGCCGAGGAGCTTTGCCCTCGCCGACCGACTCCTGCGCTCATAAGTCTGGGGCAGTTCCCCCAGCAGGCGCGGACGCCGACCGGTCCTAAGCCGAGGAGCTTTGCCCTTGCCGACCGACTCCTGCGCTCGTAAGCCCGGGGGCAGTTCCCCCAGCAGGCACGGATGCCGACCGGTCCTAAGCCGAGGAGCCTCGCCCTCGCCGACCGACCCCAGCGCTCATAAGTCTGGGGGCAATCCCCCCAGCCAGTGCGAACGCCGACCGGTCCTAAGCCGAGGAGCTTTGCCCTCGCTGACCGACTCCTGCGCTCATAATCCTGGGGCAGTTCCCCCAGCAGGCACGGACGCCGACCGGTCCTAAGCCGAGGAGCTTTGCCCTCGCCGACCAACTCCTGCGCTCATAAGTCTGGGGGCAATTCCCCCAGCCAGCGCGAACGACGACCGGTTCTAAGTCGAGGGACCTTGCCCTCGCAGACCGACTCCTGCGCTCGTAAGTCTGGGGCAGTTCCCCCAGCAGAGGCGAACGTCATCCAATCCTAGGCCAAGAACGAGGCAGCAACGCAAAATACACGAGAAGTCCGAGTAAGTCAATTTCGTTTATAATAGCTAACCGGGGTACAAAAACGTGTCATATTTACAGGGAATCAAGGCGAAGGAAACACTCTACAAATAATCCACTCACGACGAATGACAGAGTTCTTCACCTACAGAAGCTAGACCGACACCGACAGAGCAAAATTGGTTGACAAAAGACCCAAAGTAGTTAGCCCAAGCTAGCGGCCATGCAACCAGCAATTATTGGCCACGGAGCCGATAACGAAGCCGAAGGAGATAGCGGGGGCCAGGGATCCATTTCAAGTAGACTGGCCCAAAGCGAAGCGGATGCTTAAAAATTTGAGGATAAGGCCGGGAGGGACGGCTTAGGGAGCCCGAGCTCGGGAGGACACATCCTCGGGCACTTCGCCCTGCTCAGAGCGAGGGGGATCGACCGGCGGAGGGGCTTGCCGAACACGCTCCGCACACTCCCGGAAGGAAGACTGGACGACTTCGACGATCCGAGGGGCGATGAGGTCTTCATACTTACCGAAGGCCTCCCTGAGAACCTCGAAGATCCTCTTCCCCAGGGTCTCGACGATGCCCTTCTCCACCTCCTCGGCAAGCCGCATCACCTGGCGCTGATCCGACAGTTCCCTCTGAAGCTCCTCCCTCTCCAAGCGGAACGAATCCGCCACTTCCTCAGCCGACTGCAGGGCGTCCTCCAACTTTCCCCGGAGATCACCCACTCGTCCCTCCAGCTCGGTCACACGAAGCTGGAGATGCCGGGACTCCATCTGGGCCTTCACCATCGCCACCTCCGCCGCCTCGGCTTGCTCTTGGGCCCTCATGGAGGACTCCTCCAGCTTCCTCAAGTGGACGACTCGCTGCTGCAACTCCACGGCGAGCGTGGAAGCCTGGAAGACGGGACATGAGCTAAGAGGAGAGTGAAGGAAAAGAAAGGACTGCAAGATAGCCGAACCTGTTGAAGGGCCCAAACCAAAGAATCCGACACCTTGTCGGCGGGAATCTTTTCGAGGGTGCTGCGGTCCCGGGGAAAGATGGAGCTCTCGGCCACCTGCTGGGACAGGGGCCCGGTCGACGAACACCGAACTCCCGGGAGCGACATCGAGGGAAGCCATATGGCCCGCCAAAAGAGCTCCGATTCCTGGAGACGGAAGCGGGGATGCGGCGACGGGGGTGGTTGTCAGGGCTACCTGAAGGTCCCCGGTGGTGGCTGCAGGGGGCACGGAATAGGCCGGGCTGGAGGGCTCCACGTCCTCCTTCCTCTTCTTCCCTCCATGAGGATCCACGGGCGACGAAGGGAAGCGCTTCCGCCTTGCCCCGTCTCCACTCTCGAGGACAGAAGGGGACGCCCCAGGGGCAGGAGGGACTGCACCGGACCTGTCATTACCCCCCTCCTCTCGGGCTGAGGGGGCGGGTCCGGCCCTTACGACGCCCCCGGGGAGGAGATCGCCAGAAGAAGAGGCGGGAGGCGCGGCCACTACCTGGCCCACGGAGGGCTCGGCTCGACGCACCTCCTCCTCAACAGTCCGTCGAGGCGCCTTTCCGGAGGTACTGCCTCGGCTCCGAGCGGCTCCACGACGGATCAGCTCATCAACATCACGGACGAACTCGCGGCCTGCCATCCCTGCAAAGGAAACCGAAATCAGGATGAGTCACAGGGCGATTCGAAGATGAAACAGCGACCTACCCGGAGACCACAAGACGGCCTTCAGGAGTAGGTCGTCCAACAAAGGCCAGATGGACTAAAAAGAGCCGACAAATTTAGGCTGTAAAAACCATATCAATTAATAAAAAGATCCATATTTTTCATAAAATGTAGAAATAGCACCAAGCCCAGAAAATGATAAATAAAAAGTCTTATCAGTTGAAGATGGCGATATCCCGGTTACTATTGACATTTTTATAGATGAAGATGGTGATTTCCCAGTTCCAAATTTTGTCTTCTATAATATTTCAATTGAAGATGGCGATTTCCCGGTTTCAACGGACATTTTTGGCCTAATAATGTCTTCTCTGACATTATTTACTAAAACAATCCACATCTTCAAGAAAATATGAAAAATAGCTCAGATTTAAGAAAAATCCGCAAAAATGTTCGTTGGAATCGGGAGATCGCCATCTTCTTTTGAAATATAGGAGAGACAAAATAAGGCAAAAATATCATATCATTTGATAAAATGATTGCCATCATCAACTGGAAAATAAGAGAAGACAAAATTAGGCAACAAAAATCATATAAATTAATATAAAGATCTTATCTTCCAAAAAAAGAAAATAGCCACGTGCTCAAAAAAATACGCAAAAATTCCGTTCGAACCGAGGATCGCCATCTTCAACTGAAAAATAAGCGAAAACAAAAATATGCTATAAAAATCATATCATTTAATATAAAGATCAGTATCTTACAGAAAATGTAGAAAATTGCCCGGAGCTCAGAAAAATCCGTAAAATGTCCGTTAGAACCGAAAGATCGCCATATTTAACGAAAAAAATAAGAGAAGACAAAATTAGTCCAAAAAATCATATCGTTTAATAAAAAGATACATATCTTCCAGAAAATAGCTTCGAGCTGAAAATAATCCTAAAAAATGTCCATTGGAACCATGAGATCGCCATCTTTAATTGAAAAAAATAAGAGAATACAAAATTAGGCTACAAAAATCATATCATTTAATAAAAACTTTTTATCTACAATAAAATGTAGAAAATAGCCCCGACCTCAGAAAATTCTGCAAAAATATCTGTAGGAACCGGGAGATCGCCATATTCAACTGAAAAATAAAAGAAGACAAACTTAGGCTATAAAAATCGTATCATTTATTAAAACGATCCATAACTACCTGAAAGTATAGAAAAATAGTTTCGAGCTAAGAAAAATCTATAAAAAATGTCCGTTGCAACCGGGAGATCGCCATGTACAACTGAAAAATAAGAAAAGACAAAATCAGGCTATAAAAATCATTACATTTAATAAAAAGATTCATATTTTCAATAAAATGTAAAACCATAGCCCTGAGCTCAGAAAAATCCACAAAAATGTCCGTCGGGATATCGTCATCTTCAACTGAAAAATAAGAGAATACAAAATTGGGCCATAAAAATCATATCTTTTGATATAATATCCATATCTTCAATAAAATATATATAATTGCTCGGAACACAAATCCGCAAAAATGTCCGTTGGAATGGGAGATCGCCATTTTCAACTTAAAAATAAGAGAAGAAAAATTTGACCTTAAAATCATCTCATTTAAAATAAAGATCCATATTTTTCAGAAAATGTCGAAAATAGCCCATAGGTAGAAAAATAACGCAAAAATATCCGTTGGAACCGGAAGATGGCCATCTGTAATATGAAAAATAAGAGAAGACAAAATAAGGCCAAAAAATCATATCATTTAATAAAACGATCCATATCTTCCAGAAAATGTGGAAATTAGACTGGAGCTAAGAAAAATCCACAAAAATGTAAATTGAAATTGGGAGATCGTCAACTTCAACTGAAAAATTAGAGAAGACAAAACTAGCCCAAAAAATCATATCATTTAATAAAAAGATTTATCTTTCAGAAAATGCAGAAAATAACCACGAGCTCGGAAAAGTCCACAAAAAATGTCCGATGAAACCGAGAGATCGCCATCTTTAATTTAAAAATAAGAGACGATAAAATTAGGCCTTAAAAATCATATCATTAATATAAAGATTCATATCTTACATAAAATTTAGAAAATGTCCCGTAGTTCAGGAAAATCATCAAAAGTGTCCGTTGGAACCGAGAGATCACAGTCTTCAACTGAATAATAAGAGAAGACAAAATTAGGCCAAAAAATCATATCATTTAATTAAAAGATCAATATCTTTCAGAAAATGTTGAAAAAAATCCGCAAAAATGTCAGTTAGAACCAGGAGATCGCGATCTTCAACTAAAAATATGAGAAGCCAAACTGATGTTATAAAACTCATATTATTTAATGAAAAGATCCATTTCTTAAATAAAATGTAGAAAATAACTCCGAGCTCAAAAAATCCACAAAAATGTCTGTTGGAACTGGGAGATTGCAATGTTCAACTAAAAAAAATAAGAAAAGTCAAAATTATGCCAAAAATCATATCATTTAATAAAAAGATCAATGTCTTTTAAAAAATGTAGAAAATAATCTCACAGTCAAAAAATCTTAGAAAATTCCTAAAATGTCTGTTGGAACCGGGAGATTGCCATCTTCAATAGAAAAATAAAAGAAGACAAAATTAGGCTATAAAAATCATAAGATTTAATAAAAAGATTCATATCTTATATAAAATGTAGAAATTATCGCGTAGCTTAGAAAAATCCGACAAAAATGTCCGTTGAAGCCGGTAGATCGACTTCTTCAACGAAACAATTAGAGAAGACCAAATGAGGCAAAAAATATATCTTTTAATAAAAAGATACATATCTTCGAGAAAATGTAGAAAAATAGCCCCGAGCTCAGAACAATTCGCAAAAATGTCCGTTGGAATCGAAAGATCGTCATCTTCAACTAAAAAATAAGAGAAGACAAAATTAGACTACAAAAAGCATATCATTTGATAAAAATCCATATATTCAATAAAATGAAGAAAATAACACCGAGCTCAGAAAAATGAGCAAAAATTGCTGTTGTAATTGGGAGATCGCCATCTTTAACTGAAAAATAAGGGAAAACAAAATTAGGCTATAAAAATCCCATCATTTAATATTAAGATAATATTTTACAGAAAATATAAAAAATTGCATGTAGATCAGAAAAATTCGCAAAAATGACTGTTGGAACCATGAGATCGTCATCTTCATCCCAAAAAATTAGAGAAGGCAAAATTAGGCCAAAAATCATATCGTTTAATAAAAAGAAACATATCTTCCAGAAAATGTAGAAAATCGCCCCGAGGTCAAAAAAATCCGCAAAAATATCCTTTGGAACTGGGAGATCATCATCTTCAACTGAAAAATAAGGGAATACAAACTTAGGCTATAAAAAGCATATCATAATAAAAAGATTCATATCTTCCAGAAAATCTAGAAAATAGCCCGGAGCTTAGAAAAATCCGTAAAAATGTCTATTAGAACCGAGAGATCTCCATCTTCAACGAAAATACAAATGAAGACAAAATTAGGCAAATATATCAAATCATTTAATAAAAATCTTTATCTTAAAGAAAATGCAGAAAAATATCCACAAGTTCAAAAAAACCGCAAAAATGTCTGTTGGAACCGACCGATCACCATACTTAACTGAAAAATAAGAGAAGACAAAATTAGGTTACAAAAATCATATCATTTAATAAAAAGATCCACATCTTCTGTAAAATATAGTAAATAGACCTGACTGAAGAAAAATCCGCAAAAATGTCCATTGGAATCAGAAGATCGCCTTCTTTAACAAAAAATAAGAGACGAGAAAATTAGGACAAAAAATCATAACATTTAATAAAAAGATCCATATCATTTAGAAAATGAGAAAATAGCCTAGATCTAAGAGAAATCTGCAAAAAATTTTGTTAAATCCAGAAGATTGCAATCTTTAACTAACAAATATTAGAAGACAAGATTAGGCAATTAAAATTATATCATTTAAAATAGAGATCCATATCTTATAGAAAATGTAGAAAATTACCCGGAGCTCAGAAAAATTCCCAAAAAGGTCCGTTGGAACCAGGAGATCGCCATATTCAATGAAAAAATAAATGAAGAAAAATTAGGCAATAAAAATCATGTCATTTAATAAAAAATAAATATCTTCAATAAACTGTAGAAAAATAGCCCCGAGCTCAGAAAAATAATCAAAAATGTTTGTTGGAACCGAGAGATCGCCATATACAAATTAAAAATAAGAGAACACAAAATTAGGCCAAAAAATCTTATAATTTAAAAAAGATCTATATCTTCCCGAAAATATAGGAAAATAGCACCGAGCTCAGAAAAATACACAAAACTGTCCGTTGGAACCGGAAGATCACCATCTTTAACTGAAAAATAAGAGAAGACAAAATTTGGCTATAAAAATCATATCATTTAATATAAAGATTCATATCTTACAAAAATTAGAAAATAGGCTGTAGCTCAGAAAAATCTGCAAAAATGTCTGTTGAAACCCAGAGTTTGCCATCTTCAAGGTAAAAATAAGAGAAGACAAAATTAGGACATAAAAATAATATCATTTAATATAAAGATTCATATGTTATAAAAATTTAGAAAATAGACAGGAGTTTAAAAATCCACAAAAATTTCTATTGGAACTGGGAGATCGACATTTTGAACTAAAAAATAAGAGAAGACAAAATTAGGTGATAAAAATCATACCATTTATAAAAAGATACATATCTTCAATAAAATGTAAAAATTCCCGAGCTCAGAAAAATTCGCAAAAATGTCCGTTGGAACCAGGAGATCGCCATCTTCAACAAAAAAAATATGAGAAGACAAAATAAGGCCAAATAATCATATGATTTAATTAAATGATCCATATTTTTTAGAAAATTTAGAAAATAGCCCAGATCTTAGAAAAATCCGCAAAAATTTCTGTTGGAAACGGAAGATCATCATCTTCAATTGAAAAATAAGAGAAGACAAAATTAGGCTATAAAAATTATATCATTTAATATAAAGATCAATGCATTACAGAAAATTTAGAAAATTGCCGGGAGCTAAGAAAAATTTGCAAAAAGGTCCGTTGGAACCGGGAGATCGCCATATTCAACGAAAAAATAAGAGAATACAAAATTAGGCCCAAAAATAATATTATTTAATAAAAAGATCCTCATCTTCTAGAAAATATAAAAAATAGGCTCGATGTTAGAAAAATCCGCAAATTGTCCATTGGAACCGGGAGATCGCCATCTTCAATAAAAAATTAAGAGCATACAAACTTAGGCTATAAAAATAATCATTTGATAAAAAGATCCTTATCCTAAATTAACTGTATAAAACAGCCCAGAGCTCAAAAAAATTTGCAAAAATGTCTCAGTTAGAAACACGAGATAGCCATCTTCAACTCAAAAGTAAGAGAAGACAAACTTAGGCTATAAAAAGCATATCAATTATTAAAAAGATCCATATCTTACATAAAATATAGAAAGTAGCCATCAGGTCAGAAAAATCCGCAAAAACGTCTGTTGGATCTGGGAGATTGCCATCTTCAACTGAAAAATAAAACAGGACAAACTTAGCCTATAAAAATCATATCATTTAATAAAAAGAGCCATATGTTTCATAAATGTAGAAAATAGTTTGATGTACAGAAAAATCTGCAAAAATATCCATTGAAACCAGAAGATCGCCATCTTCAACTGAGAAATAAGAGGAGACAAAATTAGGCCAAAAATCATATCCTTTAAAAAAAGATTCATATCTTTCATAAAATATAGAAAATAGCCCGAAGCTGTGAAAAATCCGTAAAAATATCCGTTGGAACCGGGAGATCGACATCTTCAACTAAAAAAGAGAAGACAGCATTAGGCCAAAAAATAATATCATTTCATAAAAAATACATATCTTACATAAAAGGTAGAAAAATAGTCCCAAGCAAAGAAAAGTCCGCAAAAATGTCCGTTGGAACCGGTAGATCACCATCTTCACCTGAAAAAATAAAAGAAGAAAAATGTAGGCAATAAAAATCATCTCATTTAATAAAAGATATATATATCTTCCATAAAATGTAAAAGATAGCACCTACCTCAGAAAAATCCGCAAAAATATCTATTGGAACCGGAGATTGCCATCTTTAACTTAAAAATAAGAGAAGGCAAAATAAGGCCAAAAATCAAATTATTTAATCAAAAGATCCATATCTTCCAGAAAAATAAGAAAATAGCCCAGAGGTCAGAATAATCCGAAAAAATGTCCGTTAAAATCGGGAGATCACCATCTTCAGCTGAAAAATAAGAGAACACAAAATTTGGCCAAAAATCATATCATTTAATAAAAAGATCCATAACTTTCCGAAAATTGGAAAAATAGCCCTGAGCTCAGAAAAATTTGCAAAACTGGCTGTTGGAACTGTGAGATTGCCCTCTTTAGCTAAAAATAAGAGAAGACAAAATTATGCTATTAAAATCATATAATTTAATATAAAGATCCATATCTTATAGACAATGTAGAAAATATCACGGAGCACAAAAAATCCGTACAAATTGTAAATTAGAACGGGGAGATCGCCATTATGAACTGAAAAAAGAGAAGACAAAATTGGGCCAACAAAATCATATCATTTAATTGAAATATCTATATCTTCCAGAAAAGGTAGAAAAATAGTCCCAAGCTAAGAAAAATCCGCAAAAATGTCTGCTGGAACGAGTAGATCGACATCTTCAACTAGGCTATAAAAATCATATCATTTACTAAAAAGATCCTTATCTTTCATAAAATATAGAAAATAGCACCGAGCTCAAAAAATATGCAAAAATGTCTGTTGGAACAAGGAGATCGCCATATTTAATTGAAAAATAAGATAAAAAATTAGGCCAAAAATCATATCATTTAATAAAAAGATACAAATATTCAAGAAAATTTATGAAATAGCCCTGAGGTCAGATAATACGCAAAAATGTCCGTTGGAACTGGGAGATCGCCATCATCAACTGAAAAATAAGAGAAGACAAAATTAGACCATAAAATCATATCATTTAATATAAAGATCCATATCTTTCAGAACATGTAGAAAATTGCCTAGAGCGCAGAAAAATCCATAAAACAATCCGTTGGAACCAAGGATAAACATCTTCAACTGAAAAAAAAGAGAAGATAAGTGTAGGCTATAAAAATCATATCGTTTATAACAAAAAGTTTAATATCTTCCAAAAATGTAGAAAATAGCACCGAGCCAAAAATTTCCACAAAAATATTCGTTGGGACCAAGAGATAGCCATCTTCAACTAAAAAATAAGAGAAGACAAAATTAGGCTATAAAACCATATCATTTAATATAAAGATTCATATTTTACAGAAAATGTAGAAAATATTCAGGATCTCAAAAAATCCGCAAAAATATTCGTTGGAACCAGAAGATCGTCATCTTCATCTAAAAAATAAAAAAGACAAAATTAGGCCAAAAATCATATTATTTCATAAAAAGATACATATCTTTTAGAAAATGTCGAAACGCAGACTCAAGCTGAGAAAAATCCGCAAAAATGTCCATTGGAACCAGAAGATTGTCATCTTCAACTGAAAAATAAAAGAAGACAAACATATGCTATTAAAATGTAGAAAATAACATTGGAATTATAAAAATCTGTAAAAATATCCATTGGAACATAAAGATTTCCATCTTCAACAGAAAAATAAGAGAAGAAAAAATTAGGCCAAAAATCACATCATTTAATCGAAGATCCATATCTTCCAGAAAATTTAGAAAATAGTCACGAGGTCATAATAATACACAAAATGTCGCTAGAAACGGAGATCGATATATTCAACTGAAAAATAAAAGAAGACAAAATTAGGCTAAAAAATCATATCATTTAATAAAAAGATCCACAAATTCTCGAAAATGTACAAAAATAGCCTCGAACTCGGAAAAATACGCAAAAATGTCCCTTGGAACCGGGAGATCGCTATCTTCAACTAAAAAAAGAGATGAAAAAATTAGGTTATAAAAATTATATCATTTAATATGAAGATTCATATTATTCAAAAAATATAGAAAATAGACCAGAGCTCAAAAAAATTCGCACAAATTTCCATTGGAACAGGGAGATCGCCATCTTCAAATTAAAAAAGAGAAGACAAAATTAGGCACAAAAGTCTTATCATTTCATTAAAGATACATATCTTCCAGAAAATGTAGAAAAATAGTCTCTAACTAAGAAATCTGTGAAAATGTCCGTTGAAACCGGGAGATCACCATCTTCAACTGAAAAAATAAGAGAATATAAACTTAGGCTATTTGTAACGCCCCGCTTCCCAAGATACCTGTGAATTACGAATCCGTCCCAAGTATTCTTAGAGCAGCGACTGTTAAAAAGAAAGAGAAGGAAGAGAGTCTACCAGAAGAATAATGCATGTCACTACGCACATGCTGGGAAGTATAAGTAATGCTCCAATACAGAAAATAAGAGATAATCATATACAAGTCCATCAGTCTTTATTATTAAAACAAAGGTACCTCATTATTTACATCATCTCACCTCAAATACAAAAGTGAAAAACAGAAGAAATCACAGAAAAATCCCCAAAAGACATAAAGGTCCACACTAGTACAACTCACTCCATAGACTACCCTTAGAACTAACTGAAGAGGCTGCCCTCTAAGGATTCCATCTCTACCAAGAACTGAAAGCTAACTCCTGAGTCAGGCTTGATCTGGCTGTACTGCTCTTAAACCTGGAAAAAGTAAATGGGAAACATCGCTAGGTAAGGTCTAGTTTTAGAACGGTTCTTCCTAATTAGGGTCTGGTCACTTATCTGTAAATAGATCTACTATTTACGCATAAGGAACAAGTACTGTAAATAAGGTGTCCTGAATTAACATGCAGGGAAAGTAAACAACATCACATGCAGATATTGAAAAGTAAGATCTACAGAATTAAATAAGCATGAAGTAAAGGCAGACAATCATAGATATGCACATGATGCATATGAATGGTTATGAATCAAATGCAACACCTAAGGAAATCCATCTATGCCAGCGTGCCTACAATGTGACTCATGGATTCTATAGGTGGCTCTCATGAATTTAGGAGGTGGCCCCCGACATTTTCGTGGCACGCTGGTCTATGTAGCACGCATGTCCATGTTGTCTATCATACCACACATAGATTCAAGAGGTGGGCCAATGGATTCAGGAGGTGGCATCCGACATTTTCGTAGCATGCTGGTCCATGTGGCACATTGGTCTATGTGGTGTTAATTTCTGTTAAGCTACCATTCTTTCCATGACAAATTTCACTTACACTAAAACATCTTATGTTTCCAATTAACATATAACTCCATCATTCTTAATATGAAACACATAATGGTATGGAAGCATCTTTCTATAAAGTATGCTAATATGAGAATACGGAGCATAACATGGCATTTGTATGACATAGTACAAGCATAACATTACATCCATAAGCATGAACTATTCTCATAACATAATTTACTACATGGATAACAACATTACATCCCTAAGCATGCATATCACCATTCTTAGCACCATAATTTTCACAAACTTTAGCCTGATATTTATATGCCAACTACAGAATTCTGTTTTAAATCTGGACTTTGATATATCAATCTAAAACAGCTATCTAAGGCCATAATCTGGTTTAGTGCTGAACATAAAAGTTGTATATGCTTATGTTCTGTTTCCAAATTATCTAAAATTGTGTCATTTCCGGGTCTGTAGAGAGAGTTATGAAATGTTTTCCACAATGTGGCAGAATCTGTTTAAAACTGATGCCATGGTAAATTCGTCTATTTACACCTTCTACATTCAAAACTAGGCTCTACTTTCTTCTAAAAAATTGTAGTTAACTTCGTGATCTTTTCAAAACTTCTTGAATAATCCCATTTGAAGGTGTACACTAGCAGATATGAATTTTTGAATCTACATGACAGAACTGAAAATTTTACAGCATATCATTAACATTGCTATTATAGCATATTGACTGACTAACATGAAGATACTAGTCAAACTACCATTGCCATCCTAATAATTTGACATGATAATGATTTTAAAGCTCACAAAGGAAGCATAATGGCAACATGGTCTATAATAACATAGGATGTTACATGGTATATTTTGGCAAACTATGCATACTTCCACTAAATAAAACATTACATCATAAGCATGCATACTAAACTTAACAAAACATGGCACTTTACTAGCATGTGGCTTAAACTACAATTCTACATCAAATTCCAACTGAAATTAAATAGGTGATGAAACTCTATAACCACAATCCTAAAACTACATCCTAACTAGGATGTTAGAATTCCTAACTCAAATATCTCCTTCTTAATTTCTTTGGCCCTTCTTCTCCTTGAAGACCACATCAATACTCAAGCTTTCTTCTTCCATACCTTAACCTCCAATGGTGGATGTCAATAGAGGGATTGAATTAAGTAGATGGTGGTGGAGTGGGAGGTGCAAAGGGAGGAGAGGTTAGTTAGAAGAGGGGATGAGAACTTGAATTTTTTCTACTTCTTTTTCGTTTTCTTTTTCCCAATATCTTTTCTTTTATTCATCCCCTCATCATTGTCATCCCTTAATTCCCTCTTAGCTTGCCAAATGGAGAGAGTTAGGTGAAAATCAAATAGGTAATGACACCTCTTAGGCTAGGTGTGTCCTTTAAGGAATTTAGGCATTTATATTTTCTATTAAATAGAAATACTCTACTAAAATACCCTTACTCACCAAATACCAAGTATACCATCTACATACTCATCCATTTTATCCAAATGATGTTTAAAAAATTATTTAAAAATAATTTGGTTATTAGAAAATTATGAAAAATTTATAAAATTACCCAAAAAATTCATACTTTCAAATACGTCTAGAAATACATACATTATACCTGTGTATATGAAAACAAGGTATTACATTCTACCAACCTTAAAAACAAAGCCCATCCTCGGACTTTCTAAATTTAAGGGTTTAACCGAAGGCTAAATGGATCTAAGGGTTGTCCCACCCATGAAATAAAAACAACACTACGTATACTCCAACAACACATAGCCATATGTATCACATATACATATAATCACTGCACATAAGCAACACTCAAGCAGATATATATATACACCATAGTATTTAT
This sequence comes from Scilla litardierei, assembly GCA_030789695.1. NCBI lineage: Eukaryota > Viridiplantae > Streptophyta > Magnoliopsida > Asparagales > Asparagaceae > Scilla > Scilla litardierei. Next base: position 27,941,625 of record CM061139.1, read on the forward strand.
ACACCACATTTTCATACAAGTACTCCACATAGTTATACAAACATATGTATACATGACGTATACACACAATACACCAACACTTCAAACACAAGCAAAATTACTTACAAGTCCATATACACCACAATGAAGGAACCACAATATATACATATATACACATGCCTACATTCATATCACTTCATACATTCAATTATACTACACTCATACAATAGTCGTACATGCACCTACTACATTCATATCATAGACATATGTGTACATATGTACAAGCACAAACAACAAGTACATAAGTAACATACAAACATAGATACATATATACAATATACATTCATACAGCTAGATATATGTACCACTCATATGTTTTTTATATATCGTCATAACAAATGCATATACAACAAGAGACACATATAACGAACACACACATGATCCATACATACCAATATCTCTATCTATGTATACATACAAACATCCTTACATATGCTTATATATTAAAACTAAACATACGTCCATAAAGAAATATTTATAGCATATACCTTACATATGCAACATATAGCACGTATATAGAACCAATTATACCAACCCATGAATACATACCACATGCACCTATACCAACCAATTATACACATCAGTGTATGCCGTAGAACGTCACACATAAGTGACAACCTATCCACCTGGAACCAGGTTCTTGCTTAGCCTTCAATAGGTAGGGCTCTTTACTAATAATGTCTCAGTTTAGACTCTAAGGCAACTACCCACCCTAAGACACGACTTTTCTATATGGAGCATTACCCACACTACCTTACGCACGACGTACGGTGGTGACCTGAATGGGCTGCCAAATGTGACGTTCCACTCCCCAGGATACACTGGAAGTATGAATCCGTCCCAATTATTTCTAAAGCAGTGAGTTTTAAAAAGAAAGAGAATGAAGAGAGTCAACAAGAAGAATTATGCAGGTCATTGTGCACATGCAGGGAATTACAAGTAATGCTTCAACACAGAAATTATGAGACAATCATATACAAGTCCAATATTCTTTATTATTAAAACAAAGGTACCTCTTTATTTACATCATTATTCCTCAAGTACAAAAGTGAAAAACAGAAGAAATCCCAGAAAAATCTCCAAAAGACATAAAGGTCCACACCAGTATAACTCACTCCCTAGACTACACTAAGAACCAACCAAAGAGGCTGCCCTCTGAGGATTCCATCTCTACCACGAACTGAAAGCTAACTCCTGAGTCATGCCTGATCTGGGTGTACTGCTTTGAAATTTAGAAAATTGGGACACGTCAACACGTGACCCAGTATGAAATCTTAACATCGCTAGTTATAGAACTGTTCTTCCTAACTTGGGCTTGGTCACTTAACTGTAAACAGGTCTACTATTTATGCATAAGGAACAAGTACTGTAAATAAGGTCTATTGAAATAACATGCAGGGAAAGAAAAACAACATCACATGCAGATATTGAAAAGTAAGAGCTACAGAATCAAATAAGCGTGAAGTAAAGGCAAACAATCACAGATAAGCACATGATGCATATGAATGGTTATGAATACAAATGCAACTCCTAAGGGATCCCATCTATGCCAGTGTGCCTACAATGTGACTCATGGATTCTTGAGGTGGCTCCAATGGATTCAGAAGGTGGCCCTAGCATTTTCGTGGCACGCTGGTCTATTTAGCACGTAGGTCTGTCATCTATCATACCACACATAGATTAATGAGGTGCTCCCCATGAATTCAGGAGGTGGCATCTGGCATTTTCGTGGCACGCTGGTCCATGTGGCACTTTGATCTATGTGGTGTTAATTTTTGTTAAGCTACCATTCTTTTCATGACAAATTTCACATACAATATAACAATTTATGTTCCCAATTAACATATTACTCCATCATTCCTAATATGAAATACATCATGTTATGGAAGCATCTTGTCATACAGTATGCTAATATGAGAATAAGGAGCATAACATAGCATTTGTGTGACATAGTACAAGCATAACATTACATCCATAAGCATGAACTATTCTAATAATATAATTTACTACATGGATAACAACATTACATCCATAAGCATGAATATCACCATTTTAGCACCATAATTTTCACAAACTTTAGCATGATATTTATATGACAACTACAGAATTCTATTTTAAACCTGGACTCTTATATATCAGTCTAAAACAGCTATCTAAGGCCATAATCTGGTTTAGTGCTGAACATAAAAGTTGTAGATGCTTTAGTTTTTTTTCCAAATTAGCTAAGATTGTGTCATTTGGGGGGTCTACAGAGAGAGTTATGAATTGTTTTCACAACGTAGCAGAATCTGTCTAAAACTGACACCATGGTAAAGTCGTCTATTTACACCTTCCTACATTCAAAACTAGGCTCTGCTTTCTTCTAGAGAGTTGTAGTTAACTTCATGAACTTTCCAAAACATCTTGAATCATCCCATTTGGAGATCTACACTAGCAGATATGATTTTTGAACTGAAAATTTTACAGTTATCATTAACATAGTAATTATAATATATTGACTGACTAACATGAAGCTACTAGTGTTACTACCATTGCCATCCTAATAATTTGACATGATAATGATTTTAAAGCTAAAAAAGGAAGCATAATGGCAACATGGTATACACTAGCATGCGATGTTACATGGTATATTTTGGCAAACTATATTTCCACTAAATAAAACATTACATCATAAGCATGCATACTAAACATACCTTGGCACTTTACTAGCATGGGACTTAAACTACAATTGTACATCAAATTCCAACTTAAAATTAACTATGTGATGAAACTCTATAACCACAATCCTAAAACTACATCCTAACTAGGACGTTAGTACTCCTACCTCAAATATCTCCTTCTTAATTTCTTTGGCCCTTCTTCTCCTTGAAGACCCCATTAATCCTCAAGCTTTCTTCTTCCATAACTTAAGCGCTAATGGTGGAAGTCAATAGGGATTGAATTAAGGAGATGGAGGTGGAGGTGGAGGGGGAGGTGCAAATGGAAGAGAGGGGAGAGAGAAGAAGGGATGAGAACTTGAATTTCTTCTTCCTCTTCTTCTTTTAATTTTTTTTCAATTTCTTCTCTTTTATTCATCCACCCATCCTCATCATCCTTTAATTCCCTCTTAGCTTGCCAAATGGAGAGAGTTAGGTGAAAATCAAAGAGGTGATGACACCTCATTGGCTAGGTGTCTCCATTAGGAAATTTTGGGATTTCTATTTTCTAATAAATAGAAATACTCCACTAAAATACCGTTACTCACCAAATACCAAGTATACCATCTAAATACTAATCCATTTAATTCAAATGATGTTTAAAATAATTATTGAAAAATAATTTGGTCATTAGAAAATTATGTAAAACTTATAAAAATACTCGAAAATTGCATACGTACAAATACGTCTAGAAATACATACATTATGTCCATATATACGAAAACATGGTATTACATTCTACCCACCTTAAGACAAAGTCCGTCCTCGGACTTTCTAAAGTTAAGGGTCTAAACAAAGGCTAAATGAATCTAAGGGTCGTCCCACCCTCGAAATACAAACAACACTACATATACTCAAACCACACATAGCTATATGTATCGCATATACTTACATACACTGCACAAACACAACACTCAAGAAGATATATATACACCATAGTATTCATACACCACATTTTCATACATGTACTCCATATAGTTATACAAACATAAGTATACATGACATATACACGCAATAAACCAAACCATCGAACACAAGCAATATTACTTACAAGTCCATAACCACCATGATGAAGGAACCACAACACATACATACATACACATGCCTACATTCATATCACTTCATACATTCAATTATACCACACTCATACAATAGCCATACATATCACCTACTACATTCATAGCATAGGCATATGTACACATATGTACAAGCACAAACACCAAGTCACATAAGTAACACACATACATAGATACATACATACAAGTATACATTCATACAGCTAGATATATGTATCACTCATATGTATTTATATATATCGTCATAACAAATGCACATACAACAAGAGACATGCATAACGAACACACATATAGATACATCCACACATACCAATATACTATATCTATGTATACATACAAACATCCTTACATATGCTTATATATTAAAACTACACATACTTACATAAATAAATATCTACAGCATATACCTTACATATGCAACATATAGCACACATATAGAACCAATTATACCAACCTATGAATACATACCACCTGCACTTATGTACATAACAGTGTATGCCGTAGAACGTCACCATATGTGACAATCTATCCACTGGCACCAGGTTCTTTCTTAGCCTTCTATAGGTAGGGCTCTATACTAATAATTTCTAAGTCTAGTCTCTAAGGCCACTACCCACCTTAAGAAACGACTATTCTCAATGGAGCATTACCCGCACTAACTTATGCACGCCTTAGTGTGGTGACCTACATGGGCCACCAAATGTAACGTCCCACTTCCCATGATACTCGAAAAGTACGAATTCGTCCCAAACATTCCTACAGTAGCGAGTGTTAAAAAGAAAGGGAAGAAAGATAGTCTACAAGAAGAATAATGCAGGTCACTGCGCACATGCTGGAAAGTACAAGTAATGCTCCACCACAGAAAATAAGAGACAATCATATACAAGTCCAACATTCTTTATTATTAAAACAAAGGTACCTCTTTATTTACATCATCGCATCCTCATATACAAAAGTGAAAAACAGAAGAAATCCCAGAAAAATCCCCAAAAGACATAATAAAGGTCCACACCAGTACAACTCACTCCCTAAACTAGCCTGAGAACCAACTGAAGAGGCTGCCCTTTGAGGATTCCATCTTGTTACGCCTATTTGACCGAGACCCCAAAAGACACGAGCCTAGGAGCCCGACTACTGGTCGAGAGCCCATCTCCATCCTCAAGCCCATTCTACAAAGGCCCTATAAGGGATCTTCTCGAATGTCGATCCGACCTGGCCCCGATAACCCGCTGGTCACTCGCCCACTCCTGCGAAACCCGCTCCCCCGGACGCGCGACCACTAAATGGCGGTAATGGGGAGGTGCTGGCATGGCGAAGAGAGCGGCGGCGAGGGGGCGGATTGATGGGGCACGATCGAGGGCGGGCGTGGGACGTGGGCCAGAGGCAATCACGCTGGGAGCTCTATAAACGGGCTAGGAAGACGACGAAGAAGGGGACCGCATCTCAGGTATCTAAAACCGAAGGTACTCCATCAACGACCTAGCTCCCCCATCCCATCTCCTTCCTCCCCCGCTCGCGCCGTGAGACGCCGTTCCGATCTCCTCACGAGTCGAACCGTCTCCGCCGGGCCTCCTCTTTCAGATCTCTATCTGACTTAGGCATCGGAGGGGATTTGGCCGGAACCTAGGTCCGGCCCCCTGACGAGCGTTCTCGTCTACGCAGGTGGACAGCGGATCAACGGGCCGAGGCTTCCCCTCGCCCCTCTCCAACCTCACATTCAGCTGGATGAGTGAGGCTTACCCTCACCGTCCGCCCGCCGAAGCCGAGCACATCCTACCGAGGCCGAGCGTCTTAACTGGGTCCGAGGCTTCCCCTCGCCCTTCGCCGACCGTGCCTCTAACTGGACGACCGAGGCTACCCCTCGTCTTCCTTCCTCCGAGGTCGTGCTCGTCCGACCGGGGCCGAGCGTCTCAACCTGGGCCGAGGCTTCCCCTCGTCCCATCTGCACCGATTCGAAGCCCCCGAGGGACCCTAGCGGGCCCCTTGACCACGTTGACCGGGTTGTCCACGGTCAACGCTCTGTAGTGAGAAAACACTCTGAAACATCTGGCGCCGTCTGTGGGAACGAAAACCGTCCCACGAAGAAGCAAACCACACCAACAATGGCACGAGCCAACAATGGAAGGAAGCGCATGCCCCCCATCCCGGAGGAGGGGAATGGCACATCAAACGGCAACCCCGAGGACACGCCCGTCAGCGGCCACCCCGCCCTCTCAACCGAAGAGACCGACGGCTCAGAACTGGCCACGCAGGGACAGCTCCGCGCCCTGGCTCAGGAGACCAACGCGAGCCTCCAGACGTTGGTCGCGACGGTACAGCAGCTCGTCGGCCCTGCGCCGTCCAACGGAGGCACGTTGGACGACAGCCATCGATGGGCGGGGGGTCCCCCGCACTTGCGGTCCACCGTGGTCGACGACCACGGGACCTAGAAGTCGAACACAGAGCGTCGGTTCACGCTGTCCGGCTCCCGTCAGGCGAGGTCACGCGCCTCCTCCCCTTATCGTGAAAGGGGCCGAAGAGAAACCGAAGGGACAGAGGGCGAATCGATGACGGCATCATCTCGTCGGTCACGGTCGTCCCGCCGCAGGAGAAGCGAACGACACCACTCAAGAGACTGATCGCGGCGGAGCAGGAGCTCCCGCAGGAGGAGTCGGGAGCGCCGGGTCAGCCCGACCCCCAGCGTGGCGAGGGCCGTGGAGCCAGCCCCGTTGGTGCCTGTGCTTCCTCCACCCCCGAACGAGCCAGAGGCAGGCGACTACCGCATCCCCGGGGGCATCCACGGAGACCGGTGCCCCTTATCACGGAGAATAACCGACGCACGGGTCCCCTCTCGATTCAGGATCCCGGTGCTGGGAAAGTACGACGGGATAGGGGACCCGGGACACCACGTGATGGACTACGAGGGGGACATGTCCTTCCAGGGAGCTGACGATGACTTACTTTGCCGGGGCTTCTACTCTACTCTCAGGGGAGCGGCGAGGACCTGGTACCACAGCCTGCCTGGCCGCTCCATCGACAGCTTCGAGGAGCTCACCCAGTTATTCTGCAAACAGTTCATGGCGGGGAGGCAGATCAAGCCTGGTGCTGAACACCTGTTCAACATAGTGCAAGGCCCGGCCGAGCCGCTCCGACAGTTCATGCGCCGCTTCAATGCGGAAAGGCTGAACGTGAACAGCCCTCCTGACCTGGTGGTCCAGACGGCCCTTAAGAAAGGGCTTCGCCACAGAGGCCTCAAGAAGTCCCTGCACAACGATCCCCCGAAGGACCTCCCCGGGATCATGGCGAGGGCCGAACGCTTCATGCTGACCGAGGAGGCCTTGGCCGAGGATGCAGGAAAAGCCACTCGAGGGACCAAGCGCGGCGACGGCGGACGAGGCAGCCCCGAAGGGTACCGGACCGAGAAGAGGCCGAGGAACCGACAGTGGGGAGAAAGCGCGTGGGACACCACCCCAGACGCCGTCCTCGCCCAAGTACAGAAGGAAGAGCGAGCTGATCGCCCCCCACCGAAGGCTAAAAGAGGTGGGAAGAACAGGGAGAAGTACTGCAAGTACCATAAGGATGATGGCCATGACACTGAAGACTGCTGGCATTTGAAGAAGGACATTGAGAAGCTGATGAGCCGGGGGCACGCCAGGAACCAGGCCGACGAGCTGGCCCACGGAGAAGGGACCTCCACGCAGCCAGACAAGGGGAAGAAGATCAACACCGTCCAAGGTCCCCTCCGCATCATAGAGTGAGCGGGCGATGTCTCTCCCCCCGGTTGCAGCCTAGTAAGAGGGAGTTATCTAGGCTTACATCCCTCTGTCTAGCTTCATTTCCTTTTTTCCTTTTCCTCCAAATGTACCGGTCCGACAAGACTCTTGAGAATACAAATGCATTCCCTTTTTGTCTTTTCTTGAATCACCGACGGAGTTGGCATGTCACCAATAGCGCAAAAGGATGGAGACCGCCGCCTCGCTGGAGGAGGAAGAAGAGCTTTGCCCTCGCCGACCGACCCCAGCGCTCATAAGTCTGGGGGCAATTCCCCCAGCAGGCACGGATGCCGACCGGTCCTAAGCCGAGGAGCCTCGCCCTCGCAGACCGACTCCTGCGCTCATAAGCCTGGGGCAGTTCCCCCAGCAGGCACGGACGCCGACCGGTCCTAAGCCGAGGAGCTTTGCCCTCGCCGACCGACTCCTGCGCTCATAAGTCTGGGGCAGTTCCCCCAGCAGGCGCGGACGCCGACCGGTCCTAAGCCGAGGAGCTTTGCCCTTGCCGACCGACTCCTGCGCTCGTAAGCCCGGGGGCAGTTCCCCCAGCAGGCACGGATGCCGACCGGTCCTAAGCCGAGGAGCCTCGCCCTCGCCGACCGACCCCAGCGCTCATAAGTCTGGGGGCAATCCCCCCAGCCAGTGCGAACGCCGACCGGTCCTAAGCCGAGGAGCTTTGCCCTCGCTGACCGACTCCTGCGCTCATAATCCTGGGGCAGTTCCCCCAGCAGGCACGGACGCCGACCGGTCCTAAGCCGAGGAGCTTTGCCCTCGCCGACCAACTCCTGCGCTCATAAGTCTGGGGGCAATTCCCCCAGCCAGCGCGAACGACGACCGGTTCTAAGTCGAGGGACCTTGCCCTCGCAGACCGACTCCTGCGCTCGTAAGTCTGGGGCAGTTCCCCCAGCAGAGGCGAACGTCATCCAATCCTAGGCCAAGAACGAGGCAGCAACGCAAAATACACGAGAAGTCCGAGTAAGTCAATTTCGTTTATAATAGCTAACCGGGGTACAAAAACGTGTCATATTTACAGGGAATCAAGGCGAAGGAAACACTCTACAAATAATCCACTCACGACGAATGACAGAGTTCTTCACCTACAGAAGCTAGACCGACACCGACAGAGCAAAATTGGTTGACAAAAGACCCAAAGTAGTTAGCCCAAGCTAGCGGCCATGCAACCAGCAATTATTGGCCACGGAGCCGATAACGAAGCCGAAGGAGATAGCGGGGGCCAGGGATCCATTTCAAGTAGACTGGCCCAAAGCGAAGCGGATGCTTAAAAATTTGAGGATAAGGCCGGGAGGGACGGCTTAGGGAGCCCGAGCTCGGGAGGACACATCCTCGGGCACTTCGCCCTGCTCGGAGCGAGGGGGATCGACCGGCGGAGGGGCTTGCCGAACACGCTTCGCACACTCCCGGAAGGAAGACTGGACGACTTCGACGATCCGAGGGGCGATGAGGTCTTCATACTTACCGAAGGCCTCCCTGAGAACCTCGAAGATCCTCTTCCCCAGGGTCTCGACGATGCCCTTCTCCACCTCCTCGGCAAGCCGCATCACCTGGCACTGATCCGACAGTTCCCTCTGAAGCTCCTCCCTCTCCAAGCGGAACGAATCTGCCGCTTCCTCAGCCGACTGCAGGGCGTCCTCCAACTTTCCCCGGAGATCACCCACTCGTCCCTCCAGCTCGGTCACGCGAAGCTGGAGATGCCGGGACTCCATTTGGGCCTTCACCATCGCCACCTCCGCCGCCTCGGCTTGCTCTTGGGCCCTCATGGAGGACTCCTCCAGCTTCCTCAAGTGGACGACTCGCCGCTGCAACTCCACGGCGAGCGTGGAAGCCTGGAAGACGGGACATGAGCTAAGAGGAGAGTGAAGGAAAAGAAAGGACTGCAAGATAGCCGAACCTGTTGAAGGGCCCAAACCAAAGAATCCGACACCTTGTCGGCGGGAATCTTTTCGAGGGTGCTGCGGTCCCGGGGAAAGACGGAGCTCTCGGCCACCTGCTGGGACAAGGCCCGGTCGACGAACACCGAACTCCCGGGAGCGACATCGAGGGAAGCCATATGGCCCGCCAAAAGAGCTCCGATTCCTGGAGACGGAAGCGGGGATGCGACGACGGGGGTGGTTGTCAGGGCTACCTGAAGGTCCCCGGTGGTGGCTGCAGGGGGCACGGAATAGGCCGGGCTGGAGGGCTCCACGTCCTCCTTCCTCTTCTTCCCTCCATGAGGATCCACGGGCGACGAAGGGAAGCGCTTCCGCCTTGCCCCGTCTCCACTCTCGAGGACAGAAGGGGACGCCCCAGGGGCAGGAGGGACTGCACCGGACCTGTCATTACCCCCCTCCTCTCGGGCTGAGGGGGCGGGTCCGGCCCTTACGACGCCCCCGGGGAGGAGATCGCCAGAAGAAGAGGCGGGAGGCGCGGCCACTACCTGGCCCACGGAGGGCTCGGCTCGACGCACCTCCTCCTCAACAGTCCGTCGAGGCGCCTTTCCGGAGGTACTGCCTCGGCTCCGAGCGGCTCCACGACGGATCAGCTCATCAACATCACGGACGAACTCGCGGCCTGCCATCCCTGCAAAGGAAACCGAAATCAGGATGAGTCACAGGGCGATTCGAAGATGAAACAGCGACCTACCCGGAGACCACAAGACGGCCTTCAGGAGTAGGTCGTCCAACAAAGGCCAGATGGACTTCGATTCCAAAGGAAGAGCCGACAGCAGCGCGGCGGATGCCTGATCAGCGTCAGAAAGGGCTAACGGCAGGCGAGGCTGGACGGACGCGCCCCAGCTTGTCAGAATCTGGGCATCACCCAAAAAGACCACAAAGACATAATCCGAGCTCCAATCCCCCGACCAGCGGGGTAGCCCGATCAGACATTCCCTCCTCGAACGGGCTCAGAGGTGCAGCCATGACCCCGGCCCGACCGTCTGGGCCTGGTAAAAGTGGAAGAGAAGGGGGAGAGACGGCTCCAGACCGCAGGTGCAGCAAAGCGTTACGAAGCCCGTCAGTACCGCGATCGAGCAAGGGGTGAACTGGCAAAGGGGCAGCATGAGATACTCCATGACCTGGACAAGGAAGGGATTGAGCGGGAAACGAAGACCCAGGCGAAACATTTCGACGTAGACGCCGACTTCATTGCTCCTCGGAAGGCAAATCCGCTCGTCGACGAATGGAACTCGGACATCGTACGGGAAGCAGAGATACCTTTCCCGGATCTCCGTGACCGCCGAAGGAACAGTCCTCGACGGCGTACGGAGTATGGCCGGGGGCACGTTAAGACGCACTGCAGCCGACGCCACGTCATCACAGGCGAAGTCTGGGAATAGCTTCCCCTTCCCCTTATCCTGGAGGGGACGACTCCCGGAAGAGGAACCTGATCCCACTAGCCGGGGCCTGCCCCGCCTGGACTCAGGAAAATCCCTCGCCCCTCGGCCAGAACCGCCTGTCCTAAGAGCAGCCATAATACGAGAGCGAGAAAGGAAATTACCTTCTAACTAGTTTGAAGGAGGTGAAGAAGCGAGGGCGACGGGAGACTCCGAGTTATAGAAAGCCTAGAGCAATGGGAAGAGCAAGAAAGGAGAGGAGATCAACGCAGCTGGGGATCTTATATATCGGACGCAGGGACGAATTCGAAGCGCCTGACAATAACGCGTGGCAGGACTCGAAGAACCGGCGGCGTTTCGAAATCGGCGCCAGGGGAAGTCCAATCGATCCGCCTCATCATGACCTACATTTATGACCACGCCTCGATTGAAGCGCCACTCGGAATCCCAGGAGGCACAGCGGTCGATCCGAGCAAGCCAAGGCTGATCGACCCCACCAAGGGCGGCTCACGAACCCCTCAGCTTCTCAACTGAAGACAACCCCACGAATGGTGGGGATAGGCTTGCAGCCACACGTGGCAACATCAGAAGAACGACGACGCTTCAGAGCCCGCGAATTAAAAATATCGAGCGGGCCAACTCATGATGACGACTAATAAATGAGTCGGCATCGACTGGCGAGCTTGTCAAAATCGGCAGAAGTCACATCGGCCGAGCCGAACCGGCCGAGGCCGATCAACCCGACCGATGGGGGCAATTGTTACGCCTATTTGACCGAGACCCAAAAGACACGAGCCCAGGAGCCCAACTACTGGTCGAGAGCCCATCTGCATCCTCAAGCCCATTCTACAAAGGCCCTATAAGGGATCTTCTCGAATGTCGATCCGACCTGGCCCTGATAACCCGCTGGTCACTCGCCCACTCCTGCGAAAACCGCTCCCCCGGACGCGCGACCACTAAATGGCGGTAATGGGGAGGTGCTGGCATGGCGAAGAGAGCGGCGGCGAGGGGGCGAATTGATGGGGCACGATCGAGGGAGGGCGTGGGACGTGGGCCAGAGGCAATCACGCTGGGAGCTCTATAAACGGGCTAGGAAGATGACGAAGAAGGGGACCGCATCTCAGGTATCTAAAACCGAAGGTACTCCATCAACGACCTAGCTCCCCCATCCCATCTCCTTCCTCCCCCGCTCGCGCCTTGAGACGCCGTTTCGATATCCTCACGAGTCGAACCGTCTCCGCCGGGCCTCCTCTTTCAGATCTCTATCTGACTTAGGCATCGGAGGGGATTTGGCCGAAACCTAGGTCCGGCCCCCTGACGAGCGTTCTCGTCTACGCAGGTGGACAGCGGATCAACGGGCCGAGGCTTCCCCTCGCCCCTCTCCAACCTCACATTCAGCTGGACGAGTGAGGCTTACCCTCACCGTCAGCCCGCCGAAGCCGAGCACATCCTACCGAGGCCGAGCATCTTAACTGGGTCCGAGGCTTCCCCTCTCCCTTCACCGACCGTGCCTCTAGCTGGACGACCGAGGCTACCCCTCGTGTTCCTTCCTCCGAGGTCGTGCTCGTCCGACCGGGGCCGAGCGTCTCAACCTGGGCCGAGGCTTCCCCTCGTCCCATCTGCACCGATTCGAAGCCCCCAGGGGACCCTAGCGGGCCCCTTGACCACGTTGACCGGGTTGTCCACGGTCAACGCTCTGTAGTGAGAAAACACTCTGAAACACATCTCTACCACGAACTGAAAGCTAACTCCTGAGTCATGCCTGATCTGGCCGTACTGCTGTGAAATGTGGAAAAAGTAAATTGAAAACGTCAACACGTGACCTATTAGGAAATCCTAATATCGCTAGGTATGGTCTAGTTTTAGAACTGTTCTTCCTAACTAGCGTCTGGTTACTTTACTGTAAACAAGTCTACTATTTACGCATAAGGAACAAGTACTGTAAATAAGGTCTACTGAATTAACATGCAAGGAAAGTAAACAACATCACATGCAGATATTGAAAAGTAAGAGCTACAGAATTAAATAAGCGTGAAGTAAAGGCAGACAATCATAGATATGCACATGATGCATATGAATGGTTATGAATACATATGCAATACCTAAGGGATCCCATCTATACCAGCATGCCTACAATGTGACTCATGGATTCTAGAGGTGGCTCCCATGAATTCAGGAGGTGGCCCCCGACATTTCTGTGGCACGCAGGTATATGTAGCACATATGTCCATGTCATCTATCATACCACACATAGATTCAAGAGGTGGCATCAGACATTTCCGTGGCACGCTGGTCCATGGGGCACTTTGGTCTATATTGTGTTAATTTCTGTTAAGCTACCATTCTTTTTATAACAAATTTCACATACACTATAACATCTTATGTTTCCAATTAACATATAACTCCATCATTCTTAATATGAAACACATCATGGTATGGAAGCATCTTGTCATAAAGTATGCTAATATGAGAATAAGGAGCATAACATGGCATTTGTGTGACATTGTACTTGGATAACAACATAACATCCATACGCATGAATATCACCATTCTTAACACCATAATTTTCATAAACTTTAGCATGATATTTATGTGACAACTACAGAATTCTGTTTGGAATCTAGACTCTGATATATCAGTCTTAAACAACTATAATGTCATAATCTGGTTTAGTACTGAACATAAACGTTGTAGATGCTTACGTTCTGTTTCCAAATTATCTAAGATTTTTGAATTTTTTCTCAAAATGTAGTAGAATTTGTCTAAAACCGACACCATGGTAAAGTCGTCTGTTTACACATTCCTATAGTCAAAATTAGGTTCTGCTTCCTTCATGACCTTTTCAAAACATTTTGAATCATCCCATTTGGTGGTCTATATTAGTAGATATGAATTTTTGAATCTACAGGACAAAACTCAATTTTTACAGCATATCATTAACATAGCTATTATAGCATATTGACAGACTAACATGAAGCTACTAGTCATACTACCATTGCCATCCTAATAATTTGACATGATAATGATTTTAAAGCTAAGAAAGGAAGCATAATGGCAACGTGGTCTACACTAATATGGGATGTTACATGTTATATTTTGGCAAACTATGCATACTTCCACTAAATAAAACATTACATCATAAGCATGCATACTAAACTTAACATAACATGGCACTTTATTAGCATGGGGCTTAAACTACAATTCTACATCAAATTCCAACTTAAAATTAACCAGGTGATGAAACTCATAACCACAATCCTAAAACAACATCCTAACTAGGACGTTAGAACTCCCACCTCAAATATCTCCTTCTTAATTTCTTTGGCCCTTCTTCTCCTTGAAGACCCCATCAATCCTCAAGCTTTCTTCTTCCATACCTTTAGCTCCAATGGTGGATGTCAATAGGAGGATTGAATTAATGAGATGGTGGTGGAGATGGTGGTGGAGTGGGAGGTGCAAAGGGAGGAGAGGGGGGAAGAGAAGAGGGGATAAGAACTTGAATTTTTTTCTTCTTCTTTTCCTTTTTATTTTTCCCAATTTATTCTCTTTTATTCATCCCCTCGTCCTAGTCATCCCTTAATTCCCTCTTAGCTTTCCAAATGCAGAGAGTTAGGTGAAAATCAAAGAGGTGATGACACCTCTTAGGCTAGGTGTCTCCATTAGGAAAATTAGAGATTTCTATTTTCTAATAAATAGAAATACTCTACTAAAATACCCTTACTCACCAAATACAAAGTATACCATCTAAATGCTCCATTTAATCCAAACGATGTTTAAAAAATATTTTAAAATAATTTGGTAATTAGAAAATTATGAAAAATTTATAAAAATACCCAAAAATTTCATACGTTCAAATATGTTTAGAAATACATACATTGTAACCGTATATACGAGAACAAGGTATTACACTATAAAAACCATATTATTTTATAAAAAGTAATATATCTTCTATAAAATGTAGAAAATAGCACCGAGCTCAACGTAAATATGTTCGTTGGAATCGGAAGGTCGCCATCATCAATGGAAAAATAAGAGTAGACAACATTAGGCTATAAAAATCATATCATTTAATAAAAGGATCCATAACTTTCCGAAAATGTAGAAAATAGCCCGTAGCTCAGAAAAATCCGCAAAAATATTCGTTCAAATAGGGAGATCACATTCTTCAACCAAAAAAATAAGAGAAGAAAAAATTTGGTCAAAAAATCATATCATATAATAAAAAGATCCATAACTTATCGAAACTATAGAAAAATAGCACTGAGCTCAGAAAACGCGATAAAAATGTCTGTTCGAACCGGAGATCACCATCTTCAACAGGATAATAAGAGAAGAAAAAATTAGGTTATAAAAACATATCATTTAATATAAAGATTTAAATCATACATAAAATTTAGAAAATAGCTCGGAGCTCAGAAAAATCTGAATAAATGTCCGTTGGAACCGGGAGATCGCCATCTTCAACTGAAAAATAAAAGAAGACAAAATTATGCCAAATATCATATCATTTAATAAAAAGATACATAACTGCCCTAAAATGTAGAAAATAGCACTAAGATCAGAAAAATCTGCATAAATGTCTGTTGGAATTGGGAGATCGCAATATTCAACTGAAAAAAGAGAAGACAAAATTAGGCCAAAAAGCATATCATTTAATAAAAGATTCATATCTTTTAGAAAATGTAGAAAAAAAACCCAAAACTAAGAAAAATATGTAAAAATGTCCGTTGGATCCGGGAGATCACCATATTCAACTAAAAAATATGAGAAGACAAAATTAGGCTACAAAAATCTTGTCATTTAATAAAGCGATCCATATCTTTAATAAAATGTAAAAAATAGCATGGAGCTCAGAAAAATCCGCAAAAAATGTTTGTTGGAACTGGGAGATCGTCATCTTCTACTGAAAATAAGGGAAGAAAAAATTAGGATATAAAAATCATATCATTTAATATAAAGATTTTTATCTTCCAGAAAGTGTACAAAATGGCCCCGAGCTTAGAAAAATCAGCAAAAATATCCGTTGGATCCGGGAGATCGCCATCTTCAACTGAAAAAATAAGAGAAGACAAAATTAGGCCAAAGTATCTATCAATTAATAAAATAATACGTATCTTCCAAAAAGTGGAAAATAACCCAAAGCTCAGAAAAATATGCAAAAATGTCCGTTGGAACCGGGATATCAACATCATCAACTGGAATATAAGGGAAGACAAAATTAGGCCAAAATCATATTATTTAATAAAAAGATCGCCATTTTCAACTGGAAAAAAACAGAAGAAAAATTTAGGCTATAAAGATCATATCAATTAATAAAAAGATCCATATCTGTCATAAAATGTAGAAAATAGTACCAAGCTCATAAACTGATATATAAAAATCTTATCAGTTAAAGATGGCGATATCCCGGCTATAACAGACATTTTTATCAAGGTTCTAAATGGCGGGAGGTGTGGAGTGGCAGCGAGGTCAAGCCTCAAGCCTTAGGAGCCTTAGGAGCCTTGGCGGAGCCACGACGTTTTTCATGGCATGACTTAAGGCGGTAAATGTGTGTATATATTATATAATATATATAGAGGTAGATAGTAGACTATGCTCTACTTAGATGGATTAGTTTCCAAATCCAACCAAATCCATAGCCTTCCTTCCATCTACATTGAGATGTGTGCTTACAATTAACTAAAGTGTTACTTTACTAAAAAGCAAATGTTTACATAATAAAAAAGCATATGACCTCAACAAGTCATAAATATCAAAGCACTCGATTAACAAAGTTGTGAAAGCTATTTGGATAATTGGATCTGAACGAAATTTGCTGAAACTTGAAGAAACATTGATTTTTGGCATTTTCTAGTTCAACATCTTGAATAAACTTTGTTCACAAGTGCTGTCTAAAGCCATAAAAGGAATAATATTAATACATCATATGAACACATTTCAGCCAAGTAAGTCAACAAACACCATACTATGCATAATGCATATAATCATTAAATGAAGCTGATTTGTGGTGATAATGCAGTTTGAGCTCACCTTCCCAAAGGGCCAAATCTAAACATGAACAGCTCAAGAAGGTGACATTTTTAAGCAATATGAAAATTTTCAAGTTTACCTTTGAGATCGCCAATCGATAACAAAGAAGAAGCGAAAATCTCTGACCAGAATCGCTAGACGCGATGGATGGAGTTGATGTCGTCGAGGTCAGTGCGGGTAGTGCTGATGTGGCCGCAGTCGGACACCCGTCGGTCGTCAGCCGTCGGCCTGATGGTGGAGATGAGGGCGGTCTGTGACGCAGATGCTGCTCAGAGGGAGGTCCGGAGGAATCGATCGTCGAAGGTGAATCGAATCGATATAATGCCCTAATAATGTGGGCGGTTGCAGTCAGGCTGAAAAGCCTCAAATAATAGAGAACGGGTCGGGTTCTCTTAGCCCTATAATACGGACCCGGTACCATTCTTTTTGTTTTTTCGTTTTTTGTGGCACGCCTTATGTTTTTGTGGTGTGCCTTGTGTCGCCATAGCGCGCCATGGTGGTGTGCTGACTCAAACAACCTACATGGGCATTAACGGGGCGTGCGGGTCGAGCCTTGCCGCCATGGCACGCCATGGTGTCACCGTGGCGAGTTTTTTAGAACCTTGATTTTTATAGATGAAGATGTCGACTTCTTGGTTTCGAATTTTGTCTTCTATTATATTTCAGTTAAAGATGGCGATTTCTCAGTTTCAACGGACATTCTTTGGCCTAATTTTGCCTTATCTGATAGCATTTAATAAAATGATCCATATCTTTTAGAAAATGTGAAAAATAGCATGGAGTTCAGAAAAATCCGAAAAATGTCTGTTGGAACCGGGAGAACGCCATCTTGAACCGAAATATAAGGGAATACAAAATAATGCCAAAAAATCATATCATTTAATACAAAGGACGCCATCATCAACTAGAAAAAAGAGAAAGCAAAATTAGGCAAAAGAATCATATCATTAATAAAAAGTTTCATATCTTCAATAAACTGTAGAAAATAGTTCCATGTTTAGAAAAATCCGCAAAAATGGCAGTTGGAACCGGGAGATCGACATCTTCAACTGAAAAATCAGAGAAGACAAAATTAGGATCTAAAAATCATATCATTTAATATAAAGATTCATATCTTATAGTTAATTTAAGAAATAGCCTGGAGCTTAGAAAAATCCGCAAAAATGTCCGTTGGAACCGAGTGATCGCCATCTTCAATGAAAAAAAAATAAGAAAATACAAAATTAGGCGTAAAATCATATCATTTAATAAACAGAACTATAACTTCTCGAAAATGTAGAAAAGTAGCACTGATCTCAGAAAAGCCGCAAAAATATCCGTTGGAACCGAAAAATCACCATCTTCAACTAAAAAATAAGGGACGACAAAATTAGGATATAAAAATCATATCATTTAATATAAAAATCCATATCTTCCAAAAAAAATTAGAAAATAGTCTGGAGCTCAGAAAAATCCGCAAAATATCCGTTGGAACCGGGAGATCACCATCTTCAACTAGAATATAAGAGTAGACAAAATTAGGCCAAAACATATCATTTAATAAAAAGATTGACATCTTCAACTGGAAATAAGAAAAGACAAATTTAGGTTATAAAAATCATATCAATTAATAAAAATATTCATATCTTTCATAAAATGTAGAAAATAGTACAAAGCTAAGAAAATGATATATAAAAATCTTATCAGTTGAAGATGGCGATATCTTGGTTACCACAGACATTTTTAAAGTTGAACATGGCGATTTCCCGGTTCCGAATTTTGTCTTCTCTTATTTCAGTTGAATCGCCATCTTCAACTGAAAAATAAAAGAAGACAAAATTAGGCAATAAAAATCATAAGATTTAATATAAAGATTCATATATTACAGAAAATGTATAAAAAATCGCGGAGCTCAGAAAAATCCAGTAAAAATGTCCGTTGAAACCGGGAGATCGCCATCTTTAACGGAAAAAAAATAAGAGAAGACAAAATTAAGACAAAAATCATATCATTTAATAAAAAGATCCATTTCTTCGAGAAAATGTAGAAAAATAGCCATGTGCTCAAAAAATCAGCAAAAATGTCCATTATAATCGAAAGATCGTCATCTTCAACTGAAAAATAAGAGAAGACAAAATTAGACTACAAAAAGTATATCATTTGATAAAAATATCCATATATTCAATAAAATAAAGAAAATAACATTGAGCTCAGAAAAATCAGCAAACAATGTCCATTATAACTGGGAGATTTCCATCTTCAACTGAAAAATAAGGGGAGACAAAATAAAGTTATAAAAATCCTATTATTTAATATAAAGATACATATCTTACAGAAAATATAGAAAATACCACGTAGATCAGAAAAATCCACAAAAATGTCCTTTGGAACCCGGAGATCGCCATCTTCATCTGAAAAATAAGAGACGACAAAATTAGGCCAAAAATCATATCATTTTAATAAAAAGAAACATATCTTCCAGAAAATGTAGAAAATAGCCCCGAGATGAGAGAAATCAGCAAAAATATCATTTGAAGCCTGTAGATCACCATCTTCAACTGAAAAATAAGGAAAGACAAATTGGAGCTATACAAATCATATCATTTAATAAAAAGAATCTTATCATACAAAAACGTAGAAAACAGCCCAGAGCTTATAAAAATCTGTAAAAATGTTTGTTAGAACCAGGAGACCGCCATCTTCAATGAAAAGTAAATAAAGACAAAATTAGGCCAACAAAGCATATCACCTTTACGGAAAATGTAGAAAAATCGCACCGAGTTCAGAAAAATCCGCAAAAATGTCCGTTGAAACCGGCAAATCACCATACTTAACCGAATAACAAGAGAAGACAAAATTACGCTAAAAAATTATACTATTCAATAAAAAGATCCATATCTTTAGTAAAATGTAGAAAATAGATTGAAGCTTATACGCAAAAATGTCCGTTAGAACTGGTAGATCGCCATTTTTAACAGAAAAATAAGAGAAGGCGGAATTAGGCAAAAAATCATATCATTTAATAAAATGTTCCATATTTTTTAGAAACTCTAGAACATAGCTCAGATCTCAGAAAAATACGCAAAAATGTCCGTTGGAACTGGGAGATCACCATATTCAATTGAAAAATAAGAGAAGATAAAATTAGGTTATAAAAATCATATCATTTAATATCAATATTCGTATCTTATAGAAATTGAAGAAAATATCCCGTAGCTAATAAAAATCTAAAATGCCGGTTGGAACCGGGAGTTTGCCATCTTCAACAAAAAAAATAAGATAAGACAAAATTAGGCCATAAAAATCATATCATTTAATATAAAGAGTCATATCTTACAGAAATTGTAGAAAATAGCCTGGAGTTCAGAAAAATATGTATAAATTTCTGTTGGAACCGGGAGATTGACATTTTCAATTAAAAAAATCAAAGAAGACAAAATTAGGCGATAAAAATCATATCGTTGAATTAAAAATTCATATCTTCAATAAAATGTAGAACATGGTCCCGAGATCAGAAAAATCCGCAAAAATGTTCGTTAGAACCAGGAGATCGCCATATTTAACGAAAAAAATAATAGAACAAAAAAAGGCCGAAATCATATAATTTAATAAAATGATTCATATCTTTTAAAAAATGTAGAAAATAGCCCAGATTTCAGAAAAATCCTTAAAAATTTCTGTTGGAACTGGAAGATCGCCATCTTTAACTGAAAAATAAGAGAAGACAAAACTAGGCTATAACATTATATCATTTAATATAAAGATCCATGTCGTACAGAAAATGTAGAAAAATGTTTGGAGTTAAGAAAAGTTTGCAAAAGGTTTGTTGGAATCGGGAGATCGCCCTATTCAATGAAAAAAAATAAGAGAAGACAAAATTAGGCCTCAAAATAATATTATTTAATAAAAAGATCCATATCTTCTAGAAAATATAGAAAATAGAGTCGAGGTCAAAAAAATCTGCAATAATGTCCGTTCGAAACAAGAGATTGCCATCTTCAACTAAAAAATAAGAGAAAACAAACCGAGGCTATAAAAATCCCATCTTTTGATAAAAGATTCATATCTTCCATAAAATATAGAAAATAGCCCCTAGCTCAGAAATCTACAAAAATGTCTGTTTGAATTAGGAGATTGACATCTTCAACTGAAAAAATAAGACAAGACAAACTTAGGCTATAAAATTATATCATTTAATAAAAAGAGCCATATGTTCCATAAAATGTAAAAAATAGCTCGAAACTCAGAAAAATGCAAAATGTCTGTAACGACCCACTCTCGGGGCCCGTTACTGTTTGGAACATGCGCAAGTCCTGCTAGGCACCAATGAAGTCAATACATGCTCTGTTGCAGAAATACGCCAAAATACTCATAATGAAAATGGTTTACAACCTTATTATCAGCAGCATACAGAAAAGGAAATACAACCGAATACAAATACACACCAAGCCACTCTGATACATCAAATACTAACTCTCTCACACTTACACTTAGTAACCAGCGTCTTCCTAGTCAAACACTACAGCAAACTCAGCGTCTGTAGTCTCTGGTGCAACTTCTTCGACATGTGAAATATCTGGCGGGTCCACCACAAAGAGAAGGGTCACCAGGATCAGACGTAACTCAAAGTATCTCTAATCATGGATATTAATACAAAGTACAAGCATGGCAGTCTAAAGAGAAAAGAAGTAAAGTGCGAAAAATGATGACAAGGAAATAGAGCAGAAATGTAACTTGCAATTTACAATTATCAGTAATATCCAGCGATTAAAAGTACTTTATTAAAAGAGTCCATGTTACGAAAGTCTAACTGAGTCATACCTAGACCGTGACTTATAATCCGAGGTACAATAAGCAACCAAGAGTCCACCTCTTGCCACGGATGCTACCCGGGCGAACCATTCTCTAAGAACTGTGCAATAATCTGTGATCTGTGATGGTTGTCACCGGCTACTGTGATGGGTTGCTAGAACCCGCACGATGACAACAAGGCCTGGACTAGTCACTCCTGCACCCTCGCTATTATAATTTACCCCAAACCCAGTGTCTGTAGTGGTACCGTAATTACAAGTTAGGAATCATTTATCTACAGTTACACATTTTTAAGTAACTGTTCAAAAAAAAAAATCAAGCTTCCACTGTACTGTGTAGATTGTCAAGACTAGTTAACTGTTCAATCGATCAATTGCTAGTGAAAGGAAACTAAATTTAACATGCATTTATTTTTTTGCATGGCAAGATTACGAAGAGTTACCGATTTGCCTTGTAGTGAAAGGCGCGTTTTGGTCAGCGGTAGAGGTACCTGGTTCACATACCTGGTTCACATATGTTACATGGCAAGTTAGCCAGGAAACTAATAATAAAACTTTATAGGATAAAATATAACTAAGTTATTAACTTACTTATATTACTTACTAACTTAACTATTTAATAAATATAACTTACTTATAACAAAACTTTATAACTATGTTGATAAATGTAACTTTTTATTTTATTATAAACTAATTCTTTAGAAACTTAGCTTATGAAACTAATATAGGTTATAAAATATTAACTTATAATTAACTTATAAAATAACTTTATATTAAAAACTTATCTTAACTTAACTTATTAACTAATTAACTAACATAACCTAACTTATCTATTATACATTTGATAGTGATTTTTGAATCCTAGGGCTGACTAGGATAAGCTGACTACGACAAACCGGTTGATAGAAAGAGGGCCAGGATTTAATCTTGGGAAATCTGCGGTGAAGATGATGGTGTGTCAAAATTTTGGAGGGCAAACTGAAAATTTTGGTGATAAAAGAAAATCTAAAAATTTGAAATTTGATGGGAAAATCAAAAGTCTCGAACCCAGAAAGAATCATTGCATCAGGTTCTTCGCCTTGACCAGTAAGTTAGGGGCTTTCATCTCTCAGAGATTTATTGCATTTTCTCAAACATTAATTACCATTGCCTCGGGTTATTTCCTTGAGCTGGCACATTAATTACATCGGGTTATTTCCTTGACCTGCGTCCTTTCCCAAAAATGCACATAACATTAATTACATCGGGTTCTTCCCCTTGACCTGTGTCCTCTCTCTCACCCTCCTATCTAAACGGTGGCATATATATATATATAGATATATATATATATATATATATATATATATATATATATATATATATATATCTCTCTCTCTCTCTCTCTCTCTCTCTCTCTCTCTCTCTCTCTCTCTCTCTCTCTCTCAGAGAAAATGCACATAACTGAAATACCCTCGAAAATCAACAGCAACTCAAAATACGTCAAAATTCATCGTTGTTCTTGCAACCATCTTTCGCCCCTCATCTCCGTCTATAAGGCTTCCAATTTGGGGGAAGAGCTTGAAAAATCAACATCGACATGGAGGGGATCCAGAAGGAGTTGTTGCAGGCGGGAGGGTGCCAGAGACGAAGATCGTTTGCACGCTGGGGCCGGCGTCGAGGTCGGTGCCGATGATCGAGAAGCTACTGAGGGCAGGGATGAACATCGCCAGGTTCAATTTCTCACATGGCATCCACAAGTACCACAAGGAGACCATCGATAACCTACAGATTTCTTTGATTTTGATCTCTAAAAGCTGTCGAGGTCGGTGTCGTTTGCACGCTGGGGCCTGCTGTTTGCGCCGTCATGCTCGACACTAAGGTACTATTCATAAGAGATTTCTTTGATTTTGATGATTAGTTTCACAATTTTGGTCGAGATTTTACTAATAACATCGGTAATTTATTTCAGAATCATTTCTGAAGGCGCTAGATCTCAGCTATTTTTTGATCTCTAAAATCATTCATGGATTCTGTTACTGCTGCCATTTCTGACTCGATTCCTTCTCATTCTCTGCTCATGCAAGATCTCTAATTATTGATTCTTCGTTCATATAAGCTGCACTATTTCATTTCAACCTTTTTTGGTTGATTTTCGCTAAAAATTTTGCAGCTGCGCAACTTGGATTAATTTCGGGAGTTAAATTTAAAGAGAGTAATTTGAAGAAGCTGTGGGCGGTTCATGCCGCAGAACCCAGCAAGAGGAAAGATTCGATGGTGGATGTGGCTACATCGGTGATGTCGGAGGTCGTCATCGTCGAGGATAAAGGAAGAGCGCCGGTCCAAGAGGATGCGGATGATGGATTGGACGCTTGCCAAGTTTGGGAATGACATCTCAATTACTTTCAGGTGAGAAGATAAATTTCATTTTGTGTTTATTTTGTCTTTTTAACGCCATGTTCTTTAGAATCTATGGAATTAGTCAGTTTTTATTTATGTAAGCGGTAGATCTTATGTGCAAGTTTACTTAATTTAATTGTTTAAGATTCTATGTATGGAAATTTATACTTTTTTAACATTAACATCACTGTCAATGAGTTTATATTGTAATTTCGTCATAGGGTCGGATTGGATTTTTAGAAATTTTGAATCCAGGAAAGGTGTTGCATGCTAAAGTCCTCTCTTGGTTAAATGACGGCAAGGAGCGGCAGCGAAGGGCAGATGGCGGACGAGGGCGGATTTTTGAGGGTTCTTTTGGTTGATTCAATTCTATTTTTTGGGTGTTGTGGAGAGATTAGGGAGTGATCCCAGTTTTGGTGGTAAGAAAATTTTTCAATCAGTGGGTCGACATCCGCATGGGGGTTGGGTCTGATTGGGATTTGAAAGCTTTGATGATTTGGAGACAAATTGGTAAGATATTAGCTTCTTTTTACATGATTTTTAATACAAATTTTGTTCAATTTGGTCTGATTTCTCTTATTTCTGGTTATATTATTGGCTAATGAATTATCTCTTTATTGATATGGTGTTTGCAAAGGGTGGAGTTCTTAGGAGAAATTTGTTGTGCCGCCAGTATCCAGAATGTCTTCGATGGATCTCGGCGGGAGGGACTCTTATGTGCTCATTGCTCTGCCTCCGCTGTGTTGCTGTGTTCTTTTTGGGGGTTAAAAATGTGTGTAAATAATGTTGCAATGTTTTTGTTCCCTTTTTAGTGGGGGTTTGAATGATGTAAATAATTCACTTACATCATTGATAGGGGGTTTGCACGATGTAAATAATTGTGATCAATTTTTTGGTGGGGGTTTGTATGATGTAAACGGATGAAAGTTGTTTTATTGTCACTTAGTGATTAAAGAAGTGTGCAGAATTTTTGATGTCTTTGTTTGATTTTTTTCCCCTTAATAAGTAGGTTGATAAGCATGTGCAGGGGGAGATCATAAATCAGAGAGGCATCCAAATATCAAATGGTTTAAAGATGTAATTCTAATTTTTGCTTCGTTTCATGATAATATTATGGAAGAAAGTTTTTTATTTTAAACTTTATTTCATTGATTATTCATTGATTTGTCATTCAAGAAATTGATTCAAGCATCAGTAGTATATATGTTGTTTTTGTGATGAACTAATGTATATCACTTTCACTTTCACTCTAATGTACATCACATCGATCAATACTGTGATTACTATAGTATTGATCATGACCTAATTTCATTGTAACTAATTTTGACACTTGAAGTAAATTAGTCTTTGGGAACTAATTGCAAATCGATAGTCACATACCTTGGATTTAAAAATTTCTGACAATATTCAAGGTAATTTGTGGATATTCTTCTGATTAGGATAACAATATGCAAGAATTAACCCGTAAGATAAATGGAACTTAATGATGGGACTGCTCTTTCTGCTATTCTATTTACTTCAAGGGCACGATGCTAACATGCAACATGTGCTACTGATAATGGTAATGAAATAAAACATCTAATGTGACTCTTTAGAATAAAATTGGTTCTATCCCAACACAATGATATCGTGCATCACCACGTGACAATCGATCTGATGATGTATATAATTCATTGGATACAGAAAATGTATGAAACTTAACCTGAAAGCTTAAGACTATCACTAAATTATGTATCTCTAATATTGTATTCCATATGAATAGAAAATAGCAGACCAAGTTAATAATTTGTAAACTATCTTAATCACCAATTAAATTTGTTCCTTTATTATTTTCAGTATCTCCTTCTTCCTGTTTACATTATTGAATATGAGTTTCTTCAAAATTTTATGCCTGTGGATTTCTTTGGTTATATGATTATTATTTATGATATCTGTATTAACAGTGGAACATTTTGAGCGGGGGATATTTAAATGAACCGTGCCCTTAGGGCACGGGTTATGACTAGTGTGTGTGTGTGTGTGTGTGTGTGTGTGTGTGTGTGTGTGTGTGTATACATAACTTGCCTTATATAAATATTACCTCTCCCTTTCTTTATTGTGATGTCTTCTCTTTCCCCTTTCTTTTTTATTTCTTTTTTTTGCGTCTCTTTGCAGCAGGGGAGGGGGATCAAGAGGATGCGGCCTAGGGGCGGCTGGGCGGTGCAAGGGGCGGCACAAGGGGGCTGGGGCGGTGGCAAAGGGGGCTGGGCAGTGCAAAGGGGGCTCGGGGACGGTGCAAGGAGTCACGACGGGTGGTAAAGGGGGCTGTGCATGGCGCTGTGCAAGGGGGCCAGTGGCCTGGAGGCTAGGGCGACGCGACGACGGGCAGCAAGGTCGGGCGCGGCCAGGCGACGACGGGCACACGCGGCTAGCTGAGCCGCGGCCTGAGGAGTTGGGGCACGACGATTCGAGGTGGGGGAAGAGGAAGAACAAAAATGGGTTGAATGGGGGTTGAATTTGGGGATTTCAGGTTCAATTTCCTGATTTGGGCTTCAATTTTGCTGTTTTCCTCTTCAATTTCAGAGTTGGTTTTGGTTTGGAGATTTGATCTTGGACGAAGTAATGTGTTTGATTTGGGTTGCAGGATTTTGGGTTGGTTGATGTGTTTGCTGTTGGGTTGAAGGAGGTGGAATGATGTCGATGGTGTTGTTGTTTGCATGAAGCTTGAACAAAAATGGGGATGATGATGTGCCTGAGGATGAACGGGAGAGGGGTTTGATTAAATAAGTGTAAACTTATTATACTGTAATTATGAGAGTATTTAAATAAAGTGGGTGAGGTTTTGACTAATGTTTTAGGGGAATGAACTGAATGTATTTGGGGGAGGTACCAGGCTGTGGGACGAGAAAAACGTGGAAGGGGTGTGTTGGGAAATAGGTTAGTTATTAATAAGAGGTAATTAATAATAGTAAACATAATTTGGTAATTAGCTAAATTAATTAGTTAAGCTATGGTAAAAATTTCTTAAAACAAAGTCGCGCTTGCGTCAACGCGTATAAAAGAAAACACTCGGATAGAAACACTCGAACAACTGCAGTAAATACGTGCAATCAAAGACGCCTAAAAATTCATGTCGTTACATCCTACCCTCCTTAGAATAATTCTGTCCTCGGAATTCTCCACATGGCTGGGAAAAGTCAAGGGTAATGTTCTCGCATCTCGCCCTCTCGCTCCCATGTAGATTCACCAGGTGAGTCGCGACGCCACATCACCCTGACTAGATCTATAGTCCTGCTCCTGAAGACTTTCTGGCGTCGATCTAGGATCTCCATTGGTTGCTGCTCGTATGTCAAGTCCGGACGGACTGTGATCTCCGAATAGGCCACGCCATGACTATGGTCACTCGCATAGCAACGTAACTGCCAGATATGGAACACATTGTGCACTCCCTCTAAGGCAGGAGGCAATGCAAGCTTGTAGGCCACTTCGCCTTCTCGCTCCAAAAATCGAAAGGACCAATAAATCGAGGACTAAGCTTTCCTCTCCAACTAAAGCGAATCAATCCTCGGTTGGACGAGATCTTTAAAAAACATGATCACCGGGCTGAAACTCCAGATGTCGATGTTTCGCATCTGCCCAATGCTTGTATCTGTCCTGATCCAGCTACAGCTTTTCTCTGATGGTCTGAACCACATCCATAGCTTCTGTGATTAGCTCAGGACCCACCAACTCTCGATCTCATACATCATCCCAGCTCAAGGGGGATCGACACTTCCTCATATATAGTGTCGCAAAAGGCGCCATACCGATGCTAGACTGGTAGATGTTTTTGTATGCAAACTCCACCAAATGGAGATGGTCTTTCCATGATCATTTGAAGTCCAGCATACATGCCCACAACATTTCTTACAGTATCTGTATAGTATGCTCTGACTGGCCATCTATCTGTGGATGATAAGCTGTACTAAAACTCAAGGGGGTTCCCAAGCTCTCTTGAAGGCTCCTCCAGAAACGAGATGTGAACATGGTGTCTCTGTCCGAGACAATGCTGGGTAGTAACTCAATGCAGCTTCACAATCTCATCCATGTTCTTCTTGGCCATCACTTTTGTAGATTGGCCTATTCCGAAAGGAATGAAGTGCGATGTCTTAGTCAATCGATCTACAATCACACAGACAGTGTCATTCTGCTTTGTACTCTTGGGTAGTCCAGTCATGAAGTCTATCATGATATGCTGCCATTTCCACTTTGGAATGGGCAAAGGTTGTAATAGGCCGACAATCCTCTGATGTTCAGCCTTCATCTGCTGGCATACAATACACTTCGCTACTATCCGTGCGACGCTTCTCTTCATGCCATGCCACCAGTAATGCTGTCGCAGATCCTGATACATCTTGGTACCCCCAGGATGTATAGAGTAAGTAGAGCTATGAGCTTCCTCCAACAGCTTCTCTCTAATGGCGTCGGACGGTACACAGATCCTGTCCTCAAACCTCAAGGATCTATCTGTATGAATCTTAAACTCTGGCCTCTGGCCTGCTATCACCAGATCTTTGATCTTCCGCAGCTTCTCATTGTCCATCTGAGTAAACTTGAACCTCTCTACCAAGGTCGACTGGATATGCATTTCCATCAAAGATGCAATCATCCCTAGTAGAATCACTTCTATACCCATGTCCCGGATCTCTTGCTACAACCTCCACTGAGTTGTAAGGGTCATCATCGCTGGTAGATGACTCAATGCATCAGGTACGACATTGACTTTCCCAGGATGGTACTGAAGATCAATGTCATAATTCTCCATGAGCTCTATCCATCATCTCTGACGCATGTTGAGCTCCTTCTGAGTGAAGAGATACTTCAGAATCTTATGATCCGAGAACACCTTCACGTGCTCCCCCAATAGAAAATGCCTCCAAATCTTCAATGCAAAAATCACTGCTGCCAACTCAAGATCATGCGTGGGGTAGTTCTTCTTATGGATTTTCAATTGCCTAGATGCATATGCTACGAATCGATCGTGATGATGTAGCACGCATCCAAGTCCCTTACCAGATGCATCACAGAAGACTTCGAATCCTCCTGATCGGACTGGAATGATCAAAATAGGTGCAGCCATCAACCTCTTCTTCAACTCCTGAAAAGCATCCTCACATGCTTTTGACCAAACAAACACCACATCCTTTCTCGTCAATCGCGTCATGGCTCCTGTGATCTTTGAGAAGTCTTTGATGAACATTCGGTAGTAGCCAGCGAGTCCCAAGAAGCTTTGAATCTCGGTCATCGTTCGAGGGACTGGCCAGTTTTGAACATCGGCTACTTTTTTAGGATCAACAACAATCCCTTCTCTGGACACTACGTGGCCTAGAAACGCCACCTTGTTTAGCCAGAACTCGCACTTGCTAAGTTTGGCATAAAGCTGGTGTCTTCTCAGGGTCTCGAGAACCTTCTTGAGATACTCTGCATGCTCCAACGCATTCTTCGAGTAGATGAGAATGTCGTCGATGTAGACTACTACGAACTTGTCCAAGTATTCATACAATAATTGGTTCATTAGACTCATAAATACCGCAGGTACATTGGTCACATCAAACGACATTACTAAGTACTCATAATATCCTTATCTGTTCCTGAATGCAGTCTTGGGAACATCTTCGTCTTTCACCTTCACTTTATGGTACCATGTCCTTAGATCCAGCTTCAAATAGCTGCTTGACCCGCCCGAGTTGATCGAAAAGATCATCGATGCACGGTAGACGATACTTGTTCTTCACGATGACTTTGTTCAACTCGCGGTAGTCGACGCACATTAAAAAACAATATAAACACACTGAGAGATTTAAAATAAACCTCATTTGGGTCAATAATGTAAACGAATCTGTGACTGAGAAATCGAAAGGGTCAGAAGATGAAGATAAACGTCCCTCCAATCACTATCGGAAGCCGACAGCCGAAATGGGTCTGAAGTAGCGTATTGATTCCAGCAACAAACAACAAGGTTTGAATAACTTTTGCCTTCTCTTTCTACAAAATTCAGACAAAATTCCAATAAAAACAATCAGAACAGAGAGAAATCAACTAGAGAACCCAATTTAACTAAAAAATGTTAAGCTAGAGAAACCCATTTATCTCGTAAAATGTGTCACGTAACGTAATTTCTTGTCATATATATATATATATTGATATAGAGAATGAATAGGACATCCATCACTACTTTTTTTGTCAAAAAAATAAGTTAAGAAAGAAAGAAATAATTAAAATAAACGAAAGTAAAGCATTAAAATTCTTCATGCTTGAAAAGAAAACAAGCTAACACAATATTAATCACGACTCTGATTCAATTACATGTTAATTACGAATTTTCTAAAATCCAAGTAGAAGCACATAATCGTTAGCCTCATGGCATCATCAACCACAATTGATGTCCTAATTTATAAGGATTTAGTTTGCTTAGGAAATTAAATCCTAAATTCCTAAATCCTAGTATATATCACCAAATGGAATTTGTAACAGAAGTTAAGCCTCGCATTGGTCTTTACGGTTATAAATAGTCCTACAAAGCCAACCATCATTGATGACACGCTCAATTTTTCATATAATCATGAAATTAAACCATGCCAACTTTTTAAACCATGATGATAAGCAGGTGAACAAAACAAAGAATTAAAAAAAAATCTCCAATCTAATTCATTTCAAACCTACAATTCATAGTTGTGCAATTGAAAAATCAAAACTTTTTCAACTTTTCACCTTATTTATCACTGCATTGCGCATAGGAATATTTGAAAAAACAACTCCTTTTCGTGTTTTCCCCACACAAAAAAAGATCATCAAGCAAATTCGGCATTTAGGGTATGCTTCATCTGAATTTGGTGATATTGAAAGAAAATTCATTACACTCAGGGAAGTCAGGAAGAACCCCTTTTGAAGAGAAAAAAAGGATAGACCTTTTTTCGGTGGAGAGCAAGGAGTTAAATTCGTCAACAACGAAGTTGGACTTGTCAAAAGGCCTCCCTAATCTGCTTCACAGTGAGCAAAAGCATACCATGGCCCCACGGCTTCAAAGCAACCGAGATGCGAGAGTCAGAACTCATATGAGATCGATGAAACCCTAACCCAAAGTTTTTCTCAGCGGATGATGCTTGAGCGGCGGTAACGGCAACGAAGAAGCAAGACCCTCGATCGATCGCACAAAGAGGGAAGCCGATGAAAATTTCCGGGTTTCGGCAATGGTGCTTAGCATAAGAGAGGACACTTCGCTTCGAATCGCTCGAGCCATTGACGATCGCTTGAGGAGAGCGTGAGTGTTAATGATCGCTTGAGTAGAGCGCATGAAGAGGGCTGCAGATGGGCTTAGGGGAGAGAAGATTGCGAGCTAGGGCTTGGGGGAGAGAGATCAGGAGATAGGGAAAGATGGGGCTAGGCGAGAGGGGAGAAAGAGAGGAGCAACAATTTGGATTAGGCCAGCCTACTAGAGTAACTTGTTAGTGTTTTATTTTCCTCTATCATGATCTCAAAATTGTTGAAGCTCTCTTATGTTTGCACTTTCTCCCCCTCTTCCACGTAGTCAAATTCACTCTTACTTTTAAATTAACGTTTGTAAATAGAAAAAAAGATTATTTGGAAAAAGCATTGACGACAAAGTACGATCATATCTGTTTATAATGTTGCTAACCTATGGATCTGTCAATTACGTGCCACATGTAGCATTAGACAATTTTTTTTGTCTCATGCACAAATGAACCCACTTATTTATTTTTAACCATTTCATATTAACTTCTCATGACTATCAAAAAATGGCCCTGATAGAATTTTTTTCCTCAAACGTAATGTTCTAACCATATACTTTAGCCAAATAAAAAAATTGTTCATTAGCAATAGTTAATAGTTGTGGTGTCAAAATTAACATTTACAACTATTCACGGAAAAAATTTGTAATAACCATTTTTTACAACTATCCACGAAAAAGTTGTAATAAACATTTTTTACAACTTTAGGAGAAAAATAGTTGTGGTGTCAAAATTAACATTTACAACTATTCACGAAAAAGTTGTAATAACCATTTTTTACAACTATCCACGAAAAAAATTGTAAATAAACATTTTTACAACTTTCAGAGAAAAAAGTTGTGGTGTCAAAATTAACATTTACAACTATTCACGAAAAAAGTTGTAATAACCATTTTTTACTACTATCCACGAAAAAAGTTATAATAACCATTTTTTACAACTTTCAGAGAGAAAAAGTTGTGGTAAACATTTATTGTGACTACCAAAATAAAAACGGTGTCTTATAAAATTTGTAAATGACGAGTTTTGTGTAGTGTAGCTTCCATAACAAGTAGAAAATAGCACCGAGTTCAAAAAAAATCCGCAAACATATTAGTTGAAACTGGAAGATCGCCAACTTCAACTAAAAAATAAGAGAAGGAAAAATTAGGCCAAAATCAAATCATTTAATAAAACGATCCATATCTTCCAGAAAATTTAGAAAATAGCCCCGAGGTCAGAATAATCCTCAATAATGTTCGTTGGAACTAGGATATCACCATCTTCAGCTGAAAAATAAGAAAAGACAAAATTTGGCCAAAAAAATCATATCTTTTAATAAAAAGATTCATAACTTCCCGAAAATGTACAAAATAGCACCGAGCTCAAAAAAATCCGCAAAAATGTCCGTTAGGACAGGGAGATCCCCATCTTTTGATAAAAATAAGAGAAAACAAAATTATGCTGTAAAAATCATATCATTTAATATGAAGATCCATATCTTATAGATAATGTAGAAAATAGTCCGGTGTTCAAAAAAATCCGTACAAATGTAAATTGGAACTGGAAGATCGCTATCTTCAACTGAAAAAAGAGAAGACAAAATTAGGCCCAAAAAAACATATCATTTAATTAAAATTTCCATATCTTTAGAAAAGGTAGAAAAATAGTCCCAAGCTAAGAAAAATCCGCAAAAGTGTCTGTTGGAACGGGTAGATCGCTATCTTCAACTGAAAAAAATAAGAGAAGACAAATGTAGGCTATAAAAATCATATCATTTAATAAAAATATTCTTATCTTTCATAAAATATAGAAAATAGCACCGAGCTCATAAAAATCTGCAAAAATGTCCGTTGGAAGCGGTAGATCGCCATCTTCAATTGAAATATAAGAGAAGACAAAATTAGGACAAACATAATATCATTTAATATCTGCAAAAGTTACATATATTCTAGAAAATTTAGAAAATAGCCCCGAGGTCAGAATAATATGCAAAAATGTCTATTGGAACCGAGAGATCGTCATCTTCCTCGAGAAATAAGAGAAGATAAAATTAGACCATAAAAATCATATCATTTAATATAAAGATCCATATCTCCCAGAAAATGTATAAAATAAGCTGGAGCTCAGAAAAATCTGCAAAAAATGTCTGTTGGAACCGAGAGATCACCATCTTCAACTGAAAAAAATAAGAGAAGGCTAACGTAGGCTATAAAATCATATTATTTAATAAAAAGTTCTATATCTTCCATAAAATCTAGAAAATAGCACTGAGCTCAAAAAATACGCAAAAATGTCAGTTGCAATCGGGTGATCGCCATCTTCAACTTAAAAATAAGAGAAGACAAAATTAAGCTATAAAATACAATCATTTAATAAAAAGATACATAATTTTCTGAAAATGTAGAAAATAGTCCCAAGCTTAGAAAAATCCGCAAAAATGTTCGTTAGAATCGAGAGATTGCCACTTCAACTGAAAAAATTAAAGAAGAAAAAATTAGGTTAAAATATCATATCATTTAAGAACGATCCATAACTTCCCGAAAATATAGAAAAATAGCCCCCGAGCTAAGAAAAATAGGCAAAAATGCCCGTTGGAACAGGGAGATCGCCATTTTCAACTGAATAATAAGAGAAGAAAAAAATTAGGTTATAAAAATCATATCATTTAATATAAAGATTCATATCAAACAGAAAATGTAGAAAATAGCTCGGAGCTCAGAAAAAGCCAAAAAATGTCTGTTGGAACCGAGAGATCGCCATCTTCAACTAAAACAATAAAAGAAGACAAAATTAGGTCAAAAATCATATCATTTAATAAAAAGATATATATCTTCCAAGAAACATAGAAAAAAGCCCAAATCCAAGAAATATTTGCAAAAATGTCCATTGGAACATGTAGATCTTCAACTGAAAAAAATGTGAAGACAAAATTAGGCTATAAAAATCTTATCATTTAATAAAGTCCATATATTTAATTAAATGAAGAAAATAGCCCGAAGCTCAGCAAAATCTGCAAAAATGTACGTTGGGACCTGGAGATCGTCATCTTCAACTGAAAAATAAGAGAAGAAAAAATTTGGATATAAAAATCATATCATTAATATAAAGTTTCTTATCCTTCAGAAAGTGAAGAAAAGAACAATGAGCTCCGAAAAATCTGCAAAAATGTTCGTTAGAACCCGGGAGATTATCATCTTCAACTGAAAAAATAAGAGAAGACAAAATTAGGCCAAAATATCATATCATTTAATAAAATGATACATATCTTCCAAAAACTTGGAAAATAGCCCGGAGCTCAAATAAATCTGCAAAAAAGTCCGTCGAAACCCGAAGATCGCCATCTTCAACTGGAATATAAGAGAATACAAAATTAAGCCAAACAATCATAGCATTTAATAAAAAGACCGCCATCTTCAACTGAAAAATAAGAGAAGAAAAATTTAGGCTTTGAAAATCATATCAATTAATAAAAAGATCCATATCTTTCATAAAATGTAGAAAATAGCACCAAGCTCAAAAAATGATATATAATAATCTTATCAGTTGAAGATGGCGATATCCTGGTTACAACGGACATTTTTATATATGAACATGGCAATTTCCCGGTTCCAAATTTTGTCTTCTCTTAAATTTCAGTTGAAAATGGCGATTTCTCGGTTTCAACAGACATTTTTGGCATAATTTTGTCTTCTCTTATATCATTTAATAAAACGGTCCATATCTTACAGAAAATTTGAAAAATAGACCGGATTTCAGAAAAATCCGCAAAAAGGTCGGTTAGAACCGGGAGATCGCCATCTTCAACCAAAATATAAGAGAGGACAAAATATGACCAAAAATCATCCTTTAATAAAAAGATCGACATCATCAACATGAAAATATGACCAAAAATCATATCATATAATAAAAAGATCCATAACTTCCCGAAAATATAGAAAAATAATTCTGAGCTCAGAAAAATCCGCAAAGATGTCTGTTGGAAGCGGGAGATCGCCATGTTCAATTTAAAAATAAGCGAACACAAAATTATGCTACAAAATTCATATCATTTTAAAAAAGATCAATATCTTCAATAAAATATAAATAATAGTCTTGAGCTCGAAAAATCCGCAAAAATATCCGTCGGGAGGTCGTCATCTTCAACTGGAAAATAAGAGAAGACTAAATTTGGCTATAAAAATCATATCATTTAATCTAAATATCCATATCTTACAAAAAATGTAGAAAACAGCCCGGAGCTAAGAATCTGCAAAAATGTTTGTTAAGACCGAATAATAGCCATCTTCATTTGAAAAGTAAGAGACGACAAAATTAGGCCCAAAAATCATATCATTTAATAAAAAGATCCATACCTTTCAAAATTGTAGAAAATAGCCTCTAGGTAAGAAAAGTTCGCAAAAATGTCCGTCCGAACCGGGCGATAGTCATTTTCAACTGATAAATAAAAGAAGACAAACTTAGTCTATAAAAATCATATCATTTAATTAAACAATCCATATCTTTAATAAATTATAGAAATAGCCCCGAGCTGAGAAAAAATCCACAAAAAATATCCGTTTCAACTGAGAGATAGCCATCTTCATCTGAAAAATAAGAGAAGACAATTCACACAATAAAAATCATATCATTTAATTTAAAGATTCATATCATTAACTGAAAAATACGCAAAAATGTCTGTTGGAACCGAGTGATCGCCATCTTCAACAAAAAATAATAGGAGACAAAATCAGGCCAAAAATCATATCATTTAATAAAAAGATACATATCTTCCAGAAAATGTATAAATGAGCTCCGCGCTCAGAAAAATTCGCAAAAATGTCTGTTGGAACTGGGAGATGGTCATTTTCAACTGAAAAATAAGAGAAAACAAAATTAGGCCATTAAAATCATATTGTTTAATAAAATGATCCAAATCTTCAATAAAATCTATAAAATAGCCATGCGCTCAGAAAAATCCGTAAAAATTTCCGTTGGAACAGGGATATCGCCATATTCGACTTAAAAATAAGAGAAGACAAAATTAGGCTATAAAAATCAAATCATTTAATATGAAGATACATATCTTCAATAAGATGTAGAAAATAGCTCGAAACATAGAAACATCCGCAAAAAAGTCAGTTGGAACCAGGAATCACCATTTTCAACTGAAAAAAAATAAGAGAAGACACAGTTAGGCCAAAAAATTATATCGTTTAATAAAACGATCTATATCTTCAAGAAAATGTGAAAAATTAGACTGGAGCTAAGAAAAATCCGAAAAAATTGGTTGAAATCGGGATATCGCCATTTTTGACGGAAAAATTAGAGAAGCCAAAATTAGGCCAAAAAAAATCTTCTCATTTAATAAACAGATATATCTTTCAGAAAATCCAGAAAATAATACGAGTTGAGAAAAATTCACAAAAATGTTTGTTGGAACCAGGATATCGCCATCTTCAAATTAAAAAAATAAGAGAACGCAAAATTAGGCTATAAAAATCATATCATTTAATTTAAAGATTCATATCTTATGGAAAATTTAGAAAATGGCCCAAAGTTCAGGAAAATCATCAAAAATGTCTGGAACCGGGAGATCGCAATTTTCAACAGAAAAATAAGAGAAGACATAATTAGGCCAAAAATCATATCATTTAATCAAAAGATCCATATCTTCTAGAGAATGTAGAAAAATAGTCCCGAGCAAAGAAAAATCTGCAAAAAATGTCCGTTGGAACCGGAAGACCGCGATCTTCAACTAAAAAAGTAAGAGAAGGCAAACTTATGCTATAAAAATCATATCATTTAATAGAAAGATCCATTTCTTACATGAAATGTAGAAAATAGCTCCGAGCTCAAAAAAAATCTACAAACAGTTGGTACGTGGAGATCGCTATCTTCAACTGATAATAAGAGAGGAAAAATTATGCCAAAAATCATATCATTTAATAAATCGATCCATTTCTTCCAGAAAATTTAGAAAATAGTCTCGCCATGAGATCCACAAAATTTAGAAAATCATATCATTTAATAAATCCACAAAAATGTCCGTTGGAACCATGAGATCGCCATTTTCAACTGAAAAATAAGAGAAGACAAACGTGGTCTACGAAAATCATTTCATTTAATAAAAAGATCCGTAAAACGTCTGTTGGAACTGGGAGATCGCCATCTTCAATTGAAAAATAAAAGAAGACAAACTTAAGCTATAATAATCATACCATTTAATAAAAAGATCCATATTTCTAATAAAATGTAGAAAATACCTCCGAGCTCAGAATAATTCCTAAAAATTCTGTTGGAACCGGAAGATCGCCATATTCAACTAAAAAATAATAGAAGACAAAAGTAGGCTATAAAAATCATAAGATTTAATATAAAGATTCATATCATATAGAAAAGGTAGAAAGTAGCGCGGAGCTCAAAAAATCCTGCAAAAATGTCTGTTAAAACTTGGAGATTGCCATCTTCAACGAAAAAAGTAAGAGAAGACAAAATTAGGCCAAAAATCATATCATTTAATAAAAGATCGATATCTTCGAGAAAATGCAGAAAAATAGTCCCGAGCGCAGAAAAATCCGCAAAGATGTCCGTTGAAATGGAAAGATCGTCATCTTCAACTGAAAAATAAGAGAAGACAAAACTAGACAACAAAAAGCATATCACTTGATAAAAATATCCGTACATTCCATAAAATGAAAAAAAAACACCTAGCTCAAAAAATCAGCAAAAATGTCGTTGTAACCTGGAGATCGCCATCTTCAACAGAAAAATAGGGGAAGACAAAATTAGGCTATAAAAATTCTATCATTTAATATAAAGATACGTATCTTACCGAAAATATGAAAATAGCCCGTAGATAAGAAAATTCCGCAAAATTCGTTGGAACAGAGAGGTCGACGTCTTCTTCTGAAAAATAAGAGAAGAAAAAATTAAGTCAAAATCATTTATTTTATAAAAGAATCATATTTTCCAGAAAATGTAGAAAATAGCCACGAGGTTAGGAAAATCCGCAAAAATATCCTTTGGAACCGGGAGATCGCCATCTTCAACTGAAAAATAAGGGAAGACAAACTTAGGCTATAAAAATCATACCATTAAATAAAAAGATTCATATCTTTCAGAAAATGTATAAAACAGTCCGGAGCCCAAAAAATCCGTAAAAATAGCTGTTAGAACTGGGAGATCGACATCTTCAACGAAAAATTAAATGAAGACAAAATTAGGCCAAAAATCAATATGTTAATAAAAAGATTTATACCTTCGAGAAAATGTAGAAAAATCGCCCCGAGTTCAGAAAAATCCGCAAATAAGTCCGTTAGAACAGACAGATCACCATAATTAACTGAAAAATAATAGAAGACAAAAACGACACAAAATCATATCATTAATAAAAGATCCATATCTTCAGTAAAATGTACAAAATAGACCCAAGCGAAAAAGATTCGCCAAAATGTCCGTTGGAACTGGGAGATCACCATATTTAATAGAAAATAAGAGAAGACAAAATCAGGCAAAAAATCATATCATTTAATAAAATGATCTATATCATAAGAAAATGTAGAAAATAGTCAGATCTCAGAAAAATCTGCAAAAATTTCTGTTGGAATCGAAAGATAGCCATCTTCAATTAAAAAAATAAGAGAAGACAAATAAGGCCAAAAATCATATCATTTAATAAAAAATCCAAATCTTTCAAAAATGTAGAAAAATAGCCCCGAGCTCTAAAAATAATCAAAACTGTCTGTTGGAACCGGGGAGATCGACATCTATAACTGGAAAAAAAATAAGAGAATACAAAAGTAGGCCAAAAATCCTATCATTTAATAAAAAGATCTGTATCTTCTTGAAATTTTAGTAAAATAGCACGAGCTCAAGAATATACGCAAAAATGTCCGTTGGAACTGGGAGATCACCATCTTCAATTGAAAAATAAGAGAAGACAAAATTAGGCTATAAAAATCATAACATTTAATATAAAGATTCATATCATAAAGAAAATGTAGAAAATAGCCTGTAGCTTAGAAAAATCTGTAAAAATGTCCGTTGGAACTGCGAGTTTGCCATCTTCAACGAAAAAAGAGAAGACAAAATTTGGCCACACATATCATATCATTTAATAAAAAGATTTATACCCTATAGAAAATGTAGATAATAACCCGGAGTTCAGAAAATCCACGAAAATGTCTGTTGGAACCGGGGAGATCGACATTTTCAATTTAAAAAAAACAAGAGAAGAAAAAATTAGTCGATAAAAATCATATCATTTAATAAAGAAATACATATCTTAAATAAACTTTAGAAAATAGCTCAGATTTTGGAAAAATCCGCAAAAACATCAGTTGGAACCGGGAGATCGTTATCTTCAACAAAAAATAAGAGAAGACAAAATAAGGCCAAAATCATATCATTTTATAAAATGATCCATGTCTTTAAGAAAATTTAGAAAATAGTCCAGACCTCAGAAAATGTGCAAAAATGTCCGTTGGAACCAGGAGATCGCCATCATCAACAGAAAAAAATAAGAGAAGACAAAATAAGGCTATAAATTATCGCTTTTAGTATAAAGATCCATGTCTTACAGAAAATGTAGAAAATTGTTCGGAGCAAAGAAAAATTGGCAAAAAGGTCTGTTGGAACCGGGAGATCGCCATTTTCAAAGAAAATAAGAGAAGACAAAATTAGGCCCAAAAATCATATTATTTAATAAAAAGATTCATATCTTCAAGAAAATATAGAAAATCGGCTCGATGTCAGAAAAATCCGCAAAAATGTCTGTTGGAACCGGGAGATTGCCATCTTCAACTAAAAAAAATAAGAGAAGACAAACTTAGGCTATAAAAATCATCATTTAATAAAAATATCAATATCCTTAATTAACTGTATAAAATAGCCCCGAGCTCAAAAACCGCAAGATGTCCGTTGGAAACTGAGATCGTCATCTTCAACTGAAAAATAACGGAAGACAAACTTTGGCTATAAAAATCATATCATTTAATAAAGATCCATATCTTCCATAAAATATAGAAAATATGCCCCCACCTCAGAAAAATCCACAAAAATGTCTGTTGGAGCCGGGAACTTATAGAAAATCTTCCAAAAATGTCTGTTGGATATCGACATGTTCAACTGAAAAATAAGAGAAGACAAACTTAGGCTATAAAAATTATATCATTTAATAAAAAGAACCATATGTTCCATAAACTGTAGAAAGTACCTCGAAGCTCAGAAAAATCCGCAAAAATGTCAGTTGGAACGAGGAACTTGCCATCTACAGCTGAAAAATAAGAGAAGATAAAATTAGGCCTAAAATCATATTCTTTAATAAAAAGTTCATTTCTTTCAAATAAAATAGAAAATAGTCCGGAGCTCTGAAAAATCCGTAAATATGTCCGTTGTAACCGGGAGATCGCCATCTTCAACTGAAAAAGAACACAAAATTAGGCCAAAAAATCATATCATTTAATAAAAAGTTTCATACTTTCATAAAATATAAAATATAGCCCGGAGCTCTGAATAATCCGTAAAACTATCCTTGGAACTGAGAGATCGCCATCTTACACCGGAAAAAGCGAAGACAAAATTAGGCCAAAAATCATATCATTTCTTAAAAAATACTTATCTTATCGAAAATGTAGTCCTAAGCTTAGAAAAGTCCGCAAGAATGTCCGTTGGAACCGGTAGATCGCTATCTTCACCTGAAAAAATAAGTGAAGAAAAATGTAGGTTATAAAAATCAATCATTTAATAAAAAGATACATATCTTCCATAAAATATAGAAAATAACACATAGCTCAGAAAAATATGCAAAAATATCAACTGGAACCGGGAGATCGCCATCTTCAACTGAAAGATAAGAGAACGCAAATTAGGCCAACAATCTAATCATTTAAAAAAGATCCATATTTTCTAGAAAATTTGGAAAATAGCCCCCGAGGTCAGAATAATCCGCAAAAAATGTTCGTTGGAATTGGGAGATCTCCATCTTCAGCAGAAAAATAAGAGAAGACAAAAATTGGCCAAAAAATCATATCATTTAATAAAAAGATCCATAACTTCATAAAAATGTAGAAAAATAGCCCCGAGCTCAGAAAAATCTGTAAAAATGTCCGTTGGAACTGGGTGATTGCATCTTCGGCTGAAAAATAAGAGAAGACAAAATTATACTATAGAAATCAAATCATTTAATATAAATATCTTATAGATAAGGTAGAAAATAGATCGGCACGAACCGGGTAATCGTCATCTTCAACTGAAAAAAGAGAAGACAAATTTGCGCCAACAAATCATATCATTTAATTAAAATATCCATATCTTCCAGAAAAGATAGAAAAATTGTCCCTAGCTAAGAAAGATCCGCAAAATTGTCTGTTGGAATGGGTAGATCCACATCTTCAACTGAAAAATTAAGAGAAGACAAATGTAGGCTATAAAAATCATATCATTTTATAAAATAATCATTATCTTTCATAAAGTACGGATAATAGCACCGAACTCATTAAAATCCGCAAAAATGTCCGTTGGAACCGGGAGATCGTCTTCTTTAACTAAAATAGCACAAAATTTGGCCAAAAAAATAAGAAAAGATAAAATTTGGCCAAAAAAATCATATCTTTTAATAAAAAGATTCATAACTTCCTGAAAATGTACAAAATAGCACCGAGCTCAAACAAATCCGCAAAAATGTCTGTTAGGACAGGGAGATCCCCATTTTCTGATAAAAATAAGAGAAAACAAAATTATGCTGTAAAAATCATATCATTTAATATGAAGATCCATATCTTATAGATAATGTAGAAAATAGTCCGGTGTTCAAAAAAATCCGTACAAATGTAAATTGGAACCGGAAGATCGCTATCTTCAACTGAAAAAAGAGAAGACAAAATTGGGCCCAAAAAACATATCATTTAATTAAAATTTCCATATCTTTAGAAAAGGTAGAAAAATAGTCCCAAGCTAAGAAAAATCCGCAAAAGTGTCTGTTGGAACGGGTAGATCGCTATCTTCAACTGAAAAAAATAAGAGAAGATAAATGTAGGCTATAAAAATCATATCATTTAATAAAAATATTCTTATCTTTCATAAAATATAGAAAATAGCACCGAGCTCATAAAAATCTGCAAAAATGTCC
Organism: Scilla litardierei; assembly: GCA_030789695.1. Classification (NCBI taxonomy): domain Eukaryota; kingdom Viridiplantae; phylum Streptophyta; class Magnoliopsida; order Asparagales; family Asparagaceae; genus Scilla; species Scilla litardierei. Next base: position 27,984,066 of record CM061139.1, read on the forward strand.
GTTGGAAGCAGTAGATCGCCATCTTCAATTGAAATATAAGAGAAGACAAGATTAGGACAAACATAATATCATTTAATAAAAAGTTACATATATTCTAGAAAATTTAGAAAATAGCCCCGAGGTCAGAATAATATGCAAAAATGTCTATTGGAACCGAGAGATCGTCATCTTCCTCGAGAAATAAGAGAAGATAAAATTAGACCATAAAAATCATATCATTTAATATAAAGATCCATATCTCCCAGAAAATGTATAAAATAAGCTGGAGCTCAGAAAAATCTGCAAAAATTGTCCGTTGGAACCGAGAGATCACCATCTTCAACTGAAAAAAAATAAGAGAAGGCTAACGTAGGCTATAAAATCATATTATTTAATAAAAAGTTCTATATCTTCCATAAAATGTAGAAAATAGCACCGAGCTCAAAAAATACGCAAAAATGTCAGTTACAATCGGGTGATCGCCATCTTCAACTTAAAAATAAGAGAAGACAAAATTAAGCTATAAAATACAATCATTTAATAAAAAGATACATAATTTTCTGAAAATGTAGAAAATAGCCCCGAGCTTAGAAAAATCCGCAAAAAATGTTCGTTAGAATCGAGAGATTGCCACTTCAACTGAAAAAATTAAAGAAGAAAAAATTAGGTTAAAATATCATATCATTTAAGAAAGATCCATAACTTCCCGAAAATATAGAAAAATAGCCCCCGAGCTAAGAAAAATAGGCAAAAATGCCCGTTGGAACCGGGAGATCGCCATTTTCAACTGAATAATAAGAGAGGAAAAAATTAGGTTATAAAAATCATATCATTTAATATAAAGATTCATATCAAACAGAAAATGTAGAAAATAGCTCGGAGCTCAGAAAAATCCAAAAAATGTCTGTTGGAACCGAGAGATCGCCATCTTCAACTAAAACAATAAAAGAAGACAAAATTAGGTCAAAAATCATATCATTTAATAAAAAGATACATATCTTCCAAGAAACATAGAAAAAAGCCCAAATCCAAGAAATATCTGCAAAAATGTCCATTGGAACATGGAGATCTTCAACTGAAAAAAATGTGAAGACAAAATTAGGCTATAAAATTCTTATCATTTAATAAAGTCCATATGTTTAATTAAATGAAGAAAATAGCCCGAAGCTCAGAAAAATCTGCAAAAATGTACGTTGGGACCTGGAGATCGTCATCTTCAACTGAAAAATAAGAGAAGAAAAAATTTGGATATAAAAATCATATCATTTAATATAAAGTTTCTTATCCTTCAGAAAGTGAAGAAAAGAACAATGAGCTCTGAAAAATCTGCAAAAATGTTCGTTAGAACCCGGGAGATTATCATCTTCAACTGAAAAAATAAGAGAAGACAAAATTAGGCCAAAATATCATATCATTTAATAAAATGATACATATCTTCCAAAAACTTGGAAAATAGCCCGGAGCTCAAATAAATCCGCAAAAAAGTCCGTCGAAACCCGAAGATCGCCATCTTCAACTGGAATATAAGAGAATACAAAATTAAGCCAAACAATCATAGCATTTAATAAAAAGACCGCCATCTTCAACTGAAAAATAAGAGAAGACAAATTTAGGCTTTGAAAATCATATCAATTAATAAAAAGATCCATATCTTTCATAAAATGTAGAAAATAGCACCAAGGTCAAAAAATGATATATAATAATCTTATCAGTTAAAAAAATAAGAGAAGACAAACTTAGGCTATAAAAATCATCATTTAATAAAAATATCAATATCCTTAATTAACTGTATAAAATAGCCCCGAGCTCAAAAAACCGCAAGATGTCCGTTGGAAACTTGAGATCGTCATCTTCAACTGAAAAATAACGGAAGACAAACTTTGGCTATAAAAATCATATCATTTAATAAAAGATCCATATCTTCCATAAAATATAGAAAATATGCCCCCACCTTAGAAAAATCCGCAAAAATGTCTGTTGGAGCCGGGAACTTATAGAAAATCTTCCAAAAATGTCTGTTGGATATCGACATGTTCAACTGAAAAATAAGAGAAGACAAACTTAGGCTATAAAAATTATATCATTTAATAAAAAGAACCATATGTTCCATAAAATGTAGAAAGTACCTCGAAGCTCAGAAAAATCCGCAAAAATGTCAGTTGGAATGAGGAACTTGCCATCTACAGCTGAAAAATAAGAGAAGATAAAATTAGGCCTAAAATCATATTCTTTAATAAAAAGTTCATTTCTTTTAAATAAAATAGAAAATAGTCCGGAGCTCTGAAAAATCCGTAAATATGTCCGTTGTAACCGGGAGATCGCCATCTTCAACTAAAAAAGAACACAAAATTAGGCCAAAAAATCATATCATTTAATAAAAAGTTTCATACTTTCATAAAATATAAAATATAGCCCGGAGCTCTGAATAATCCGTAAAACTATCCTTGGAACTGAGAGATCGCCATCTTACACCGGAAAAAGCGAAGACAAAATTAGGCCAAAAATCATATCATTTCTTAAAAAATACTTATCTTATCGAAAATGTAGTCCTAAGCTTAGAAAAGTCCGCAAGAATGTTCGTTGGAACCGGTAGATCGCTATCTTCACCTAAAAAAATAAGTGAAGAAAAATGTAGATTATAAAAATCAATCATTTAATAAAAAGATACATATCTTCCATAAAATATAGAAAATAACACAGAGCTCAGAAAAATATGCAAAAATATCAACTGGAACCGGGAGATCGCCATCTTCAACTGAAAGATAAGAGAACGCAAATTAGGCCAAAAATCTAATCATTTAAAAAACGATCCATATTTTCTAGAAAATTTAGAAAATAGCCCCGAGGTCAGAATAATCCGCAAAAAATGTTCGTTGGAATTGGGAGATCTCCATCTTCAGCAGAAAAATAAGAGAAGACAAAAATTGGCCAAAAAATCATATCATTTAATAAAAAGATCCATAACTTCATAAAAATGTAGAAAAATAGCCCCGAGCTCAGAAAAATCTGTAAAAATGTCCGTTGGAACTGGGTGATTGCATCTTCGGCTGAAAAATAAGAGAAGACAAAATTATACTATAGAAATCAAATCATTTAATATAAATATCTTATAGATAAGGTAGAAAATAGATCGGCACGAACCGGGTAATCGTCATCTTCAACTGAAAAAAGAGAAGACAAATTTGCGCCAACAAATCATATCATTTAATTAAAATATCCATATCTTCCAGAAAAGAGAGAAAAATTGTCCCTAACTAAGAAAGATCCGCAAAATTGTCTGTTGGAATGGGTAGATCCACATCTTCAACTGAAAAATTAAGAGAAGACAAATGTAGGCTATAAAAATCATATCATTTTATAAAATAATCATTATCTTTCATAAAGTACGGATAATAGCACCGAACTCATTAAAATCCGCAAAAATGTCCGTTGGAACCGGGAGATCGTCTTCTTTAACTAAAAAAGAGAAGATAAAATTAGGCCAAAAATTATATCATTTAATAAAAATATACATATATTCTAAAAATTTAGAAAATAGCCCTGAGGTTAGAATAATACGCAAAAATGTCCGTTGGATCCGAGGGATCACCGTCTTCAACTGAAAAATAAGAGAAGACAAAATTAGACCATAAAAATCATATCATTTAAAAGAAAATCTATATCTTCCGGAATATGTAGAAATAAGCCTGGAGCTTATAAAACCGCAAAAATTTCCGTTGAAATCGAGAGATCACCCTCTTCAACTGAAAAATTAAGAGAAGTCAAACGTAGGCTATAAAAATCATATCTTTAATAAAAAGTTCTATATCTTCCATAAAATGTAGAAAACAGCACCGAGCTCAGAAAAATCTGTAAAAAATTTTGTTGGAATCGGGAGATCGCCATCTTCTACTAAAAAAAATAAAAGAATACAAAATTAGGTTTTAAAAATCATATCATTTAATATAAAGATTCATATCTTACAGAGAATGTAGAAATATTCATAGGCTCACAAAAATCCGCAAAAATATTCTTTGGAACCGGGAGATCGTCATCATCATCTGCAAAATAGGGAAGACAAAATTAGGCCAAAAATCATTTCATTTCATATAAAGATCCATATCTTTCAAAAAATGTAGAAAACAGACTCAAGCTAAGAAAAATTCACCAAATTATCCATTAGAACTGAAAGATCGCCATCTTCAATGCAAAAAAAATAAGAGAAGACAAACGTTGGCAATAAAAATCATATCATTTATAAAAATGTAGAAAATAGCACCGAGCTTATAAAAATCCACAAAAAAATCCATTGGAACAGGGAGAACGCCTTTCTTCAACTGAAAAATTAGAGAAGACAAAATTATTGAAAAAATCATATTATTTAATAAAAAGATCAATATCTTCCAGAAAATTTAAAAAGTAGTCCCGAAGTCAAAATAATAAGCAAAATGTCCATTAGAAACGAGAGATCTTTATCTTCAACTTAAAAATAAAAGAAGACAAAATTAAGCCAAAAATCTTATCCTTTAATAAAAAGATCCATAACATCTCGAAAATATAGAAAAATTGGCACGAGCTTAGTAAAATCCTAAAAATGTCCATTGGAACCGGAAGATCGCCATTTTCAACAAAAAACTAAAAGATAAAAATTTATGTTATAAAAATCTTATCAATTAATATAAAAATTCATATTATACAAAAATACCCGAAACTTAAAAAATCCGCACTATTGTCCATTGGAACAGGGAGATCGCCATCTTCAAATTAGGTTATAAAAATCTTATCATTTAATATAAATATTCAAATCATACAGAAAATGTAGAAAATAGCTCGAAGCTCAGAAAAATCCGAAAAAAATGTTTGTTAGAATTGGGAGATCGCCTCTTCAACTGAAATATAAAAGCAGCAAAAATTGGGCCAAAATTAATTTCATTTAATAAAAGATACATATCGACCCTAAATGTAGAAAATAGCACCGAGCTCAGAAAAATCCACACAAATGTCGGTTGGAGCCTGGATATCGCATTATTCAACTAAAAAAATAAGTAAAGACAAAATTAGGCCAAAAATCATATCATTTAATAAAAAGATTATATCTTCTAGAAAATGTAGAAAAATAGTCCCAAGAAAATATAAGTCCACAAAAATGTCCGGTGGAACCAGTAATTTGCCATCTTCACCTGAAGAAATAAGAGAAGAAAAATGTACGCTATAAAAATCATCTCATTTAAATAAAAGATACATATCTTCCATAAAATGTAGAAAATAGCACCGAGCTCGAAAAAATCCGTAAAAATATCAGTTAGAATCGGGAGATCGTCATCTTCAACTGAAAAACAAGAACAGGTAAAATTAGGCCAAAAATAAAATCATTTAATATAAAGATCCATATCTTCCAGAAAATTTAGAAAATTGCCCCCGAGGTCATAATTATCTGCAAAAATGTTTGTTGGAACCGGGATATCGCCTTCTTCAGCTGAAAAATAAGAGAAGACCAAATTTGGCCAAAAATCATATCATTTAATAAAAGATCCTTAACTTTCTAAAATTGTAGAAAAATAGTCGTGAGCTCAGAAAAATCCGAAAAATGTCTGTTGGAATTGGAAGATCACCATCTTCAGTTGAAAAATACAAGAAGACAAAATTATGTTATAAAAATCATATCATTTAATATAGAGATCCATATCTTATTGATAACGTTGAAAATAGCCTGGAGCTCAAAAAAAGAGAAGACAATATTGGGCCAAAAATCATACAATTTAATTAAAATATCCAAATCTTCCCGAAAAGGCAGAAAAATAGTCCCAAACTAAGAAAAATCCCTGCAATGTCTGTTGGAATGGGTAGAATGCCATCTTAACCTGAAAAAAATAAGAGAAGACAAATAATGTAGGCTATAAAAATCATATCATTTAATAAAAAGATCCTTATCTTTCATCAAAAAAAATAGAAAATAGCACCGAGCTTATTAAAAATCCAAAAATGTCTGTTGGAATCAGGAGATCGCCATCTTCAACTGAAAAATAAGAGAAGAAAAAATTATGCTAAAAATCTTATTCATTAAATAAAAAGATACATATATTCCAGAAAATTTAGAAAATAGCCTCAAGGTCAGATATACGCAAAAATGTCTGTTGGAACTGGGATATCGCCATCTTCAACAGAAAAATAAGAGAAAACAAAATTAGATCATAAAAATCGTATCATTTAATATAAAGATCAATATCTTCCAGAATATATAACAATAGCATGGAGCTCAGAAAAATCCACAAAAATTTTCTTTGGAACCGAGAGATGCCATCTTTAACTGAAAAAATAAGAGAAGACAAATGTCGGTTATAAAAATCATGTCATTTAATAAAAAGTTCAATATCTTCCATAAAATGTAAAAATAGCACCGAGCTCAAAAAAATCCGCAAAAATGTTCGTTGGAACCGGGAGATTGCCATCTTCAAGTTAATAAGCAAAGATAAAAAATTGAGCGAAGACTAAATTAGGCTATAAAAATCATATCATTTAATATAAAGATTCATATCTTACAGAAAATGTAGAAAATAGCCCGAAGCTCAGAAAAATCCGCAAAAATGTTTGTTGGAACCAGGAGATCATCATCATCATCTAAAAAATAGAGAAGACAAAATTAGGCAAAAAATCATATCATTTCATTAAAAGATACATATTTTAAGAAAATGATGAAAAACAAATTCAAGCAAAGAAAAATATGCAAAAATGTAGAAATGTAGAAAATTCAAGCAAAGAAAAACCGGAAGATCGCCATCTTAAACTGAAAAACAAAAAAAATAAGCAAAGACAAACGTAGGCTTTATAAATCATATCATTTTAAAAAATGTAGAAAATAGCACCAAGCTTATAAAACCCGAAAAAATTGTCCATTGGAATAGGGATCACCATCTTCAACTGAAAAAATAAGAGAAGACAAAATTGGGCCAAAAATCATTCATTTAATAAAAAGATCCATAACTTCTAGAAAATTTGGAAAATAGTTACAAGTCAGATTAATACGCAAAACCGTTGGAAACGGGAGATCGCTATTTTCAACTGAAAAATAAAAGCAGACAAAATTAGGCCAAAATCATATCATTTAATAAAAAGATCCATAACTTCTCGAAGAATTTAGATAAATAGCCCCGAGCTCAGAATAATCCATAAAATATCCCTTGGAACAGGGAGATCACCATCTTCAACTGAAAAATAAGAGAAGACAAAATTAGATTATATAAATCATATCATTTGATATAAAGACCATTTAATATAAAGATTCAAATTATACAAAAATATAGAAAATAGTTTAGAGCTCAAAAAAATCCGCACAAATCTCCATTGTAACAGGGAGATCACCATCTTCAAATTAAAAAAAGAGGGGACAAAATTATGCCAAAAAATCCTATCATTTCATAAAATGATACATATCTTCCAGAAAATGTAGAAAAATAATCTCATGCTAAGAAAAATCTGCGAAAATGTCCATTGAAACCGCGAGATCACCATCCTCAACTGGAAAAATAAGAGAATACAAACGTAGGATATAAAAATCATATTATTTAATAAAAAGAACTATATCTTTGAAAAATGTAGAAAATAGCACCGAGCTCAAATAAATACGCAAAAACATTCGTTAGAACTGGGAGATCGCCATCTTCAAGTTAAAAAATAAGAGAAGACAAAATTATGCTATAAAAATCATATCATTTAATAAAAAGATCAATATCCTCCAGAATATGTAGAAAATAGCCTGGATCTCAGAAAAATCCACAAAAATTTCCGTTTGAACCGAGAGATTACCATCTTCGACTAAAAAATAAGAGAAGACAAAAATAGGCTATAAAAATAATTTCAATAAAATTATCTTATTTAAAATGTAGAAAATAGCACCGAGCTCAAAAAAATCCGCAAAATTGTTCGTTAGAACAAGGAGATTGCCATCGTTAACTACAAAATAAGAGAAGCCAAAATTAGGCTATAAAAATCATATCATTTAATATAAAGATTTATATCTTATGAAAAATGTAGAAAAATATTCGTTGGAACTGGGACATTGTTATCTTCATCTGAAAATGAGAAAAGACAAATTTTGGCCAAAAATCATATCATTTCATAAAAAGATCCATTTCTTACAGAAAACGTAGAAAAACAGTCTCATGTTAAGACAAATATGCAAAAATGTCCATTGGTACCGAAAGATCGCCATCTTCAACTAAAAAAACAAGAGAAGACAAACGTAGACTATAAAAATCATATAATTTATAAGAATGTAGAAAATAGCACCGAGCTTATAAAAATCCTCAAAAATGTCCGTTGGAACAGGGAGAATGCCATCTTCAACTAAAAATAAGAAAAGACAAAATTAGGCCAAAAATCATATTACTTAATTAAAAGATCTATATCTTCCAGAAAATTTCGAAAATAGTCCCGAGGTTTGAATTATACGCAAAATGTCCGTTAGAAATGGGAGAATGCTATCTTCAACTGAAAAAATTAAAAGAAGAAAAAATTAGGTTAAAAATCATATCATTTAATAAAAAGATCTACAAGTTCTCGAAAATGTAGAAAAATGGTCCCGAGCTCAAAAAATCCACAAAAGTCCATTGGAACCGGGAAATCGCCATCTTCAACTAAAAATAAGAAATGACAAAATTATATTAAAACAATTATATCATTTAATATAAAGATCATATTTATACAAAAAAATATAAAAAATAGCTCATAGCTCAAAATAAATCCGCACAAATGTCCATCGGAATTGGGAGATTAGGCCAAAAAAAGAGATCCCCATCTTCAAATTTAAAAAAGAGAAGACAAAATTAGGCCAAAAATCATATCATTTTATAAAAAGATACATATCTTCTAGAAAATGCAGAAAAATATTCCCAAGCAAAAAAATCTGCAAAAATATCCGTTAGAACCGGTAGATCGCCATCTTCAATGGAAAACATAAGAGAAGACAAACGTTGGCTATAAAAATCATATTATTTAATAAAAATTTCTATACCTTCCATAAAATTACAAAATATCACCGATCACAAAAAATACCCATAATGTCTGTTGGAATCGGGAGATCGGCATCTTCAACTTAAAAATAAGAGAAGACAAAATTAGGCTATAAAAATCATATCATTTAATAAAAAGATACATAACTTTTCGAAAATGTAGAAAATAGCTCTGAGCTTGGAAAAATCTGCAAAAATGTTCGTTGGAACCGGGTGATCGCCATCTTCAACTGAAAAAAAATAAGAGAAGAAAAAATTAGGTCAAAAATTCATATCATTTAAAAAAAGATCTATAACTTCCCGAAAATGTAGAAATATAGCCCCGAGCTCAGAAAAATCGGCAAAAATGTCCGTTGGAACCGGGGAATCGCCATCTTCAACTAAAAAATAAGAGAAGACAAAATTAGCTTATAAAAATCATATCATTTAATATGAATATTCATATCATACAGAAAATATAAAAAATAGGTCGGAGCTCAAAAAAATCCGAAAAAAATTCGTTGGAACCGGTCGATCGCTACCTTCAACTGAAAAATAAAAGAAAACAAAATTGGGCCAAAAAATCATCTCATTTAATAAAAAGATACATATCTGCCATAAAATGTAGAAAATAGCACGGAGATCAGAAAAATCCGCACAACTCTTCGTTGGAACCGGGAGATCGCAATATTCAACTAAAAAGAGAAGACAAAATTGGGCCAACAAATCATATCATTTAATAAAAAGAGTCATATCTTCAAGAAAATGTAGAAAAAATCCCCATCTTCAACCGAAAAATATAAGAAGACAAAATTAGGCTATAAAAATCTTGCCATTTAATAAAGAGATCCATATCTGTAATCAAGTGTAGAAAATAGGATGGAATTCAGAAAAATCCGTAAAAATATCCTTGGAACTGGAAGATCACTATCTTTAACTGAAAAATAAGAGAAGGCAAAATTATGCCAAAAATCATATCATTTAATAAATAGATCCGTCTTTCAAAAAAATGTAGAAAATAGTCTCGCGGTCAAAAAAATCCATCAAAATGTCCATTGGAACCGGGCGATCGATATTTTCATCTGAAAAATAAGAGAAGACAAATTTTGTATGCGAAAATCATATCGTTTAATAAAAAGAACCAAAAAGGTCTATTGGAACCGGGAGATCGCCATCTTCAACTGAAAAATAAGAGAAGACAAACTTAGGATATAATAATAATATCATTTAATAAAAAGATACATGTCTCCAATAAAATGTAGAAAATAGCCCCAAGCTCAGAAAAATTCATAAGTATGTTTGTTGGAATCGGGAGATCGCCATTTTCAACTGAAAAATATAAGAAGAAAAAATTAAGCAAATTAAGAGAATGTACAAAATTAAGCAAATTAAGCAAAAATTAAGCAAAAATTCATAAGATTTAATATGAAGATTAATATCTTTTCGAAAATGTCAAAATAGCCCAGATCTTAGAAAAATACGCAAAATGTGTGTTGGAACCGGGAGATCGCCATCTGTTACGCCTATTTGACCGAGACCCAAAAGACACGAGCCCAGGAGCCCGGCGACTGGTCGAGAGCCCATCTGCATCCTCGAAGCCCATTCTACAAAGGCCCTATAAAGGATCTCCTCGAATGCTGATCCGACCCGGCCCCGATAACCCGCTGGTCACTCGCCCACTCCTGCGAAAACCGCTCCCCCGAACACGCGACCACTAAATGGCGGTAATGGGGAGGTGCTGGCAGGGCGAAGAGAGCGGCGGTGAGGGGGCGGATTGATGGGGCACGATCAAGGGCGGGCATGGGACGAGGGCCAGGGGCAGTCACGCTGGGAGCTCTACAAAAGGGCTAGGAAGACGACGAAGAAATGGGACCGCATCGGAGGTAACAAAACCTAAGGTACTCCATCAATGACCTCGTTCCCCCAATTCATCTCCTTCCTCCCCCGCTCGCGCCGAGAGACGCCGTTACGATCTCCTCACGAGTCGGACCGTCTCCGCCGGGCCTCCTTTCTCAGATCTCTGTCTGACTTAGGCATCGGAGGGGATTTGGCCGGAACCAAGGTCCGGCCCCCTGACGAGCGTTCTCGTCTACGCAGGTGGACAGCTGATCAACGGGCCGAGGCTCCCCCTCGCCCCTCGCCGACCACGCAACCTGCCGGACGATTGAGGCTTCCCCTCGTCGACCGATCGCCGAAGCCAAGCGCAAACCACCGAGGGCCGAGCGTCTCGACCCGGGCCGAGGCTTCCCCTCGCCCTTCGCCGAACACGCATTTAACTGGACGACCGAGGCTTCCCCTCGTCGTCCTATTTCCGAGGACGCGCTCGTCTGTCCGAGGCCGAGCGTCTCAACCAGGGCCGAGGCTTCCCCTCGCCCCTTCTGCACCGATTCGAAGCCCCCGAGGGACCCAAAGCGGGCCCCTTGACCACGTTGACCGGGTTCTCCACGGTCAACGCTTCGTAGTGAGAAAACACTCTGAAACATCTGGCGCCGTCTGTGGGAAACGAACAGTCCCACGAAGAAACAAACCACATCTACGATGACGCGGCCTCCCTCATCTCGGCGAAAGGAGAGCGAGGCCCTGACGCAGGGCGACAGGGCCCATCATCGTTGGCAAGAACGGGCACGGGCCCGACGCAAGGAGGATCGTGAGGAAAGGGCCGGGGAGCCCTCCCCGTCCCCACCGGTCGGGAGACCAAGTGCGTCCGTAACGGCGCGTAGCTCGGACGTAGCTTTGGTGGTGTCAGTGGTCATAAACACTACCATGGTACGACGGCTGCTTGTCGACACCGGCAGCTCCTGTGACGTCCTCTTTATGTCGACCCTGGAGAAGATGGGGCGGCGGAAAGAAGACTTACGACCTCGCTCGGGTCCCGTGGTTGGATTCACGGGTCACTCCACCCCCATCATCGGCACGATCCATCTCCCAGTAACGCTCGGATCCGCACCAGACTCAGTGACCCTGGCGGTGGAATTCATCGTATTGGGGATCGGGTCGGAATACAATGGGATCATCGGCCGACCCCTACTCAACGCCGTCGGCGCGGTAGTCTCGACCCTCCATCGGACCATCAAGTTCCGAACGCCGGGGGGATGAGGCAAGTCGAAGGCGACGCGGGGAGGCCGAATACCTGCTATCAACTGGCGGAGGAAGGTCCCGAGGACCGTCTAGCTGACCGGATGGCCGCGCTTGACCTGAGGAGTGGGCCTAGGCCAACCCCTGCGGAGGAGCAGGAGCAAATCCCGGTCACGGACGTCGAGGGCAGGTTCGTCTCGATCGGGAGAGGACTGGGCCAGGACCTGAGGGATCAGATGATCGAATGCCTGGAGGCGAACCTGGACATCTTTGCCTGGTCACCAGAAGACATGCCCGGCGTGGACCCCCAGGTGATCGTCCACCAGATCAACACCGACCCCAACTTCAAACCGGTTAGACAGAAGAAGCGTAACCTGGGCGGCGAGAAGATGAAGGCAGCCTCCGAGGAAGTGGAGCGTCTCCTCGATGCCGGCTTCATACGAGAGGTCTGGTACCCGGAGTGGCTGTCGAACGTGGTGATGGTCAAGAAACCCAACGGGAAGTGGCGAATGTGCGTGGACTTCAGTGACCTCAACAAGTCCTGCCCCAAGGACAGCTATCCCCTGCCGCGCATCGACCACCTGGTGGACAACGCCTCGGGGTACGAGATGCTAAGCTTCATGGACGCTTACTCCGGATACAATCAAGTCCAGATGGACCCCTGGGACGAAGAAATGACAGCCTTCACGACGGACCGGGGAACTTACTGCTACAAGAAGATGCCCTTTGGCTTGAAGAACGCGGGGGCCACCTACCAGAGAATGGTCAACAAGGTTTTCAGCTCGCAGATCGGGAGGAACCTAGAAGTCTACGTCGACGATATGCTTGTCAAGTCAAGGCGACCGGAATACCACATCGCTGACTTGCGGGAGACCTTCGAGCGGTTGCGGCGGCACCACATTCGGCTCAACCCCGCAAAGTGCACGTTCGGGGTAAGATCTGGCAAATTCTTGGGATTTATGATAACTAATCGTGGTATTGAAGCTAATCCCGACAAGATCGAGGCGCTGATCAACATGCGCGAGCCGACGACGATCAAAGAGCTACAGAGGCTGAACGGGCGCATCGCAGCCTTGGGGCGATTCCTTTCCAAATCAGCGGAAAGATCGCTCCCCTTCTTCAAGGTTCTAAGGAAAGCGATCGCGGAACCTCCAAACAACAGGAAGGCGATACTTTGGGACGAAGACTGCTCCCGGGCGTTCGGGGACCTCAAAGAGTATCTCCGCAGCCCCCCTCTCCTGTCCAAACCACGGGAAGGGGAGTCGCTGAGCCTTTACCTGGCGTGCGCGGAGGAAGCTGTGAGTTCGGTGCTGATCCGGGAGGACGGCGGGGTGCAATGGCCGGTATATTACACGAGCCGGATCTTGAAGGGGGCGGAGGTGCGATACTCGCCCATGGAGAAACTGGCGTACGCCCTCGTCCTCTCAGCACGAAGGCTCCGACCCTATTTCCAGGCCCACACCATACTGATCCTGACCGACTCGCAGCTGGAACAGAAC
>CM061139.1:27998084-28230635 GCA_030789695.1 Scilla litardierei
CGAGGATGGCGACGTTGAGGGCCTCCAGCTGGTCGACCACGCGATGGAGGTCGAAAGAGCAGAATTGATATCCACAACCGCTAGCAGATCGCCGAACTCCGATGAGAATGCTTCCATTTCGAGAGAATTCAAGGAGTGTTTTAGGTTCCTAACCAGCTACTCGGTAGGGAAGCTTCTGGATTTGGCTATCGCGGTGAGGGAATATGGAATCTCCCCCAACACGGCATCTTGTAATTTGGTGTTGAAGGCGATGCATCACGCTGGAGAGAGAGGGGCCACCTAAAAGTCGATCGAAAGGATGATACTGACCAGCATCGCTCGAGGTAATGAATCATATAATTTGATTATTAGAACAAGTCATTGACGGTGTGGTTGACAACGTGGGTGTTGACTCGTTCCCACAAACGGCGCCAGATGTTTCAGGGTGTTTGCTCACCACAGGTTGATGCATCTTTAGGAATTATATTTAGCAAAAATAAGGATCTTTTTATTTAGTGATATGATTTTTATAGCCTAAGTTTTTCTTCTCTTATTTTTTAGTTGAAGATGGCAATCTCCTGTTTCCAACGGACATTTTTGTGGATTTTTCTGAGCTCGGTGCTATTTTATACAGTTAATTGAGTATATGAATCTTTTAAATAAATGATGATTTTTATAGACTAAGTTTATCTTCTCTTATTTTTTTAGTTGAAGATAGCGATCTCCCGGTTCCAACGGACATTTTTGCGGATTGTTTTGACCTCGAGCCAATTTTCTATATTTCTGGAAGATATGGATCTTTTTATTAAATGATAAGATTTTTGGGCCTAATTATGTCTACTCTTATTTTTTGTTGAATATGGCGATCTCTCGTTTCCAACAGACCTTTTTGGAAATTTTTCTTAGCCCCGGAAAATTTTCTACATTTTCTGTAAGACATGGGATCTTTATATTAAACGATATAATTTATATATCCTAATTTTGTCTTCTCTTACTTTTTTGTTAAATATGACGATATTCCGGTTCCAACTGAATTTTTTGCGGATTTTTCTGATATCTATGCTATTTTCTACATTTTCTAAAAGATATGGATCATTTTATTAAATGATATGATTTTTGGCCTTATTTTGTCTTCTCTTATTTTTTTGTTGAAGATGGCGCTCACACGGTTCCAATGGACATTTTTGCGGATTTTTCTAAGCTGGGGCTATTTTCTATATTCTATGGAAGATATGCATCTTTTTATTAAATGATATGATTTTTATAGCCTAAGTTTGTCTTCTCTTGTTTTTCAGTTGAAGATAGCGATCTCTTGTTTCCAACGGACATTTTTGCGGTTTTTTAGCTCGGGGCTATTTTATACAGTTAAGTAAGGACATTGATCTTTTATTAAATGATGATTTTTATAGCCTAAGTTTGTCTTCTCTTATTTTTTAAGTTGAAGATGGCGATCTCTCGGTTCTATCGGACAATTTTGCAGATATTTCTGACATCGAGCCTATTTTCTATATTTTCAAGAAGATATGGATCTGTTTATTAAATAATATGATTTTTGCGCCTAATTTTGTCTTCTCTTATTTATTTCGTTGAATATGGCGATCTCACGGTTCCAACTGACCTTCTTGCCAATATTTCTTAGCTCAGGGCAATTTTCTACATTTTTTGTAAGACATAGAGCTTTATACTAAATGAGATAATTTTTATAGCCTTATTTTGTCTTCTCTTATTTTTCTATTGAAGATGGCGATCTCCCGGTTCCAATAGACATTTTGCTTATTTTTCTAAAATCTGGGATATTTTGTACATTTTCTAAAAGATATTAATCTTTATATTAAATCTTATGATTTTTATAGCCTAATTTTGTCTTCTTATATTTTTCAGTTGAAAATGGCGATCTCCCGATTCCAACAAACATATTTAGGAATTTTTCTGAGCTTGGGGCTATTTTCTACATTTTATTGGAGAAATGTATCTTTTTATTAAATGATATTATTATTATATCCTAAGTTTGTCTTCTCTTATTTTCCAGTTGAAGATGGCGATCTCCTGGTTCCAATAGACCTTTTTTGGTCCTTTTTATTAAACGATATGATTTTTGCATACTAAGGTTGTAATCTCTTATTTTTCAAATGAAAATATCGATCGCCCGGTTCCAACAGACATTTTGATGGATTTTTCTACCGCGAGACTATTTTCTACATTTTTTGAAAGACGGATCTATTTATTAAATGATATGCTTTTTGGCATAATTTTGCCTTCTCTTCTTTTTCAGTTAAAGATAATGATCTTCCAGTTCCAACGGACATTTTTGCAGATTTTTCTGAATTCCATACTATTTTCTACACTTGATTAAAGATATGGATCTCTTTATTAAATGACAAGATTTTTATAGCCTAATTTTGTCTTCTTATATATTTTAGTTGAAGATGGCAAGCTCCAGGTTCCAACAGACATTTTTGCGGATTTTTCTTAGCTTTGGGCTTTTTTCTACATTTTCTTGAAGATATGACTCTTTTTATTAAATGATATGATTTGTTGGCCCAATTTTGTCTTCTCTTTTTTAGTTGAATATTGCGATCTCCCGGTTACAACGAAGAGTTGTGCGGATTTTTCTGATCTCGGTGCTATTTTCTACATTTTATGGCAGATATGTATCTTTTTATTAAATGATATGATTTTTGGCCCAATTTTGTTTTCTTTTATTTTTCAGTTGAAGATGGCGATCGCTCGGTTCCAACGAATATTTTTTCGGATCTTTTGAGCTCCGACCTATTTTTAAAATTTTCTGTATGATATGAATCTTCATATTAAATGATATGATTTTTATAAGCTAAATTTGTCTTCTCTTATTATTTAGTTGAAGATGGCGATTCCTCGGTTCCAACGGACATTTTTGCCGATTTTTCTGAGCTCGGGGCTATGTTACTACATTTTCGGGAAGTTACATATCTTTTTTTAAATGATATGAATTTTTGACCTAATTTTTTCTTCTCTTATTTTTTCAGTTGAAGATGACGATCACTCGGTTCCAACGAACATTTTTACGGATTTTTCTGAGCTCAGAGCTATTTTCTACATTTTCAAAAAGTTATGTATCTTTTTATTAAATGATATTATTTTTATAGCCTAATTTTGTCTTCTCTTATTTTTACATTGAAGATGCCGATCTCCCGATTCCAACAGACATTTTTGGGTATTTTTTGTGATCGGTCCTATTTTGTAATTTTATGGAAGGTATAGAAATTTTTATTAAATAATATGATTTTTATAGCCAACGTGTGTCTTCTCTTATGTTTTCAGTTGAAGATGGCGATCTACCGGTTCTAAAGGATATTTTTGTAGATTTTTTTTGCTTGGGAATATTTTTCTACATTTTCTAGAAGATATGTATATTTTTATAAAATGATATGATTTTTGTCCTAATTTTGTCTTCTCTTTTTTTACTTTGAAGATGGGGATCTTTTTTTTGGCCTAATCTCCTGGTTCCGATGGACATTTGTACGGATTTATTTTGAGCTATGGGCTATTTTTTATATTTTTTGTATAAATATGATCTTTATATTAAATGATATGATTGTTATAACCTAATTTTGTCATTTCTTATTTTTTTAGTTGAAGATGGCGATTTCCCGATTCCAATGGACATTTTTGTGGATTTTTTGAGCTCGGGACCATTTTTCTACATTTTCGAGAAGTTGTGGATCTTTTTATTAAATGATATGATTTTTAACCTAATTTTGTCTTCTTTTAATTTTTTCAGTTGAAGATAGATATCTCCCATTTCTAACGGACATTTTGTATATAATTCAAACCTCGGGACTATTTTTGAAATTTTCTGGAAGATATAGATCTTTTAATTAAGTAATATGATTTTTGGCCTAATTTTGTCTTTTCTTATTTTTCAGTTCAAGATGGCATTCTCCCTGTTCCAACGGACATTTTTGAGGGTTTTTTAAGCTCGGTGCTATTTTCTATATTCTTATAAATTATATGATTTTTATAGACTACGTTTGTCTTCTCTTGGTTTTTTAGTTGAAGATGGCGATCTTCCGGTACCAATGGACATTTTTGCATATTTTTCTTAACATGAGACTGTTTTATACGTTTTCTGGAAGATATGGATCTTTTTATGAAATGATATGATTTTTTGGCCAAACTTTGTCATTTCTCATTTTCAGATGAAGATAACAATGTCCCAGTTCCAACGAATATTTTTTCTACATTTTCCGTAAGATATAAATCTTTATATTAAATGATATGATTTTTATAGCCTAATTTTGGCTTCTCTTATTTTGTAATTAAAGATGGCAATATCCTGGTTCTAACGAACAATTTTGCGGATTTTTTTGCGCTCGATGCTATTTTCTACATTTTATATAAGATACCAAACTTTTTATTAAATGAAATTATTTTTATAGCCTATTTTTGTCTTCTCTTATTTTTTCAGTCGAAGATGGCAATCTCTGGTTCAAAAGGGAAATTTTTGCGGATTTTTCTAAGATCCATGCTATTTTCTACATATTCGGGAGGATATTGATCTTTTTATTAAATGATATGATTTTAATAGCCTAATTTTGTCTTCTCTTATTTTTTAACTTGAAGATGGCGATCTCCCAGTCCCAACGAACATTTTTGCGTATTTATTTGAGCTTGGTGCTATTTTCTACGTTTTTCAAAGATATAGTTCTTTTTATTAAATAATATGATTTTTATAGCCTACGTTTGTATTCTCTTATTTTTCCAGTTGAAGATGGCGATCTCGCGGTTTCAATGGACATTTTCGCAGATTTTTTGTAGCATGAGACTATTTTTCTACATTTTCTGGAAGATATGTATCTTTTTATGAAATGATATGATTTTTTGGCATAATTTTGTCCCCTCTTTTTTTTTAATTTAAATATGGTGATCTCACGGTTACAATGGAGATTTATGCGGATTTTTTTGAGCTCCGAACTATTTTCTATATTTTGTATAATTTGAATCTTTATATTAAATGGTCTTTATATTAAATGATATGTTTTTATAATCTAATTTTGTATTCTTTTATTTTTCAGTTGAAGATGGTGATCTCCCTGTTCCAAGGGACATTTTATGGATTTTTCTGAGCTCGGGGCTATTTTTCTAAATTCTCGAGAAGTTATGGATCTTTTTATTAAATGATATGATTTTGGCCTAATTTTGTCTGCTTTTATTTTTCAGTTGAAATTAGCTATCTCCTGTTTCCAACGGTTTTGCGTATTAATCTGACTTGTGACTATTTTCCAAATTTTCTAGAAGTTATGGATCTTTTTATTAAATGATATGATTTTTGGCCTAATTTTGTCTTCTCTTATTTTTCCAGTTGAAGATGGCGATCTCCATGTTCCAATGGACAATTTTTCGGATTTATAAGCTTGGTGATATTTTCTACATTTTTAAAATGATATGATTTATAAAGCCTATGTTTGTCTTCGCTTATTTTTTTGTTTTTCAGTTTAAGTTGGCGATCTTCCGGTTCCAATAGACATTTTTGCAGATTTTTTAGCTTGAGTTTGTTTTTCTACATTTTCTTAAAATATGTATCTTTTAAAGAAATGATATGATTTTTTGCCAAATTTTGTCTTCTCTATTTTTCAAATGATGATGATGATCTCCTGGTTCCAACAAACATTTTTGCGGATTTTTCTAAGCTTCGGGCTATTTTCTACATTTTCTGTAAGATATGAATCTTATATTAAATGATATGATTTTTATAGCCTAATTTAGTCTTCGCTTATTTTTTGTCTTTGCTTATTAACTTGAAGATGGAATTCTTCCGGTTCCAACGAGAGCTCGGTGCTATTTTTACATTTTATGGAAGATATTGAACTTTTATTAAATGACATGATTTTTATAACATACATTTGTCTTCTCTTATTTTTTTCAGTTAAAGATGGAATCTCTCGGTTCCAATGGAAATTTTTGCGAATTTTTCTGAGCTCCATGCTATTTTTATATATTCGGGAAGATATGGATCTTTATATTAAATGACACGATTTTTATGATCTAATTTTGTCTTCTTTTATTTTTCTGTTGAAGATGGCGATCTCCTAGTTCCAACGGACATTTTTGCATATTATTCTGACTTCGGTGCTATTTTCTAAATTTTCTGGAATATATGTATCTTTTTATTTAATGATAAGATTTTTGGCATAATTTTGTATTCTATTATTTTTTAGTTGAAGATGGCGATCTCCCGATTCCAAAAGACATTTTTGGATTTTTATAAGCTCGGTGTTATTTTCTATTTTTTAATGAAAGATAAGAATCTTTTTATTAAATGCTATGATTTTTATGGCTTACATTATTTATCTTCTCTTATTTTTTTTAAGGTTAAGATGGCATTCTACCCGTGCCAACAGACATTGTAGGGATTTTTCTTAGTTTGGGACTATTTTCTGCCTTTTCGGGAAGATTTGGATATTTTAAGCAAATTATATGATTTTTGGCCCAATCTTGTCTTCTCTTTTTTCAGTTGAAGATGGCGATTTCCCGGTTCAAATTTACATTTATGCGGTTTTTTGAGCTCCAGGCTATTTTCAATGTTATCAATAAGATATGGATCTCTATATTAAATGATATGATTTTTATAGCATAATTTTGTCTTCTCTTATTTTTCAGCTGAAGATGGTGATCTTCCAATTCCAACAGACATTTTTCGGATTTTTCTGAGCTTGCGACTATTTTTCTACATTTTTAGAAAGTTAAGGATCTTTTATTAAATGATATGATTTTTTGGCTAAATTTGGTCTTCTCTTATTTTTCAGCTGAAGAAGGCGATATCCCGGTTCCAACGGAAATTTTTGCAGATAATTATGACCTCGGGGAAATTTTCTAAATTTTCTGGAAGATATGGAACTTTATATTAAATGATTTTATTTTTGGCCTAATTTTACCTTTTCATGTTTTTAAGTTGAAGATGATGATCTCCCGATTCTAACTGATATTTTTACAGATTTTTTCGAGATCGGTGCTATTTTCTGCATTTTATGGAAGATATGTATCTTTTATTTAAATGAGATGATTTTTTATAGCGTACATTTTTCTTCTCTTATTTTTTCAAGTGAAGATGGCAAATTAATGGTTCCACCGAACATTTTTGTGGACTAATATTTTCTTGGGACTATTTTTCTACATTTTCTAGATGATATGATCTTTTTATTAAATGATATGATTTTTGGCCTAATTTTGTCTTCACTTATTTTTTTAGTTGAATAACGTGATATCCAGGCTCCAACCGACATTTTTGCGGATTTTTCTGAGCTCGGTGCTATTTTCTACATTTAGGGTCGATATGTATCTTTTATTAAATGAAATTATTTTTGGCCCAATTTTGTCTGCTTTTATATTTTAGTTGAAGATGGTGATCTCCCAATTCCAACAAACATTTTTTGGGATTTTTCTGAGCTTCGAGCTATTTTCTACATTTTCTGTATGATTTGAATATTTATATTAAATGATAAGATTTTTATAACCTAATTTTGTCTTCTCTTATTATTCAGTTGAAGATGGCAATCTCTCAGTTCCAACAGACATTTTTTCTCGATTTTTCTAAGCTCGGGGCAATGTTGCTACATTTTCGGGATGTTATATATCTTTTAATTAAATGATATGATTTTTGACTTAATTTTTCTTCTCTTTTTTCAGTTGAAGAAGCGATCTCACAGTTTCAACGAACATTTTTGCGGATTTTTCTGATCTCCGGAATAATTTCTAAATTTCAGAAATTTATGGATCTGTATAGCCTAATTTTGTCTTCTCTTTTTTTAGTTGAAGATGGCGATCTCCGGTTCCAACGGATACTTTTGCATATTTTTTGAGAATGGTGGTACATTTTATGCAAGATATAGACCTTTTTATTAAATACTATGATTTTTATAGACTGCGTTTGAATTCTCTTATTTTTTTCAGTTGAAGTTGGCGGTCTCCCGGTTGCAACAGACATTTTTGCAGATTTTTCTTAGCTTGAGTCTATTTTTCTATATTTTTTGGAAGATATGCATCTTTTAGGAAATGTATGATTATTTGGAATAATTTTATCTTCTCTGTTTTCAATTTGAAGATGGCGATCTCCCTGTTCCAATGGACAATAGTGTGATTTTTTAAGTTTCGGGTATTTTTGTATAATATGAATTTTATATTAAATGATAAGATTTTTATAACATTATTTTTTCATCTTTTATTTTTTAGTTGAAAATGGCGATCTTCCGGTTCCAATGGACATTTTTGGAATTTTACTAAGCGCGTGCCTATTTTTCTATATTTTCGAGAAGTTATGGATCTTTTTATTAAAGGATAAGATTTTTGGCTTAATTTTGTCTTCTTTTATTTTTAAGTTGAAGATAAAGATCTCTCGTTACGAATGGACATTTTGTGTATTATTTTGACCTCGGGACTACTTTCTAAATTTTCTGGAAGATATGATCTTTTTATTAAATAATATGATTTTTTGCATAATTTTGTCTTCTCTTATTTTTCAGTTGAAGAAAGGCGTTCTCCCTGTTCCAATGGATATTTTTGTGGATTTTTATAAGCTCGGTGCTATTTTCTACATTTTTATAAATGATATGATTTTTATTGCCAACGTTTGTCTTCTCTTATTTTTTGTGTTGAAGATGGTCATCTTTCGGTTCTAATGGATAATTTGGCAAATTTTTCTTAGCTTGAGCCTGGTTTTCTACATTTTTTGAAAGATATGGATCTTTCAATGAAATGAAATGATTTTTGGCCTAATTTTGTCTTCCCTATTTTTCAGATGACGATGACGATCTCCCGGTTCCAAAGAATATTTTTGCGGATTTTTGTGAGCCTCTGAATATTTTCTACATTTTCTGTAAGATATGAATCTTTATATTAAATGATTTGATTTTTAAAACCTAATTTTGTATTCTTTTATTTTTTTTAGTAGAAGATTGCGATCTCCCGATTCCAACGAAAATTTTTACGGATTTTTCTGAGCTCGGTGCTGTTTTCTACATTTTATGGAAGATATAGAACTTTTCATTAAATGATATGATTTTTATAGCCTACGTTTGACTTCTCTTAATTTTTCAGTTGAAGAGGGTGATCTCTCGATTCCAACGGAAATTTTTGCGGTTATATAAGCTCCAGGCGTATTTCTACATATTCTGGAAGGTATAGACCTTCTTTTAAATGATATGATTTTTATGGTCTAATTTTGTCTTCTCTTATTTTTCATTTGAAGATGGTGATCCCCCGGATCCAACGGACATTTTTGCGTATTATTCTAACCTCAGGGCTATTTTCTAAATTTTTAGAATATATGGATCTTTTTATTAAGTGATATGATTTTTGGCCTAATTTTATCTTCGCTTATTTTTTTAGTTAAAGAAGACAATCTCCCGGTTCCAACAGACATTTTTACAGATTTTAATGAGTTTTGTGCTATTATCCATACTTTATGAAAGATAATGATTATTTTATAAAATGATATGATTTTTATAGCCTACATTTGTCTTCTCTTAATTTTTCAGTTGAAGATGTGGATCTACTCGTTCCAACAGACGTTTTTGCGGATCTTTCTTAGCTAGGGGTAATTTTTCTATCTTTTCTGGAAGATATGTATATTTTAATTAAATGATATGATTTTTTGGCCCAAATTTGTCTTCTCTTTTTTCAGTTGATGGTCATGATTACCCGGTTCGCGCCGATCTATTTTCTACTTTATCTATAAGAGAGGGATATTTATATTAAATGATTTGATTTTTATAGTTTAATTTTGTCTTCTCTTATTTTTTCGTCGAAGATGGCAATCACCCGGTTCCAACGGACATTTTTGCAGATTTTTCTGAGCTCGGGGCTATTTTTCTACATTGCAGGAAGTTATGGATCTTTTTTTTAAATGATATGATTTTTTGGCCAATTTTTGTCTTCTCTTATTTTTCTGCTGAAGATGGAGATCTCCCGATTCCAACGAACATTTTTTACGGATTATTCTGACCTCGGGGATATTTTCTAAATTTTCTAGAAGATATGGATCTTTTTATTAAATAATTTAATTTTTGGCCTAAATTTGCGTTCTCTTATCTTTCAGTTGAGATGGCGATCTCCCGGTTCCAGTTGATATTTTTGCAGATTTTTCTGAGCTCTGTGTTATTTTCTATATTTTATGGAAGATACGTATATTTTTATTAAATGAATAACCTACATTTCTCTTCACTTATTTTTTCAGGTGAAGATAGCGATTTTGCCGGTTCCAACGGACATTCTTGCAGACTTTTCTAAGCTTAGGACTACATTTTCGATAAGATAAGTATTTTTTATGAAATGCTATGATTTTTGGCCTAATTTTGTCTTCGCTTTTTCCAGTGTAAGATGACGATCTCTCAGTTCCAATGGATAGTTTTACGGATTATTCAGAGCTCCAGGCTATATTTTATATTTTATGAAAGTATGGAACTTTTTATTAAATGATATGATTTTTTGGCCTAATTTTGTGTTCTTTTTTTCAGTTGAAGATGGCGATCTCCCTGTTACAACAGACATATTTACGGATTTTTCAGAGCTCCGGACTATTTTCTATTTTATTTGAAAGAAATGAACTTTTTATTAAAGAATATGATTTTAGGCCTAATTTTATCTTCTCTTATTTTTCAGTTGTAGATGGCGAGTTCCTCGTTCCAACTGACATTTTTGCGGATTTTTCTGAGCTTCGAGGTACTTTCTACATTTTATGGAATATATGGTTCTTTTTATTAAATGATATAATTTTTATAGCCTAAGTTTGTCTTCTCTTAGTTTTAAGTTGAACATGTCGATCTCCCAGCTCCAACAGACATTTTTGCGGATTTTTCTGAGGTGGTGGATATTTTCTATATTTTATGGAAGATATGGATATTTTATTAAATGATATGATTTTAATAGCCAAAGTTTGTCTTCCGTTATTTTTCAGTTGAAGATGAAGATCTCCTGTTTCCAACGGACATTTTTATAGTACTGTGAGCTCGGGGCTATTTTATACAGTTAATTAAGGATATTGATATTTTTATTAAATGATGATTTTTATAGCCTAAGTTTGTCTTCTCTTATTTTTTTAGTTGAAGATGGCGATCTCCCGGTTCCAACAGACATTTTTACGGATTTTTCTGACATGGAGCCGATTTTCTATATTTTCTTGAAGATATGAATCTTTTTATTAAATAATATGATTTTTGGGCCTAATTTTGTCTTCTCTTATTTTTTCGTTGAAAATGGCGATCTCCCGGTTCCTACAGACCTTTTTGCCAATTTTTCTTTGCTCTGAGCAATTTTCTACATTTTTTGTAAGACATGGATCTTTATACTAAAAGCGATAATTTTTATAGCCTTATTTTGTCTTCTCTTATTTTTTTCTGTTGATGATGGCGATCTCCTGGTTCCAACGGACATTTTTGCGCATTTTTCTGAGGTCTGGGCTATTTTCTAAATTTTCTTAAAAATATGGATCATTTTATAAAATAATATGATTTTTGGCCTTATTTTGTCTTCTCTTATTTTCTGTTGAAGATAACGATCTCCCGGTTCCAACTGACCTTTTTGCTGATTTTTCCAAAATCTGAGCTATTTTCTAAAGTTTATTTAAGATATGTATCTTTTTATTATATGATATGATTTTTATCGCCTAATTTTGTCTTCTCTTGTTTTTTTAATTGAAAATGTCGATCTCCCGGTTCCAACAGAAATTTTCGTGGATTTTCTGAACTCCGGGTTATTTTCTACATTTTCTGTAAGGTATAAATGTTTTTATTAAATGATATGATTTTTGTGGCCAAATTTTGTCTTCTCTTTTTTCGTTGAAGATGACAAACGCGCGGTTCCAACGGACATTTTTACAGATTTTTCTAAGCTACGAGCTATTTTCTACATTTTCTTTAAGATATGAATCTTTATATTAAATGTTATGATTTTAATAGCCTAATTTTGTCCTCTTATTTTTCAATTGAAGATGGTGATCTCCCAGTTCCAACGGACATTTTTGCGTATATTCCTGAGCTCGTGCTATTTTACTAAATTTTCCAGAAGATACAGATCTTTTCATTAAATGATAGGATTTTTGGCTTAATTTTGTATTCTCTTATTTTTTTTCAGTTGTAGATGTCGATCCTCCGTTTTAAACAAACATTTATGATTATTTTTAGAGCTCGGGGCTATTTTTCTACATTTTTGAAAGATTTGGATTTTTTATTAAATGATATGATTTTTGGCCTTATTTTGTCTTCTCTTATTTTTTTAGTTGAAGATGGCTATCTTTTGGTTCCAACAGAAATTTTTGCAGATTTTTCTGAGATCTGGACTATTTTCTACATTTTCTTAAT
This sequence comes from Scilla litardierei, assembly GCA_030789695.1. Lineage (NCBI taxonomy): Eukaryota > Viridiplantae > Streptophyta > Magnoliopsida > Asparagales > Asparagaceae > Scilla > Scilla litardierei. Next base: position 28,010,396 of record CM061139.1, read on the forward strand.
GATATGGATCATTTTGTTAAATGATATGATTTTTTGCCTGATTTTGTCTTCTCTTATTTTTCTGTTAAATATGGTGATCTCCCAGTTCCAACGGACATTTTAGCGAATCTTTTTCGCTTGGGGCTATTTTGTACATTTTACTGAAGATATGGATCTTTTTATTAAATGATATGATTTTGCGTCATTTTGTCTTCTATTATTTTTCAGTTAATTATGGTGATCTGCCGGTTCAAACGGACTTATTTGCAAATTTTTTTTAACTCGGGGCGATTTTTCTACATTTTCTTGATGGTATAAATATTTTTATTAACTGATTAATTTTTGGCCTAATTTTTTCTTCATTTAATTTTTCGTTGAAGATGTCGATCTCCGAGTTCTAACAGCTATTTTTACTGATTCTCTGGGCTCCGGACTGTTTTCTACATTTTCTGAAAGATATGAATCTTTTTATTTAATGGTATGATTTTTATAGCTTAAGTTTGTCTTCCCTTATTTTTCAGTTGAAGATGGCGATCTCCCGGTTCCAAAGGATATTTTTGCGGATTTTTCTAAACTCGTGGCTATTTTCTACATTTTCTGGAAAATATGATTCTTTTATTAAATAAATGATTTTGGCCTAATTTTTTCTTCTCTTATTTTTCAGAAGAAGACTCGATCTCTTGGTTCCAACGAACATTTTTGCGGATTTTTCTTATCTACGGGCTATTTTCATATTTTCGGTAAGATACGTATCTTTATATTGAAGGATAGAATTTTTATAGCCTAATTTTCTCTTCCCCAATTTTTTTGTTGAAGATGGCGATCTCCCGGTTACAACGACTTTTTTGCTGATTTTTTGAGCTAGGTGTTTTTTCTACATTTTATGGAATGTACGGATATTTTTATCAAGTGATATGCTTTTTGTTGTCTAGTTTTGTCTTCTCTTATTTTTGAGTTGAAGATGACGATCTTTCTATTTCAACGGACATCTTTACGGATATTTCTGTGCTCGGGGCTATTTTTCTGCATTTTCTCGAAGATATCGATCTTTTTTTAAATGATATGATTTTTGGCCTAATTTTGTCTTCTCTTACTTTTTTCGTTGAAGATGGCAATCTCCAGGTTTCAACAGACATTTTTGCAGGATTTTTCTGAGCTCCGCGCTATTTTTACCTTTTCTGTATGATATGAATATTTATATTAAATATTATGCTTTTTATAGCCTACTTTTGTCTTCTATTATTTTTTAGTTGAATATGGCGATCTTCCGGTTCCAACAGAAATTTTAGGAATTATTCTGTGCTCGGAGGTATTTTCTACATTTTATTAGAGATATGTATCTTTTTATTAAATGGTATGATTATTATAGCTTAAGTTTGTCTTCTCTTATTTTTTAATTGAAGATGGCGATCTCCCAGTTCCAACAGACATTTTACGGATCTTTTTATTCAATGAAATGATTTTCATAGACCACATTTGTCTTCTCTTATTTTTCAGTTAAAAATGGCGATCTCACGGTTCCAACGGACATTTTTGTGGATTTTTCTGACCACGAGACTATTTTCTAAATTTTCTGGCAGAAATGGATCGATTTATTAAATGATATGATTTTTGGCATAATTTTTCTCCTCTTATTATCAGTTGAAGATAGCGATCTCCAGGTACCAACGGTTTGTAGATTTTTTTGAGCTCGGAGCTATTTTCGACATTTCATGTAAGAAATGGATCTTTTCATTAAATGATATGATTTTTATAGCATAAGTTTGCCTTCTCTTACTTTTTAGTTGAAGATCGCGGTCTTTTTGGAGATTTTTCTTTGCTCGGGACTATTTTGGACTAATTCTGTCTTCTCTTATTTTTCTGTTGAAACTTGCGATCTACAGTTCCCGACATTTTTGATGATTTTCATGAACTTTGGGCCATTTTCTAAATTTTCCATAAGATATGAATCTTTATATTAAATGATATGATTTTTATAGCCTAATTTTGCGTTCTCTTATTTTTTAATTTGAAGATGGCGATGTCCTAGTTCCAACAAACATTTTTGTGATTTTTTTCTCAGCTCGAGATTATTTTCTGGATTTTCTGAAAGATATATCTTTTTATTAAATGAGAAGATTGTTTTGGCCTAATTTTGGCTTCTCTAATTTTTTCGTCAAAGATGGCGATCTCCCGATTTCAACCAATTTTTTTCGGATTTTTCTTAGCTCCAGTCTAATTTCCACATTTTTCTTGAAGATATAGATCGTTTTATTAAATGATATGATTTTTTGGCCTAATTGTGTCTTCTCTTATTTTTTCAGTTGAAAATGGCGACTCCCGATTCCAACTGACTTTTTTGCGGACGTTTCTATCTTTCGAGCTATTTTTTACATTTTATTGAAGATATGTATCTTTATATTAAATGATTTGATTTTTATAGCCTAATATTGTCTTCTCTAATTTTTAATTCGAATATAGCGATCTCCCTGTTCCAACGGAAATTTTTGCGGATTTTTCTGAGCTCATGGCTATTTTATAGATTTTATTGAAGATTTTGATCATTTTATTAAACAATATGATTTTATGGCCTAATTTTGTTTTCTCTTATTTTTCAGTTGAAAATGACAATCTCCCAGTTCCAACAGACATTTTTGCAAATTTTTCTGAGCGCGGAGCTCATTTATACATTTTCTGGAAGACATGTATCTTTTTATTAAATGATATGATTTTAGGCCTGATTTTGTTTTCTATTATTTTTCTGTTGAATATGGCGATCACTCGGTTCCAACAGACATTTTTGTGTATTTTTCAGTTAATGATATGAATCTTTAAATTAAATGATATGATTTTTATTGTGTAAATTGTCTTCTCTTATTTTTCAGATGAAGATGGCGATCTCTCAAATCCAACGGATATTTTTGTGGATTTTTCTCCGCTCGGGGCTATTTCTATAATTTATTAAAGATATGGTTCGTTTAATTAAATGATATGATTTTTATAGACTAAGTTTGTCTTCTTTTATTTATCAGTTGAAAATGACAATCTCCCGGTTCGGACGGACATTTTTGCGGATTTTTCTGACCTTGAGGCTATTTTCTACATTTTTGAAAGGTATGTATCTTTTTATTAAATGATATGATTTTTGGGCCTAATTTTTTCTTCTCTTACTTTTCAGATGAAGATGGCTATCATTGTGTCTCAACAAACATTTTTGTAGATTCTTAGCTCCGGGCTGTTTTCTATATTTTCTGAAGATATGGATATTTAGATTAAATGATATGATTTTTATAGCCAAATTTAGTCTTCTCTTATTTTCTAGTTGAAGATGACGATCTCCCGACGGATATTTTTGCTGATTTTTCAGAGCTCAAGACTATTATTTATATTTTATTGAAGATATTGATCTTTTTTAAAATGATATGAATTTTGTAGCATAATTTTGTCTTCGCTTATTTTTAAATTGAACATGGCGATCTCCCGGTTCCAACAGACATCTTTGCGGATTTTTCTGAGCTCGGAATTATTTTTCGACAATTTCGGGAAGTTATGGATATTTTTATAATATGATATGATTTTTGGCCTAATTTTCTCTTCTCTTATTTTTTTATTTGAAGATGGCGAACTTCCGGTTCTAACAGACATTTTTGCAGATTTTTCTGTGCTCGGGAATATTTTCTACAATATATGGAAGATGTGGTTCATTTTATTAAATAATATGATTTTTATAGACTAAGTTTGTCTTTTCTTATTTTCAGTTGAAGATGATGATATCATGTTTACAATGGAATTTTTTGAGGATTTTTCTAATCTTGGGGCTATTTACCAAATTTTATGGAATATATGTATCTTTTTATTAAATGATATGATTTTCATAGCCTAAGTTTGTCTTCTCTTATTTTTTAGTTGAATATGGCAATCTCCCGATTCCAACAGACATTTTTGCAGATTTTTTTGAGGTTAGTGTTATTTTCTACATTTTATTGAAGTTATATATATTTTTATTAAATGACATAATTTTAAGCCTAATTTTGTATTCACTTATTCTTAGATAAAGATGGTGATCTCTTGCTTCCAACGGATATTTTTGCGGATTTTTTTGAGCTCGTGGATATTTTTCTATATTTTCTAGAAGATATGTATCTTTTTATAAATGATATTATTTTTTTGACTAATTTTTCTTCTCTTATTGTTTCGTTAAAGATGGCGATCTCCAGGTTCTAATGGACATTTTTGCAGATTTTTCTGAGCTCCGGGCAATTTTCTACATTTTCTATAAGATATGGATATTTATATTAAATGATATGATTTTTATCGCCTATTTTTGTCTTCTCTTATTTTTAAGTTGAAGACGGTGATCTCCCAGTTCCAACAGAAATTTTTGCGTATTTTCGTGAGCTCGGGGCTATATTCTAAATTTTTGGAAGAGAATGATCTTTATATTAATTGATATGATTTTTGTTGCCTAATTTTGTCTTCTCTTATTTTCATGTTGATGATGGCAATCTTTTTATTAAATGATATGATTTTTGGTCGTATTTTGTCCTCTCTTATATTTCGGTTGAAGATGGCGTTCTCCCGGTTCTAACGGACATTTTTGCGGATTTTTCTGAAATTCGGGCTATTTTTCAAATTTTCTGTAAGATATGGACCGTTTTATTAAATGATATCAGAGAAGACAAAATTATGCCAAAAATGTCTGTTGAAACCTAGAAATCGCCATTTTCAACTGAAATTTAAGAGAAGACAAAATTTGGAACGGGGAAATTGCCATGTTCATCTATAAAAATGTCCGTTGTAACCGGGCTATCGCCATCTTCAACTGATAAGATTATAATATATTATTTTTTTGATCTTGGTGCTATTTTCTAAATTTTATGAAAGATATGGATCTTTTTATTAATTGATATGATTTTCATAGCCTAAATTTGTCTTCTCTTATTTTCCAGTTGAAGATGGCGGTCTTTTTATTAAATGCTATGATTTTTTGGCCTAATTTTGTCTTCTCTTATATTCCAGTTGAAGATGGCGATCTTCGGGTTTTGACGGACATTTTTGCGGATTTATTTGAGCTCCGGGATATTTTCCAATTTTTTGAAGATATGTATCATTTTATTAAATGATATGATATTTTGGCCTAATTTTGTCTTCTCCTATTTTTTTTAGTTGAAGATGGTAATCTCCCGGTTCCAACGAACATTTTTGCAGATTTTTCGGAGCTCATTGTTATTTTCTTCACTTTCTGAAGGATAAGAAACTTTATATTAAATGATATGATTTTTATATCCAAAATTTTCTTCTCTTATTTTTCAGTTGAAGATAACGATCTCCAGGTCCCAACGTACATTTTTGCAGATTTTTCTGAGCTTCGGGCTATTTTCTTCATTTAATTAAACATATGGACTTTATTAAATTATAAGATTTTTATAGCCTAATTTTGTCTTCACATGTTTTTCAGTTGAAGATCTCCATATTCCAATGGACATTTTTGCAGATTTTTCTTGGCTTTGGGCTTTTTTCTATATTTCCTGGAAGATATGTATCTTTATATTAAATGATATAATTTTGACCTAATTTTGTCTTCTTTTATTGGCGATCTCTCGATTCCAACGGACATTTTTTGGATTTTTCTGGGCTCCGAGCTATTTTCAACATTTTCTGTTTGATATGAATCTTTATATTAAATGATATGATTTTTATAACCTAATTTTTTCTTCTCTTATTATTCAGTTGAAAATGGCAATCTCCCGGTTGCAACGGGCATTTTTGCCTATTTTTCTTAGCTCGGGGCTATTTTTCTATATTTTCAGGAAGTTATGGATCTTTTTTAAATGATATGATATTTTAACCTAATGTTTTTCTTCTTTAATTTTTCAGTTGAAGTGGTAATCTCTCGATTCTAACGAACAATTTTGCGAATTTTTCTAAGCTCGGGGGCTATTTTCTACATTTTCAGAAAATTATGTATCTTTTTATTAAATGATTGTATTTTTATAGCTTAATTTTGTCTTCTCTTATTTTTAAGTTGAAGATGGCGATCACCCGGTTGCAACTGACATTTTTGCGTATTTTTTGAGCTCGGTGCTATTTTCTACATTTTATGGAAGATATAGAACTTTTTATTAAGTAATATGATTTTATAGCCTACGTTAGCCTTCTCTTATTTTTTTCAGTTGAAGGTGGTGATCTCTCGGTTCCAACGGACATTTTTTGCAGATTTTTCTGAGCTCCAGCCTATTTTATACATATTCTGGGAGATATGGATCTTTATATTAAATGATATGATTTTTATGGTCTAATTTTATCTTCTCTTATTTCTTGGTGAAGATGACGATCTCTCGGTTCCAATAGACATTTTTGCATATTATTCTGACCTCGGGGCTATTTTCTAAATTTTCTAGAGTATATGTAACTTTTTATTAAATGATATTATGTTTGTCCTAATTTTGTGTTCTCTTATATTTCAGTTGAAGATGGTGATATATCGCTTCCAACAGACATTTTTGCAGATTTTTATGAGCACGGTGCTATTTTCTATATTTTATGAAAGATAAGAATATTTTTATTAAATGATATGATTTCTATTGCCTACATTTGTCTTCTCTTATTTTTTAAGTTGAAGATAGCGATCTACCCATTCCAACAGACATTTTTGCGGATTTTTCTTAGCTTGGGACCATTTTTCTACCTTTTCTAAAGATATGGAAATTTTAATTAAATGATATGTTTTTTGGCCCCAATTTTGTCTTCTCTTTTTTCAGTTGACGATAGCGATCTCCCGGTTCCAATTTACATTTGTATGGACTTTTTTGAACTCCGGGCTATTTTCTACATTATCTATAAGATATGGATCTTTATATTAAATGATATGATTTTTACAGCATAATTTTGTTTTCTCTTATTTTTAGCAGAAGATGGAGATCTCCCTGTTCTAACGGACATTTTTGCGGATTTTTTGAGCTCGGGACTATTTTTGTACATTTTCGGGAAGTTATGAATCTTTTTATTAAATGATATGATTTTTTTGGCCAAATTTTGTCTTTTCTTATTTTCAGCTGAAGATGGTGATATCCTAGTTCCAACGAACATTTTTGAGGATTATTCTGACCTCGGGGCTATTTTCTAAATTTTCTGGAAGATATGGATCTTTTTATTAAATGATTTGATTTTTGGCCTAATTTTTCTTTCTTTTATTTTTCAGTTGAAGATGGCGATCTTCCAGTTTCAACTAATATTTTTGCGGATTTTTCTGAACTCGGTGCTATTTTCTACATGTTTTGGAAGCTACACTACAATAAAACTAGTCATTTACAAATTTTATATGACACCGTTTTTATTTTGGTAGTTGTAATAAATGTTTACCACAACTTTTTTCTCTCTGAAAGTTAAAAAATGGTTATTACAACTTTTTTCGTGAATAGTTGTAAATGTTAATTTTGACACCACAACTTTTTTCTCCGAAATTTGTAAAAATGTTTATTACAACTTTTTTCGTGGATTGTTGTAAAAAATGGTTATTACAACTTTTTCGTGAATAGTTGTAAATGTTAATTTTGACTCCACAACTATTTTTCTCCGAAAGTTGTAAAAAACGTTTATTACAAGTTTTTTCGTGGATAGTTGTAAAAAATGGTTATTACAAATTTTTTTCGTGAATAGTTGTAAATGTTAATTTTGACACCACAACTATTAACTATTGCTAATGAACAATTTTTTTATTTGGCTAAAATATATGGTTAGAACATTAAGTTTGAGGAAAAAAATTCTATCAGGGCCATTTTTGATAGTCATGAGAAGTTAATATGAAATGGTTAAAAAGAAGAAAGTGGGTTCATTTGTGCATGAGACAAAAAAATTTGTCTAATGCTACATGTGGCCCGTAATTGACAGATCCATAGGTTAGCAACATTATAAAAAGATATGCACCGTACTTTGTCGTCAATGCTTTTTCCAAATAATCTTTTTTTCTATTTACAAACGTTAATTTAAAAGTAAGAGGGAATTTGACTACGTGGAAGAGGGGGAGAAAGTGCAAACGTAAGACAGCTTCAACAATTTTGAGATCATGATAGTGGAAAATAAAACACTAGCAAGTTACTCTAATGGGCTGGCCTAATCCAAATTGTTGCTCCTCTCTTTCTCCCCTCTCGCCTAGCCCCATCTCGCCCTATCTCCCGATCTCTCTCCCCCAAGCCCTAGCTCGCAATCTTCTCTCCCCTAAGCCCATCTGGAGCCCTCTTCATGCGCTCTACTCAAGCGATCGTCAACACTCACGCTCTCCTCAGGCGATCGTCAATAGCTCGAGCGATTCGAAGCACAGTGGCCCTCTTATGCTAAGCACCATCGCCGAAACCGAGAAATTTTCATCGTCTTCCCTCTTTGTGCGATCGATCGAGGGTCTTTCTTCTTCGTTGCTGTTACCGCCACTCAAGCATCATCCGCTGAGAAAAACTTTGGGTTAGGTTTTCATCGATCTCATTTGAGTTCTAACTCTCGCATCTCGGTTGCTTTTAAGCTGTGGGGGCCATGGCATGCTTTCGCTCACTGTGAAGTAGATTAGGGAGGCATTTTGACAAGTCCAACTTCGTTGTTGATGGATTTGACTCCTTGCTCGCCACCGAAAAAAGGTCTATCCTTTTTTCTCTTCAAAAGGGGTTCTTCGTGATTTCCTTGAGTGAATGAATTTTCTTTCAATATCACCAAATTCAGATGAAGCATACCCTAAATGCCGAATTTGCTTGATGATCTTTTCTGTGTGTGGGGAAAATACGAAAAGGAGTTGTTTTTTCAAATATTCCTTTGTGCAATGCAGTGATAAACAAGGTGAAGAGCTGAAAAAGTTTTGATTTTTCAATTGCACAACTATGAATTGTAGGTTTGAAATGAATTAGAGTGGAGATTTTATTTTTTTTTAATTCTTTGCTTTGTTCATCTGCTTATCAACATGGTTTAAAAAGTTGGCATTTTTAATGTCATGATTATATGAAAAATAGAGCGTGTCATCAACGATCGTTGGCTTTGTTGGACTATTTGTAACCGTAAAGACCAATGCGAGGCTTAACTTCTGTTACAAATTCCATTTGGTGATATATACTAGGATTTAGGAATTTAGGATTTAATTTCCTAAGCAAATTAAATCCTTATAAAGTAGGACATCAATTGTGGTTGATGATGCCATGAGGCTAACGGTTATGTGCTTCCATTTGGATTTTAGAAAATTCGTAATTAACATGTAATTGAATCAGAGTCGTGATTAACATTGTGTTGGCTTGATTTCTTTTCAAGCATGAAGAGTTTTAATGCTCTACTTTCGTTTATTTTAATTACTTCTTTCTTTCTTAACTTTTTTTAACAAAAAAAGTAGTGCTGGAAGTCCTACTCATGCTCTATATCAATATATATATATATGACAAGAAATTACGTTACGCGACACATTCTACGAGATAAATGGGTTTCTCTAGTTTAACATTTTTAGTTAAATTGGGTTCTCTAGTTGATTTCTCTCTGTTTCTAATTGTTTTTATTGGAATTTTGTTTGAATTTTGCAGAAAGAGAAGGCAAAAGTAATTCAAACCTTGCTGTTTGTTGCTGGAATCAATACGTTGCTTCAGACCCATTTCGGCTGTCGGCTTCCGACAGTGATCGGAGGGACGTTTATCTTCATCTTCTGACCCTTTCGATTTCTCAGTCATAGATTCGTTTACATTATTGACCCACATGAGGTTTATTTTAAATCTCTCAGTGTGTTTATACTGGTTTTTAATGTGCGTCGACTACCGCGAGTTGAACAAAGTCACCGTGAAGAACAAGTACCGTCTGCCGCGCATCGACGATCTTTTTGATCAACTCAGGGGGGGGGGGGTTTCAAGCATCTATTTGAAGCTGGATGTAAGGACATGGTACCATAAAGTGAAGGTGAAAGACGAAGATGTTCCCAAGACTGCATTCGGTACCAGATACGGACATTATGAGTACTTAGTAATGCCGTTTGATGTGACCAATGTACCCGCGGTATTTATGAGTCTCATAAACCAAGTATTGTATGAATACTTGGACAAGTTCGTAGTAGACTACATCGACGACATTCTCATCTACTCGAAGAATGCGTTGGAGCATGCCGAGTATCTCAAGAAGGTTCTCGAGACCCTGAGAAGACACCAACTTTATGCCAAACTTAGCAAGTGCGAGTTCTGGCTGAATGAGGTGACGTTTCTAGGCCACGTAGTGTCCGGAGAAGGGATTGTTGTTGATCCTGAAAAAGTAGCCGATGTTCAAAACTGGCCAGTCCCTCGAACGATGACCGAGATTCGAAGCTTCTTGGGACTTGTTGGCTACTACCGAAGGTTCATCAAAGACTTCTCAAAGATCGCAGGAGCCATAACGCGATTGATGAGAAAGGATGTGGTGTTTGTTTGGTCAAAAGCATGTGAGGATGCTTTTCAGGAGTTGAAGAAGAGGTTGACGACTGCACCTATTTTGATCATTCCAGACCGATCAGGAGGATTCGAAGTCTTCTGTGATGCATCGGATAAGGGACTTGGATGCGTGCTACATCAGCATGATCGAGTCGTAGCATATGCATCTAGGCAATTGAAGATCCATAAGAAGAACTACCCCACGCATGATCTTGAGTTGGCAGCAGTGATTTTTGCATTGAAGATTTGGAGGCATTTTCTATTGGGGGAGCACGTGAAGGTGTTCTCGGATCATAGGAGTCTGAAGTATCTCTTCACTCAGAAGGAGCTCACCATGCGTCAGATATGATGGATAGAGCTCATGGCGGATTATGACATTGATCTTCAGTACCATCCTGGGAAAGTCAATGTCGTACCTGATGCATTGAGTCGTCTACCAGTGATGATGACCCTTACGACTCAGTGGAGGTTGCAGCAAGAGATCCGGGACATGGGTATAGAAGTGATTCTACCAGGGATGACTGCATCTTTGATGGAAATGCATATCCAGTCGACCTTGATAGAGAGGTTCAAGTCTACTCAAATGGACGATGAGATGCTGTGGAAGATCAAGATCTGGTGATAGCAGGCCAAAGGCCAGAGTTTAAGATTCATGTAGATGGATCATTGAGGTTTGAGAACAGGATCTACGTATCGTCCGACGCCATTAGAGAGGAGCTATTGGAGGAAGCTCACAGCTCTCCTTACTCTATACATCCTGTGGGTACCAAGATGTATCAGGATCTACGACAGCATTACTGGTGGCATGGCATGAATAGAAGCGTCGCACGGAGCGTAGCGAAGTGTATTGTGTGCCAGCAGGTGAAGACTGAACATCAAAGGATTGTCAGCCTATTACAGCCTTTGCCCATTCCAAAGTGGAAATGGCAGCATATCACGATGGACTTCATGACTGGACTACCCAAGAGTACGAAGCAGAATGACACTGTCTGGGTGATTATAGATCGATTGACTAAGACATCGCACTTCATTCCTTTCGGAGCAGTCCAATCTACAGAAGTGTTGGCCAAGAAGTACATGGATGAGATTGTGAAGCTGCATGGAGTTACTACCAGCATTGTCTCGGACGGAGACACCAGGTTCACATCTCGTTTTTGGAGGAGCCTTCAAGAGAGCTTGGGAACCCCCTTGAGTTTTAATACAGCTTACCATCCACAGACAGATGGCCAGTCAGAGCGTACTATACAGATACTGTAAGAAATGCTGTGGGCATGTATGCTGGACTTCAAAGGATCATGGAAAGACCATCTCCATTTGGTGGAGTTTGCATACAAAAACAGCTACCGGTCTAGCATCGGTATGGCACCTTTTGCGACACTGTATAGGAGGAAGTGCCGATCCCCCTTGAGCTGGGATGAGGTATAAGATCGAGAGTTGGTGGGTCCTGATCTAATCACAGAAGATGTGGATGTGGTTCAGACCATCAGAGAGAAGCTGTAGCTGGCTCAGGACAGGTACAAGCATTGGGCAGATGCGAAACGTCGACATCTGGAGTTTCAGCCCGGTGATCATGTTTTTTTGAAGATCATGCCCAACCGAGGATTGATTCACTTTGGTCGGAGAGAAAATCTTAGTCCTCGATTTATTGGGCCTTTCGATATTTTGGAGCGAGTAGGCAAAGTGGTCTACAAGCTTGCATTGCCTCCTGCCTTAGAGGGAGTGCACAATGTGTTCCACATCTCGCAGTTGCGTCGCTATGCGAGCGACCCTAGTCATGGTATGGCCTATTCGAAGATCGAAGTCCGTCCGGACTTGACATACGAGCAGGAACCAGTGGAGATCCTAGATCGACGCCAGAAAGTCTTCAGGAGCAGGACTATAGATCTAGTCAGGGTGATGTGGCGTCGCGACTCACCTGGTGAATCTACATGGGAGCGAGAGGGCGAGATGTGAAAACGTTACCCCTGACTTTTCCAAGCCCTGTAGAGAATTCTGAGGACGGAATTATTCTAAGGAGGGTAGGATGTAATGACCTGAATTTTTAGGCGTCTTTGATTGCACGTATTTACTGCAGTTGTTCGAGTGTTTCTATCCGAGTGTTTTCTTTTATACGCGTTGACGCGAGCACGACTTCGTTTTAAGAAATTTTTACCATAGCTTAACTAATTAATTTAGCTAATTACCAAATTACGTTTACTATTATTCATTACTTCTTATTAATAACTAACCTATTTCCCAACACACCCCTTCCACGTTTTTCTCGTCCCACAGTCAGTACCTCCCCCAAATACATTCAGTTCATTCCCCTAAAACATTAGTCAAAATCTCACCCACTTTATTTAAATAATCTCATAATTACATTATAATAAGTTTACACTTATTTAATCAAACCCCTCTCCCGTTCATCCTCAGGCATATCATCATCCCCATTTTTGTTCAAGCTTCCTGCAAACAACAACACCATCGACATCATTCCACCTCCTTCTACCCAACAGCAAACACATCAACCAACCCAAAATCATGCAACCCAAATCAAACACATTACTTCGTCCCAGATCAAATCTCCAAACCAAAACCAATTCTGAAATTGAAGAGGAAAACAGCAAAATTGAAGCCCAAATCATGAAATTGAACCTGAAATCCCCAAATTCAGCCCCCATTCAACCCATTTTCATTTTTCCTCTTCCCCCACCTCGAATTGTCGTGCCCCAACTCCTCAGGCCGCGGCCCAGCTAGCCACGCGCGCCCGCAGTCGCCTGGCCATGCCTGACCTTGCTGCCCGTCGCCGCGTCGCCCTAGCCTCCAGGCCGATGGCCCCCTTGCGCAACGCCACGCGCAGCCCCCTTTGCCGCCCACCGTGACTCCTTGCACCGTCCCCGAGCCCCCTTTGCACCGCCCAGCCCCCTTTGTCGCTGCCCCCAGCCCCCTTGCGTCGCCCCTTGCGCTGCCCAACCGCCCCTAGGCCGCATCCTTTTGATCCCCCTCCCCCCTGCTGCAAAGAGAAGCAAAAGGGGGGGGGAGAAGACATCACAATAAAGAAAGGGAGAGGTTATATATATATATATATATAGACTAGTGCTACTATGAGATGGTGAGCTCAAATCCTTATTGTGAGCTGGGCCCTCTCAGCCATCGGATCTGATCGGATGGCCCAGAGCTATCTCAATTGCAACTGGCCATCACGTGCTCCCAGCAGAACCCCGAAGGTCACAGCCCCCTCATCTCGCGTCCTCTTCCTCTTCCTCTTCAGCCCCAACTCGAGAAAGCCCTCCAACCTCGACGCTCCCAGAGCTCTTGGGATCACGTGCCTCCCTCTCCAAACTCGCGGTCGTCCACAAGCTCTGTCCCCATCGTCTAACCTCACGAACCCATAAAAAACACTAGATCGAGCCTCCCTCCGACTCACGGTTGCTCCCCTCCCCCCATTGCGGCAGCTCCAACATCGACCCCCAAGCCCTAGATCAAGGTCTCTCCCCCCCCCCCCCCCCCCTCACGTGATTGCCACCGTCAGCCCCCCACACCCACCCCAAGCCCTAGATCGAGGGCTCTCCCATCCCCCTATTGCGACAGCTCCAACATCGACCCCCAAGCCCTAGATCGAGGTCTCTCTCCTCCCCCCATCGCGGCAGCTCCCACCGTGAGGGCCTTGCGCAAGAAAGAAGAGAAGTCAATTAGCAGAGAAAGATTATATATTCTCTTTGTTAAACATATTTTTTTCTCTTGTAATTATCTATGATTATCCATAGTTTTGTAGAGATTAGCTGATAATAACTCAACATATGTGTATTCAATTATCATAAGCATGACTAATTTTTATTAATTGTGTATGTCTCTGTTGTTTGTTTCCGATAATTGCTTTAACAATATCATGACTCATGCGAGTATTATCTCAAGATCCAAAATCTAAATGTTTGAATGAGCATTCTATTAATAGAAATTGGTCTAAGATGGGGAGACTTTTTGGGCAAAATGTCAAATAGTTTGCTAAGACACATAAAATTCTAAGGATTATTCTGTCTTTCCAAAGGAATTAGTTTAAGAAATTATTGCTAAGCCACATACCCTAATTAGGACGGAATTATTGCTAAACTCCATCCTTATTTGATTAATCATTATATATTCATCTTTGTATGTTTGTTCTTACTAAAGATGCAATATTGATATTTTCTTCCCCAACATTATCATCACACGATATCAGCTGAAATAAATGGTTATTGCGTCAAATAACCCATTTTTCATGGGTTACTTTTTGTCCCACTTCAATAAGAGTATGGCATGTCAATTGCACAAGAGAACTTTTAAAGTGCACATTGCCCATATTCTCAAAGGGTAATATCAACAACAGGCTCATAATTGTTTCAAAAATTAATTTATTTATCTCAATTTAATTTCATGTATGTGTAAACATGCTAAATGTTTAGTCTTGTGTAGACATGATAAATTTATCAATTTCTCTCAACTTGCATGCTAAATGAAGCAAGGTTCTGGAATCTTATATTGCGCTGACACTGAACCGAAGATTCTGGAAACAAGAATAGGATGTGCCGGTTGATGATTATCCTTGAGTTAGTTTGTTCATATATTCGTCATTCTTATTTACATTACTAGTGTCTACTTGTATTATATTAAATTTTGTGAAGTCACTATGATCTATAGCAAAAATAATCATGTTTGTTGTTATGTAGGATTCCTTTTGATATACAGATTGCATCACCGCATGACATAATTGGAGTTCTAAATGCCCGATGGATTGGTGCCTCTGATCATTGAGACCATGCCATGAGTTACACTGGCCAAATGGATACATTACTCTTATGGGCTCAATGGAAACAACCAAGACAATAACCAGCAAGCACCACAGGTAAAGATTAAGCAGACAAAACTTCGAGGAAACTAACCCCAACCGATGTCACAAAATTGCAAACTGTGCATTTCACTGATCTTGCCCCATATTGGTACATCAGCAACATGTGGCAATTCCGACAATGTACATGTGCAACTTGATTTCCTGTCACAACATACCTGAATCGACCAGTATGCATCAAGTGCGTTATATTATTTCTTATAACTGAGAGGGAATTAGAAACCCAACATATTTCATCAATATTACCAAGGATTAAACATTTACAGGATTGATCCTAACGGTTTATTTAAAGGCTAATAAGAGTATCCCAACATTAACATGGTGTATATACTAACTCCATTTTTGAGGGGCTAATAAGAGTATCCAAACATTAACATGGTTTATATACTAACTCCATTTTCTGGAAGGTTTCTATGCTAATTAGCATGCAAATGATTTATTTTTCTATCACTAATGTGAATTTCCTTTATAGTGACAAACTGGGTTCATTTAGAATAGTACTGTTAGTTTCTTCGTATTCAACCATCATTTGTTTTAACACAATGCTAACAATCCAAGCTCGTCCAACCATCTGTATATCCCCTAACTTGAATCTATCTCCCTCCCTAGCTTGCATAAATGGTGTCCAATATAACAACAAAAAATAAACTATCCAACTGTATGATCTGACAATTTTCTATTGCTAGGTTGAAAATATTTGAAATATAAGTGAGAGCTAAATAAGTCATCAAAAGATAAATGCTAAGAAAAAGCCAACTAAGCAGAGAGTCATCACCTTGGTTGTATGATACCTCTTCTCTTTATATGTAACATATCAAAATTTATAAAAAGAAGTCAATATTAATGTTCATGCATCTTTAACTTGCTGAACATTTATAGCTTACATGCACTAATTACTACCAAGATACATGTTATAAATATATGAAAGATAAACACCTCAGTTTCAATACTAATGCTTTTACTGCTGACTGTATCAAATTCTAATATCAATTACATGTGGATACAATACTCATCAACAAAGAAGACCCTCAATAAGAAGCCTATGGGTGAGAAATTATACAACTTCATACAATCACGCAAGGGGGGAGGGGAGAGCCCTCGATCTACGGCTTTGGGGGGCCGAAGGTGGCATTTGCACGAGGGGGGAGGGGATGAGAGAAGCCGCGAGTCAGAGGGAGGCTCGATCTAGGGCTTGGGGGGCCGACGGAGGTTAGGGGTTTTTTTCTCCAGTACGAGAGGAAGGCTGCGAAGGAGGTTAGGGGTTTTTTTGGGTTCGCGAGGTTAGATGGTGGGGATGATTGTGAGTTTAGAGAGGGAGAGGCTTGATCCCGAGAGCTCTGGGAGCGCTTGTGAGGTTGGAGGACGATCGTGGGTTTGGAGAGGGAGAGAAGGGATCGTGAGAGGGGCCCGTGGCATGCGGGGCTCTGCTGGGCTCACGTGAGTTGCGATCTAATTCAGATTGATCTGAGCCATCAGATGAGAACGGACGGTTGAGATGGTCCAGCTCATTTTAACAAGTTGAGCTCACCATCTCATACTAGCACTACTATATATATATATATATATATATAACTTAACTTAACTTAAATAAATATTACCTCTCCCTTTCTTTATTGTGTTGTCTTCTCTTTGCCCTGTCTTTTTTATTTCTTTTTTTGGCTTCTCTTTGTAGCAGGGGAGGGGGATCAAGAGGATGCAGCCTAGAGGCGGCTAGGTGGCGTAAGGGGTGCCGCAAGGGGGCTGAGGGCGGCGGCAAAGGGGGCTGGGCGGTGCAAGGGGGCACGGGGATGGTGCAAGGGGGCACGACGGGCGACAAAGGGGGCTGCACGCGGCGCTGCATAAGGGGGTCGGCAGCCTGGAGGCTAGGGCGACGCGGCGGTAGGCAGCGGGGTCGGGCGCGGCCAGGCGACGGTAGATGCACGTGCGGCTAGCTGGGCGGCAGCCTGAGGAGTTGAGGCACGACGATTCAAGGTGGGGGAAGAGGAAGAACGAAAATGGGTTGAATTGCGGTTGAATTTGGGGATTTCAGGTTCAGTTTCACGATTTAGGCTTCAATTTTGCTGTTTTCCTCTTCAATTTCAGAATTGGTTTTGGTTTGGAGATTTGATTTGGGAAGAAGTAATGTGTTTGATTTGGGTTGCAGGATTTTGGGTTGGTTGATGTGTTTGTTGTTGGGTTGAAGGAGGTGGAATGATGTCGATGGTGTTGTTGTTTGCAGGAAGCTTGAACAAAAATGTGGATGATGATGTGCCTGAGGATGAACGAGAAAGGGGTTTGATTAAATAAGTGTAAACCTATAATACTGTATTTAGGAGAGTATTTAATGAAAGTGGGTTAGATTTTGACTAACATTTTAGGGGAATGAACTGAAAGTATTTGGGGAAGGTACCGGGCTGTGGGAGGAGAACAACGTGGAAGGGGTGTGTTAGGAAATAGGTTAGTTATTAATAAGAGGCAATTAATAATAGTAAAAGTAATTTGGTAATTAGCTAAATTAATTAGTTAAGCTATGGTAAAAATTTCTTAAAACAAATTCGCACCCGCGTCAACGCGTAGAAAAGAAAACACTCGGATAGAAACACTCGAACAACTGCAGTAAATACGTGCAATCAAAGACGCCTAAAATTCAGGTTGTTACAATGTCTGTTGGAACAGGGAGATCGCCATCTTCAACTAAAAAATAAGAGAAGACAAAATTAGGTCAAAAATCTTATCCTTTAACAAAAAAGATTCATATGTTTCATAAAATATAGAAAATAGCCTGGAGTTCTGAAAAATCCGTAAAAATGTCCGTTGGAACTAGGAGATGCCATCTTCAATTGAAAAAAGAGAAGACAAAATTAGGCCAAAAAAATCATAGCATTTAATAATAAAATACATATCTTACAGAAAATGTAGAAAATAGTCCAAACAAAGAAAAGTCTGTAAAAATTTCGTTAGAACTGGTAGATCGCCATCATCACCTGAAAAAATAAGAGAAGAAAATTGTAAGCTATAAAAATCATCTCAGTTAATAAAAATACTACAACAAAAATTGTCATTGACAACTTCTAAGAAAGGTTGTAATATGGGTCAAACAACTTTTTAACAAACATTGTTGTTGCAGGTCAAATCCGCCTAACAATGAGATTTATACCAAGGTGAATCAAGGGTATGGTGATTACAGGTTAATTGGGTCTTAGGAGAGGGTAAACACCGGATTTTAGATTGCTCGAAGGTCACCGACCGCTTGAAAGAGTGGTCGATCTTCCTGCACAACGAGCAGCTCGTCAAAAATGCTGAGTTGGCTGTCAACCCGTGGCCTCTCCGATGGTAAAGTCAGTTTGCAACTTGTTAGAAAGAGGCGGGACACAGTGGCATTTCTTAGTGTAGAGTGACCTAACGTGATGAGCTTGCGTGGAAGGCACAGATATGTGGACGATATCTAGCCTTGTGTGTAAATGAGAGTTTTTTATTTCTACCAACTGGCCCCCTCGTTGATGGATGGAGTGGGGTATTTATAGTGGGGAGAGTCGGATGATCGCCTTTCAATTAGATATCGCTTCTGCTTAGCTGGGGTCCAGTTGGCACTTTGTTGGAGTATTAATGGGGATGCGATGGGTCTGCGAGAGTGTCAGAGATATTTTAGCACCGCCTTAATCAGGCATTAATGGGGATGCAACAGGCGGCCATTAGTTTTCGTCTTTAACCTTGGGCATTAATTGGAGGCATAGGTGGTCCCATGTCACTTGGTCAGATATATTTATGGGATGCATGGTCGCTGAGGGTTGCCCTTGGAGAGAGTCGAGTTTGGAGCCCAAGCTCGGTGTTCCCAGCTTCCTCTGGTCGACCCTCCTGCATAGGTCATCAGAGCAAGCTTCATTGTGTCGATTGATCTCTACGCTTGGCTGGTGAGCTTCCTGCTTGACTAGTTGGATGAGCCTCTCTCTATCTCTCCATTTATAGGGCGATCTTCCAGATCGGCCGGGCGAGCGGCGATCTTCTCATTTGTGCTCCCTCTTCTTCTGGCTAGCCGATAAGCTATTCTCTTGGGCTTCAACTATTTAGGCCTTCATTTTCTGGGCCAACCATCAGGTCGTAGCAATTGCCCCCGTCATTTGAGTTCGAACTAGAAAGCCCGGCTCAGCTCGGATGACGTGTCACATCGTTATTGGCTGAGGGCTGGTGGGTGGAATTAATTTGAATCGATTGCCAAATATTTTTAGGTCATTATGAAAAATCAGGGATGGGGAGAATCGAGGCGTCGGTTTGCTCTGAGCCTGATGTGTGGCCGATCTGACCGAGAGGAGAAGTCGAGGCGACAGACTTGCCCGGATCACACCCGTGGCCTACCTCTAACAGCTGAGATTAGCTCCTTCACCGTATAAAAAAAGATAGGATGCTAACGAGAGGGACTTTCTACATCCTTTTTGAATATTCGTTTCCTCTGTCTGTGTTGAGAGATTCCATCGCTGATGTTGCCGCCATCGCCACACCGTTGTCGTCAAAGTTTTGTCCGTCTATTATTCTTCTAGGTATACCCTCGAAATTTTCCATGGCATCATCCCCTTCTTCTGCTTCCGATTCTATTGTTGAGCATATTTTTGGTGAGTTAAAGAGTAGCCGCACCGTGGAACCGGAGGAGCTGGAGGAGTCTTGGCTGGAGGAGCTCCCTCGCTCTGAGGGTGACCCAGTCGTCGAGCATGCCATCACCTCATCATCGTTAGCCTATAGGGACACTAAGAAAGGGAAATGGCCTAGGTCGTCCCCTAGGACCCCGGTGGTAGATGAAGATTCTGCGGAGGTCCCGACAGAGATCTTAGCCATAGCGGCCCACACATTGACCTCATTCGTCCCTCTCATTTGCTCCAAGTACATCAAGCTGCCCTATTTCATTTGCCTCCCAGAGTTCTCTGAACGGGTATGCTTCCCAAGGGATCACGAGGTTCGGGGTCTATGCCCAGACCTTTGCCCTTGGGCTCTGGTTCCATCTCCAACCCTTTCTTCTCCTCGTCCTACACTTCCATGAACTCCCCCTCTTTCGACTGTTGCCAAACTCCATCAGCCCCCTGGTTGCTTCCCTTGTCCTTTGCTTGAGTAGTGGCATAAGTCTGACCTTGTCGCTGTTTCAGTATTTCTTCGAAGCCAAGCGCAAGGGGGCGTACTACTACATTTGTGCAAGGAGGGGTCGGCCTCTTGTTTTCAATCTACCGGGCAAGATAAAATATCGGAAAGAGATGTTCGTCTTTATCTTGATGCCCAAGGACCTAGCTTTAAGTTCAAACTGGGGGACGTAGAATCCCTCAGTTAACAAAGAAGTGGTCCTCAGGGCAACCGACCAAGAAAACGCCAGGATCTTGGAGGAGATCCCCAAGAAAAGCAGGGACTTTCAAGGCCTAGTTACAGACGAGCAAATAGTCAAGCACGTCTGGCTTGAAGGTAATACGAGCTTCGTAATCCACCCCTGATTTGCTCACCCAGATCTGTTGTTTTTTTGTAGGTGCGACCATGAGTCTCTCAAGGGAGGAGATGAAGAGGAAGGCCAAGGAGCAGGCTACCAAGGGCTTGGTCAAGGTCAGCCAGAAGCGAGGCAAAGAGGGGGCGGGCACCACTCGGGCTGAGAAGGAGGCCGCACCTTCTGCTCTTCTTTCCTGTACGAGCATGGTGGCATTGGAACCTCATGTCGACCTCGACCCGCCCCAGGAGAAGCTGGTCGTCGCAACCACTATGGCATCCCAAGGCCCGTCGGTCACCGTGACCGGTGCGGCCCCTACTGGCTCGGTCGCTCCCTAGTCATGCCTCCAGGTTCTTCGGCCGGGTTGGCCTAGATCGGCTGGGAGGCAGCAGTTAATTGCTGGCCCTATGAATGCCTGTCGTCGGGGCTAGGAAAGCCAACCCCTCCAAGCTGCAAGGCGGTGCTTGCTGTTTCCAAGTCGAAGAAGACAGAGCTCCTCGCTCTTCCCGTGGGGCAGATCGCTACTCCACTCTTCTCGGTGGGCGCCACGAATCGGTGTTTGACGAGGCCAAGGTTGCAGCCAGCCTGGCCAAGAACAGCGTGCTGCCCAAGGATCGAGAGTCTTTGGTGAATGTTGATGCAAAGAGGACATGTGATACGGTCATTTGGCTCAACATATAAGTCTGTCGCTACTCTAACTCAAGATACCACTTTTCTCAGAAGATGCACGCTCACGTCCCTTACTCCTTTTGTGTAGATGGTGGCAGTGTTGGTGTCCCTCCAATGTCACTCCATGGTGGCAAGCAAGGTCAAGGGACCCCTTACAAGGAAGGTGTCTATTCGGTCTGCCCCTTTTGCTCTTGCAATCAGGATGGTGGTCGACTATCGTCTTACCGCAAGCGCACGATATATAAATATATCAGCGAGCGGGTATTGATCCACAGGGAGGCAGTTTTCACACTACTTATCTATTTCTAGGTTGGGCTAGGATTCGATGTCTTATTGGGTGGAGATGGATTATGTAGGAATGTCATAATGGCGATGGAAGTGGACTGCGAGGGTGTCACGATCGACAAGGCACAACCAAGTTCTCCACAAAAAAATAAAAAAAGAACAAAAAAATGAATAAGGGAAATATCACTAGGATGTCGGGAATCTCCGCTAGGGCTTTCGGGGTTGGATAATAGGTTAAGGATCCTTCGTCGAATGACGAATGCAGGTAGGAGTGTCGCATCCAGATATGGGAACAAGCACTTGACTTTCATCGTCACGCTCGTCTAACGCCTCCCTGTGCATACTTGTGCTTTCACAGTCGGCCTTGCATGGGGACTCGTGCATTACGCTTGACACTTGGTTCTCGTACCACAGATCAGTATCCACTCTCGTGATCTACGGACTTGGATACCACTCTACGGTTGGTTCAGGCAGTCAGGCTACTCTCATAGTCACCGACTAGCGGATCAAGGATTAGTGATCGCCCCTAACTCTTGAGTCACTCTTGTGATCGCAAGCCCTAGAAACGGCCACTAAGCCCAAATCAGATTTGTTACGCCTATTTGACTGAGCCCCGAAAGACCCAAGCCCAGAGACCCAACCGCTGGTCAAGAGCCCATCTGAGCACTCAGGCCCACTCGATAAGGCCCTATGGGGGACCCCCCCCACATGTCGATCCGACCCGGCCCCAGTAACACACCGGTCACTCGCCCACTCCTGCGATAACCGCCCCCTCGATCCCGCTACCACTTAATGGCAGTTATGGGGAGGTGCTGGCATGGCGCAGGGAGCGGCGACGGGGGGCGGATTGAGGGGGCACGATTGAGGGCGGACGAGCGACGTGGGTCGGGGACAATCACGGCGGAGGTCTATATAGGGACGAGGAGGATGACAGGAGAAGAGACCGCCTCTCAGGTATCTAGAACCTAAGGTACTCCATCAACGACCTAGTTCCCCCATTTCATCTCCTTCCTCCCCCGCTCGCGCCGTGAGACGCCGTTCCGATCTCCTCACGAGTCGAACCGTCTCCGCCGGGCCTCCTCTTTCAGATCTCTGTCTGACTTAGGCATCGGAGGGGATTTGGCCAGAACCAAGGTCCGGCCCCCTGACGAGCGTTCTCGTCTACGCAGGAGGGCATCAGATCAACGGGCCGAGGCTTCCCCTCCGCCCCTCGCCGACCACGCAACCAGCTGGATGATTGAGGCTTCCCCTCGTCGTCCGACCGCCGAGGCCGAGTGTAACCGACCGAGGCCGAGCGTCTCGACCCGGGCCGAGGCTACCCCTCGCCCTACCAACGGCCGACGACTCCGATTCAATCCAGTCGACGCGCTCCACGTCGCTTGCTGGATCGACTCAAACCTCAACTGCACCAACTCGACTCGCCCGAGGGACCCAAACGGGCCCCCTGACCACGTTGACCGGGTTATCCATGGTCAACGCTTTGTAGTGAGAAAACACTCTGAAACATCTGGCGCCGTCTGTGGGAACGAACTGTCCCACGAAGAAACAAACCACATCTGCGATGACGCGATCTCCCCCATCTTGGCGAAAGGGGGGCAAGGCCCTGACACGAGGCGACAGGGCCCGCCATCGTTGGCAAGAATGGGCGCGGGCCCGACGCGAGGAGGATCGTGAGGAAAGGGCCGGGAGGCCCTCCCCGTCCCCACCGGTCGAGAGACCGAGTACATCCGTAACGGCGCGCAGCTCGGACGTGGCTTTGGTGGTGTCAGTGGTCATAGACACTACCATGGTACGGCGGCTGCTTGTCGACACCGGCAGCTCCTGTGACGTCCTCTTCCTGTCAACCCTGGAAAAAATGGGGCGGCGGAAAGAAGACTTACGACCTCGCTCGGGACCCGTTGTAGGATTCACAGGTCACTCCACCCCCATCATCGGCACGATCCATCTCCTGGTAACGCTCGGAGACGTGTCGGACTCGGTGACCCTGGCGGTGGAATTCATCGTATTGGGGATCGGGTCGGAATACAATGGGATCATCGGCCGACCCCTACTCAACGCCGTTGGCGCGGTAGTCTCAACCCTCCATCAGACTATCAAGTTCCGAACGCCAGGGGGGACGGGGCAAGTCGAAGGCGACGCGGGGAGACCGAGTATCTGCTCTCAACTAGTGGAGGAGGCTCCCGAGGATCGTCTAGCCGACCGGATGGCCGTGCTCGACTTGAGGAGTGGGCCTAGGCCCGCCCCTGTGGAGGAGCAAGAGCAGATCCCGGTCACGGACGTTGAGGGCCGGTTCGTCTCGATCGGGAGAGGGCTGAGCCAGGACCTGAGGGATCAGCTGATCGAATGCCTGGAGGTGAACCTGGACATCTTTGCTTGGTCACCAGAGGACATGCCCGGCGTAGACCCCCAGGTGATCGTCCACCAGATCAACGCCGACCCCAACTTCAAGCCGGTCAGGCAGAAGAAGCGTAACCTGGGCGGCGAGAAGATGAAGGCAGCCTCCGAGGAAGTGGAGCGTCTCCTTGATGCCGGCTTCATACGAGAAGTCTGGTACCCGGAGTGGCTGTCGAACGTAGTGATGGTCAAGAAGCCCAACGGGAAGTGGCAAATGTGCGTGGACTTCAGTGACCTCAATAAGGCCTGTCCCAAGGACAGCTACCCCCTGCCGCGCATCGACCACCTGGTGGACAACGCCTCAGGGTACGAGATGCTTAGCTTCATGGACGCTTACTCAGGGTACAATCAAGTCCAGATGGACCCCCGGGACGAGGAAATGACAGCCTTCACGACAGACCGGGGGACTTACTGCTACAGGAAGATGCCTTTTGGCTTGAAGAACGCAGGGGCCACCTACCAGAGAATGGTCAACAAGGTTTTTAGCTCCCAGATCGGAAGGAACCTGGAGGTCTACGTCGACGACATGCTTGTCAAGTCAAGGCGACCAGAAGACCACATCGCCGACCTGCGGGAGACCTTCGAACGGTTGCGGCGACACCACATTCGACTCAACCCCGCGAAGTGCACGTTCGGGGTAAGATCTGGCAAGTTCTTGGGATTTATGATAACTAACCGTGGAATTGAGGATAATCCTGACAAGATCGAGGCGTTGATCAACATGCGCGAGCCGACAACGATCAAAGAGCTGCAGAGGCTGAACGGGCGCATCGCAGCCTTGGGGCGATTCCTTTCCAAATCGGCGGAAAGATCGCTCCCCTTCTTCAAGGTCCTGAGGAAAGCGATCGCAGAACCTGCAGACAATAGGAAGACGATACTGTGGGACGAAGACTGCTCCAGGGCGTTCGAAGACCTCAAAGAGTATCTCCGCAGCCCGCCTCTCCTGTCCAAGCCACGGGAAGGGGAGTCGCTGAGCCTTTACCTGGCATGCGCAGATGAAGCTGTGAGTTCGGTACTGATCCGAGAAGACGGTGGGGTGCAATGGCCGGTATATTACACGAGCCGGATCTTGAAGGGGGCGGAGGTGCGATACTCGCCCATGGAGAAACTGGCGTACGCCCTCGTCCTCTCGGCACGAAGGCTCTGACCCTATTTCCAGGCCCACACCATACTGATCTTGACCGACTCACAACTGGAGCAGAACCTCAAGAGATTCGATCGAATGGGAAGGATGCTAAACTGGGGAGTGGAACTGAGCGAGTTCGACCTCCGATTCAAACCACGCACGGCCATCAAAGGGCAGGCTCTGGCCGACTTCATCGCCGAGTGCACAACGGAAGGAAATGGCCCCCCGGAGGAAGAAGACCCAGCGACGGTAATTGCTCAACCCTTGTCCTTTCTTTCGGCTAACCACTTCCAGCCAGGAGATCCAGGAGCGTGGATAGTCCATGTGGATGGGTCGGCCACACAGTCAGGAGGCGGGGCTGGGATTGCAATCCGATCTCCGGAAGGGAACATTGTGGAATACGCGTTGCGGTTCGAGTTCCCAGCCACGAACAATGTGGCGGAATACGAAATGGTGATCAACGGCCTGAGGCTGGCCCTGGAGCTCGGGGCCGAGTCCGTCCGCCTCCTCAGCGACTCGAAGCTCATTGTCAACCAACTCTTGGGGAGTTACGAGGCACGGGAGGAGGCGATGCAGAGATATCTCCCTGTCGCCAGAGCGGCGATGTCCAAGTTCAAGAATGTGGAAGTCTTGCACCTCCCGCGATCAGAGAATGCGCGGGCAGATGCCTTGTCAAAGCTGGCCTCGTCCTCGCCAAAGGAGCTGGGCCGCACCATCTACGTGGAGAACCTGCAGTCCCCCAGCACGGAGGAGCACGAGCTGATGGCAATCGACCAAGAGCCCACCTGGATGGACCCGATCATCCGGTACCTCACTCACGGGGAGGTGCCGACCGATGGGGACGAACGCCGAACCCTAGAGAGAAAGGCGCTTCGATACGTGATCCATGAAGGGACGCTCTACCGGAGACGCTGGACCAAGACGGATGTCCTCCCATACTTGAAGTGCATCGGACCGCAGGAAGCTGACTACGTCCTACGGGAGGTCCACGATGGGATCTGCGGGAATCACCATGGGGGCAAGATGGTCGCACAGAAGATCTTGAGGCAGGGATACTACTGGCCGACCCTGGCCCAAGATGCAACAAGCTACGTCCAAAAATGCCAAGAATGCCAGAGGTATGCCCACCACATCTCGACTCCCCCGTCAGAGCTCATCCCTATCGTGAGCCCCATCCCCTTTGCGAAATGGGGGCTCGACATCCTCGGGCCGTTTAAACCGGGACGAGGGCAGCGGAAGCATCTGATTGTGGCGGTAGACTACTTCACCAAGTGGATCGAGGCCGAACCGCTGGCCACCATCACGTGGAAGAAAGCGAAAAGCTTCGTATGGAATTCCATCATCTCCAGATTCGGAGTGCCACGGGCCATCGTCACAGACAACGGGAAGCAGTTCGACTCCGCTGGGTTTAAAGATTTTTGTGAGGAATGGGGAATCAAGCTTCTCTTCGCCTCTGTAGCGCATCCCCAGACCAACAGAATGGCGGAAGCGGCCAACAAGTGCATCATAGAGCCCCTCCGGAAGAAAGTGAAAGACGCCGAAGGGAACTGGCCGGAAGAGCTCCCCGGGATACTCTGGTCATACCGGACGACCCACAAGGAGGCCACAGGCGAGACCCCGTTCATGCTCACCTACGGGGCCGAGGCGGTGGTGCCGGTCGAATTGGGCGAAGAATCTCTCCGCCTCAAATACTTCGATGAAGACCGGAACTCGCAGGGCCTGGGGCTTAATCTGGAGCTCCTCGGCGAGCGACGGGAGCAGGCACTGGCCACCATCATCCGCCAGAAGAAGAAGGTGGCCCGATACTACAACGCTCGGGTGCGGGGAAGAAGCTTCCACCTCGGGGACCTGGTCCTCCGGAAAGCGGGCTTTAACACCGATACCGCTCGCAAAGGGAAGCTCGCGGCTAGATGGGAGGGACCCTACAAAGTCGTCGAGGTCCTCGGACCCGCAGCCTACCGACTAGCCGACATGGAGGGGAGGATTCTCACTCACACTTGGAATGCAGAACATTTACGCAAGTACTTTCAATAGATGTATCGTTTCCTATGAAATAAATTTATTTTGAATTCATTCCTTTCCAGATAAAGCAAAAAGATATACAGAGAGGTGCACGAAGAGGCCGAGGGGCATTCCCCTCCCTCATTTCTCTCCGGGGGCACCGGTGGAGCCACAGGCTGGCAGCCCACTAGGGTCTCCCCCCTTACTCCGTTCGACGTCAGGGTACATCCGAAGATCCTTGAAGTTGACCCCCGAGAGTGGGAACTTCTTTTGGATCTCGGACTGACACCGGGCGAAGCCCTTCTCGAACGCCTCCGATAAGGCGGTCTCAACAAAGGAGGTGGCATACTCCGCCACAGCATCCTGAGCGATCCTGGCCGGATCCACCTCCTCCAGCCCACGCATCCGGACCTCTAAGGTCTCGATCTGGCGTTGGTGCTCCGCCCTCTCCTTCTCGATCTCCCGGGATTTCTCGCCAAGTTGGGCAAGAAGGACCCTCGCCTGCTCCTCCGCCACTTCCAGACGATCGGAGAGCTCCAAGGTCTCGGAGGCAGCAGCAGGGTTGGGGATCTGCTCGGCTCCTCCAGACGTGTCGGCGCCTCTCAAAAGCTCGGCGAGACGCGCCTCGGCCTCCGACTTTGTAGCCAGAGCCAAGGCTCTCTCTCGGTCCGCCTCCTCCAGGGCAGAGGACAGCTCAGTTACGCGAGAATCCAAGGACTGGACCCGCGCTTCCTCTAACTGACCTGCCTCCCCCTTCTCGCCGGGGCCCTCAGGGCCTCGCCCGGCATCGGATTTGGCTTTGGGAAGAGCCGCGAATTGGCGCCTCATTGAGAGGCCCACCGAGGACAACTGCGCCAAAGCAACGAAGGTAAGACAGCAAAAGCAGCTGGAGAAAGGGGGGACAAGCAGAGACACACTACTTGTTGACCAGCCTGGATCACGAAGGTAGCCAAACAGTCACCTCTGACTCCGTCCAACACCACCTGATCGGGAGGGAGACAACAGTTCTCGGCCACTCGAGCGGCGGCTCCGCGGCTCGAAAACACCGACTCCTTCTCCCCCACTGGGAAGCGTGGACGAAGAAGACCCTCCCCTGACGAAGGGAACTCGCCAGGAGCGGAGCGGAACGCGCCAAGGTACCGACTGTAGGCATCCGGGAGAGAATCGTCCGGGAGGGGTGAAGGGCCGACCCACGGCCAGGCAACCTCAACGGGGGCGGGTTGAGGTCGATCAGCAGTCGGCAGGACATCAACCCCCTCGTCCCCCTCACGGACCCTCTTGGAAGACCCCAGCAAGGGAAGAGAGGGAGATGACACCTTCTTCCTCTTTGAGCCTCCGGTCGCGGTCCCGACCCGCTGCTTCTTCCGGACCTCCAGCACTTGATCCCTTCTGCGCGGATCCGGATTTGGGACCTGCACGAGAGCGCTGGCGGGAGAGGGACCAAGAGGGAATCCACCTGCACTCGAAGAAGAAATGAGAGACAGAATAGAACCCGGACGACCTCGAAGGGCGAACGCTCGGAGAAGCTTACCTAGGGGCCATACCGTCTTACGCAAGTTGCGGTCACTAAAGAGGACGTCGATCGAGCGCTCCCTCGCAGGAATCGCCAGCATGTCCTTCGCCGTCTGCTGCTCGGCGACCGTCGGCTCACCCAGATCGAGGATGACGGCACCGGCCGCCTCCCACCGAACCGGGAAGGGTACACTCGACGGGAACGTGACAAACACATATTCCCCCTTCCAACGTTTCAGGGAGCTCGGCAACCCCAGCACCAGGGTCATCTTCGGGCGGGCGCTGATGTAAATCCACGCCCCCGATTGGTGGTGGCTCAGGCGATAGAACTGGGCAAAGAGGCGAAGAGAGGGCGCCACTCCCTTCAGCATGCAGACAACGATGAACCCGACGAGGAGCCCGACGGCGTTGGGACAGAATTGACACAGGCACACGTTGTGGGCCTGAAGGAACTCAACGATAAAAGGATGGAGCGGGAAACGAAGCCCGAAGCGGAAGCACTTCTCATATATTCCAACCTCGTTGGGGCCGGGAAAGCAGATCCGCTCGTCAGCCCCAGGGGCACGAGCCGAGTAAGGCGGAAGCAGGTAGGCGGAGCGCATGCTCCCGATGGCGGTGGCACAGATCGACGAAGGCCACGACAAGACCTCTGGGGGCACCCCTGAAAGATCATCCCCGTGCTGACGAATCACCGAAGGAGGGCCACCCGCCAGACCTGGAGCCGCGTCGCGCTCCGACCGACCTGAACCCATGGCAGAGGAAGACGACATGAGGCAGAGCTCGGGCAGAATAGGGATCAGCACAAAGGAGAAAATGACGGGATGGCGGCTCACAAACCCCCTCGGATTCTCAACTTAAGATGACCTCGCGAGCGGTGGGGATAAGCTTGCCGCTACAACGTGGCAACATCAGAGGACCGAAGGCGCTTCGGAGCCCGCGCCTTAAAAGTATCGAACGGGCCAACTCATGATGACGACTAATAAATGAGTCGGCATCAACTGGCGAGCCTGTCAAGGTCGGCGGAAGTCACATCGGCCGAGCCGAACCGGCCAAAGCCGACCGACCCGACCGATGGGGCAATTGTTACGCCTATTTGACTGAGGCCCGAAAGACACAAGCCCAGAGACCCAACCGCCGGTCAAGAGCCCATCTGAGCACTCGGGCCCACTCGATAAGGCCCTATGGGGGACCCCCCCCCACATGTCGATCCGACCCGGCCCCAGTAACACGCCGGTCACTCGCCCACTCCTGCGATAACCGCCCCCTCGATCCCGCTACCACTTAATGGCAGTTATGGGGAGGTGCTGGCATGGCGCAGGGAGCGGCGACGGGGGGGGCGGATTGAGGGGGCACGATTGAGGGCGGACGAGCGACGTGGGTCGGGGACAATCACGGCGGAGGTCTATATAGGGACGAGGAGGACGACAGGAGAAGAGACCGCCTCTCAGGTATCTAGAACCTAAGGTACTCCATCAACGACCTAGTTCCCCCATTTCATCTCCTTCCTCCCCCGCTCGCGCCGTGAGACGCCGTTCCAATCTCCTCACGAGTCGAACCGTCTCCGCCGGGCCTCCTCTTTCAGATCTCTGTCTGACTTAGGCATCGGAGGGGATTTGGCCGGAACCAAGGTCCGGCCCCCTGACGAGCGTTCTCGTCTACGCAGGAGGGCATCAGATCAACGGGCCGAGGCTTCCCCTCCGCCCCTCGCCGACCACGCAACCAGCTGGATGATTGAGGCTTCCCCTCGTCGTCCGACCGCCGAGGCCGAGTGCAACCGACCGAGGCCGAGCGTCTCGACCCGGGCCGAGGCTACCCCTCGCCCTACCAACGGCCGACGACTCCGATTCAATCCAGTCGACGCGCTCCACGTCGCTTGCTGGATCGACTCAAACCTCAACTGCACCAACTCGACTCGCCCGAGGGACCCAAACGGGCCCCCTGACCACGTTGACCGGGTTATCCACGGTCAACTCTTTGTAGTGAGAAAACACTCTGAAACAAGATTCTTGGGGATCGTCCCTAGAACATGAAGCTACTTTCGCAATCCTCCAATTCTAGGGCTAATCCCCCAAAACCCCTTATCCAAACTACCGTAAAGCAACCCTAGATTCATCCAACTAAGGTTAACCCATCACACTGACCCGAGAATCCTAGGGTTCATCCCTAATCCTAGCAATAGATCTACTCAATCATTGCACATGAGATAGAAACAACGAGAATAAACATCACAAACAGATAATATGAAAGCAATAAAAGATTCAACAATAAAAACACATGAGAAAGACAATAAACAAGATTTAACAACGGAAAAATACTTATCTAATGGAGATCTGATACATAAACATCCAAGAGGGGGCCTAGGGCATAGCCTAACCTCTGAAAATCATCCCCAAAGAAAGAAAATAGGAAAAAGTGGCTAAAACGGCTCCCTCCAAATGGTGGCTCAACTCTCTATTTATAGCCTTTCCCAAAAACCCTAAAAATTGACCTAAAAGTAGCTTCTCGACACAGCGCTCGGTCGAGCGCTCTCTTTGGCGCTTTGAGTCGATGCTTGGAGAAGGGGCTGCTCGGTCGAGCAGGGTAGCCGCTCGACCGAGTGCTTCCTTCGAGGAATCCATGTCGCTCAGGCAAATATGCCTGAGCGGCATCTCGCTCGACCGAGCGATACAACTCGCTCGACTGAGCGACACAACTCACTCGGCCGAGCGAATTAGACACGAACTTTCCCAAGAGCTGCAAGGCAAAAAATAGGAGCTCACTGACGATTGGCTTGGGCGAGCGTTGGGGGTCGCTCAGCCTTGCAACCCCTTTCGCAGCTCGACTCCTCCTTCTTTGTATCATAGCTCGGTCGAGCGCGCAGGTGACCTGGAACTCATGGCCAAGGCTCTCTCCTCTCCTCTCCTCTCCTCTCCTCTCCTCTCATCTTTTCTTCTTTGCTTATTCTTCTTGCTCCTCTCCAGTGGCTTTGAGTCGTCAAATGCGGCGCCGTCAGTGCTCCGGCGTCGGTATTCGTGCCTTACTCTCCAATATGCTCCAAATTGCTCGATATTTCCTGAAATGCAACCAAACACTCTCAAAGTCAAATAGCTCTAGTTAATAGCGTAAAAGCGTATAAAATCGGGATTTAAGCAATCATTTTGACATGTAAACATATAGATAAAATGTGGAATATTATGCCACATCAAAATCCCCCAAGCTTACCTCTTACTCGTCCTTGAGGAAGACTAGTAAGAAGAGAACCCGGGAGAGAAATGAAATGGAGAGGTGATGCGATAGCGTGTGATGGAGACAAGGGTTCATTCTTAAAACTCAGCAAAATATAAATCCAAGGAATGCAAGATTACGTGAACACACACCAATATGAAATTAGAACACATATACACACAAAAATACTTAAGTCTCGCTCAAATGACCATATTGTCGATTTCAATAAATGTAATGAACTCGTTAAAAATGAAATGAGAAATAGAGTTACATCATATCATAGTTTATCATGAAATATACCGAGTCAACAGAGATGAAACCAATGTCCACAACTCATTCTCTAAGCAGTATAAATCTGTCATGATCAAACATTTTCAAGCATGCGTGGTATTTTGTTAAGCTTCACCGAATGAATTAGCGAATTCAATTAAGGTACGGCATCACCATACTACACCCGTTTCATGACTCCTAGAACCCATCAACTTTGCCATGTCATTGTTCTATATAGAAGCGGATATAAGGATATGTGATTTTTCTTTTTACAATTGTTTTTGGCTATATTAAAATTATATACAAACTTTTATTTTCTTATATACACGAGATAACCCAATATATATAAGAGGCGGCTTATGCATCCCAGACCAAACGATCTTAGGGCATCGGGTTACGAAGAACCCCTCGAGCCTTTAATGTAGGATATTTGTTTGGTTTTTTGTATTATTGGGATTTTTGCAAACTCATGTAAACGCGATGGAATGAAAAATATGATCAAATATTATTTATTTGGCTATTCACAAAAGAAAAGGGAAAATCATAGAATCTAGACATGGCTCGGTTTCAGGAATTCTAATTTTCATTACTTTGATTATCGTGTGGTTTACATATCTCTATTGAATTACTAAACATCCATGAAGCAATAGAATTATCAATCAAATCATACACGAGTCAATTAATTTTCAGATTTTTGATTCATTCATTTTTAGCTCAATTGTTTCGAGAATATGGTTGCGAAGCTATGGATTCTACCATGAAAAAGTATATTAACAACGATATTCTAATCAAGGAATTAAAACCTAATCTAACAGATATAAGAGTTCATGAAAATCCACAATATTTCATAGAACATGAAACATATAAGACATAAATAGAGAGGTGAACATGGTTCAACCGAAAATTTTAACGTGTGTTTCACGACGAAGCAAAGTGCGTGCACTGTGCACTCCCCCAAGCTTAAACGTCACATTGTCCTCAATGCGTGTATGATATGAGTAGAGGACAACGACAAAATAGGGGGGCTCACAACAAAATAATCACTCTCTCCTCCAAGCTATCTCATATAGTGCCTGGTGTGGACAGATGGGCATAAAAATGGGGAGAGGGGCAAAGTAAGCAACATAAAATTAGGGTGGGCAATTAAATCATAGAATAGTGTGGGTGTAAAAGATTATTATG
Source organism: Scilla litardierei (assembly GCA_030789695.1). Classification (NCBI taxonomy): domain Eukaryota; kingdom Viridiplantae; phylum Streptophyta; class Magnoliopsida; order Asparagales; family Asparagaceae; genus Scilla; species Scilla litardierei. Next base: position 28,043,710 of record CM061139.1, read on the forward strand.
CCATCATATGGGGTGAATTTATTAAACTAGGACAGCATATAAAATCCTATACGGTCCTCTCGCTGCCGAGAAGATTCGTGATTATTCAAAGCATAAAATTATATATTATATCTACACTACTGGATTGTTACCACCTGTAGCAAAAGGCGGATGCAGTATCTTTGACGGTACACGTAGCTGCTCTATCTGTGCCATCAATGGCTCTGCCAGCTGCGTGTCTCTATGGATAGCAACGAACTCTAGCAATGCAGCTCCCAGCATCTCCCCAGGGATTCCACCTGTACCATGTAGAAGACGAGCTGCATTAGTTCTACTCTGAAAATTTGTCCATATGATATAAGAATCCCAAAGAAAATCATCGACAGAAATATTGGAAATTGAATCTAGTAGATGATACTTCCCTAAGATTGTATCTCTGATCTCATGCACCATGACAGGCAATTCATCATCGTTTGTTTTGGGTTTTTCAGGTAACTTTGGTGTATGAGTGTGGGTTTCATCAGGCGACTCCTCGCTATGCTCCTCGACAGGTTCCCCAAGCAGTGACACGTCCAAAGCGTACCTCCGGTCCATAATCGTATGTGTCTCGTAAAAGGTACGACATGTCAAAGCTATCTGAATCAAAGTAAATATTGAATGGAAATAAAAGATTCAGAGATGAAATGTGTAAAAATATCTCCCTGAGTAGGAGTAGTAAGCTCTAGTGGGTAGTCCTCTGCCAGAGTGCATGGTGGAGGTGGCTGCGGGAGCTCAACTGAATTCGGGCTTCATGTGAATATCCTTATCCTCGTCTCGAATAGTGTCCTCCTCAATGGTTTGCTCTGGCTCCGCTAGCATGGCCCCCTCACGATGAACTGCCTCAGCATCCTCCTCGGTAGGTGCAGATGACACTATGGACTCATGCATCTCCTCCACGGTATACAAGTATATTATGTTACCCTCAACTCGGTGTAGACACTATCATCAAACTTGCAGAAGAGATGCGATGGACAATAAAATTATGAAATTCGCGCTAAGAAGGATCACATGCAACTAATGTCATTGGACCGGTGAACTGAACTTCGTCTACAATGCCACTCAATATGCCCAAAAATGTGTCTGCGTTCTCTCCCTTGGGCTTATGAGATGCAGGAGTCTTGCTGATATCAACGACCGTGTGTTGCAGTTGATCGAGGGTCTCCTTTAGCTCGACGCAGATTTCTTCATGTCGAGATAAGAATTGCCATGCTCTCTTCTATCTGTGCGAGTGCCAAATTGATGGAGTGGTCTGGACTCAAGAGACAGACGCGGATTTTGTAAGGCATGTGTCCCTCCACGTCACAAGACTCGCAGTAGGCATAACACTCTGAGTAGTGGTCATATCCATCCATCTGATAGTATGGGTCCTGTGGATAATATTCGTACTCTTCGTTTAGAGCCTCATACTGTGCCGAATAGTCTTCACCTGAAAAATCCCAAAATGGTTCCATTGTACCTGAACAGTAAGAAACATACAACCTGAAAAAGATATCAGTGGTACAAAAAAGAGATAGTAATAAAGCGGTGGTGGGAAAAAATATATTTCTTTCTTTCTCTTTATAAATTTTCTTTTTATTCGAAGTCTAGCAACCTAATTGTGATAAATAGATAGTGTGGCAGAACGCCTCATCGGCAACGGCGCCAAAAACTTGTTCGGTCCGCCCCTTTCGCTCTCGCAATCGGGATGGTGGTCGAATGTCGTCTTACCGCAAGTGCAAGATATATAAATATATCAACGAGCGGATATCGAATCCACAGGGAGGCGGTTGTCACACTACCTATCTATTCGTCGGCTGGGTTAGGCTTCGATGTCTTATTGGGTGGATATGGATTACGAAGGAATGTCGTAATGGCGATGGAAGTGGAATGCGAGGGTGTCATGATCGGCAAGGCACGACCAAGGTCTCCACACAAAAATAAACCAAAAAGAAAAAAGAGAAACAAATGATGGAAACTAGGATGTCGGGAATCCCTGCTAGGGCTTTCGGGGTTGGATAACGGGTTAAGGATCCCTTCGTCGAACGATGAATGCGGGTAGGAGTGTCGCATCTAGAGATGGGAACACGCAATTAACTTTCGTCATCACGCTCGTCTAACGCCTCCACGTGCACAGCCATGCTTTCGCAGTCGACCTTGCACGTGGACGTGTGCATTATGCTCGACACTTGGTTTTCCTACCATAGATCTGTATCCACTCTTGTGATCTACGGACTTCGATACCACTCTATGGTTGGTTCAGGCAGTCGGGCTACTCTTGTAGTCAGGGACTAGCGGATCGAGGATTAGTGAACGCCCCTAACTCTCGAGTCACTCTCGTGATCGCGAGCCTTAGAAACGGCCACTAAGCCCACATCAGATTCATGGGGATCATCCCTAGAACGTGGAGCTACTTTTGCAATACTCCAATTCTAGGGCTAATCCCCCAAAACCCCTTATCCAAACTACCCGTATAGCAACACTAGATTCATCCAACTAAGGTTAACCCATCACCCTAACCCTAGAATCCTAGGTTTCATCCCTAATCCTAGCAATAGATCTCCTCAATCATTGCACAAAAGATAGAAACAATGGGAATAAACATCACAAACAGATAATATGAAAGTAATAAAAGATTCAACAATAAAAACACATGAGAAAGACAATAAACAAGATTTAACAAACGAAAAATACTTATCTATTGGAGATCCGATACATAAACATCCAACAGGGGGCTCAGGGCATAGCCTAACCTCTGAAAATCGTCGCCAAAGACAGAAAATAGGAAAAGGGGGCTTAAAACGACTCCCTCCAAATGGTGGCTCAACTCCCGATTTATAGCCTTCCCCAAAAACCAAAATTATGCAAAAAAATCATATCATTTAATAAAAAGATCCACATCTTCCAGAAAATATAGAAAATAGCTCCGAGCTAAGTAAAATCCGCAAAAATATCCGTTTGAACCGAGGTTCCCCATCATCAATTAAAAAATAAGAGAAGATAAAATTAGGCTATTAAAATCATATTATTTAATATTAAGATTCATATCTTACAAAAATGTAGAAAATAGCCTAGAGCTCAGAAAAATCCGCAAAAATATCCGTTGAAAATGGGAGATCGCCATATTCATCTAAAAATATGATAAGACAAAATTAGGCGAAAAAATCAAATAGTTTTATAAAAAGAGCCATATATCCGCGAGGTCAGAAAAATCCGCAAAAATGACCATTGGAGCCGGGATCTTCAGCTAAAAAATAAGAGAAGACAAAGTTAGGCGAAAAATCATATGATTTAATAAAAAATACATATCTTCTATAAAATGTAGAAAAATATGTCCGAACTCAGAAAAATCCACAAAAATGTCTGTAAAAATTAAGAGAAGACATACTTAGTCTATAAAAATCATAACATTTGATAAAAAGATCCATATCTTACATGAACTTTTGAAAATAGTTCCGAGGTGAGAAAAATCTGCAAAAATGTACATTGGAACCAGGAGATCGACATCTTCAACAAAAAAATAATAGAAGACAAAATTAGGCTAAAAATTATATCATTTAATATTAATATTCATATCTTACCGAAAATTTAGATTATAGTCCGGAGCTTAAAATTCCCTAAAAATGTCCTTTCGAACCAAGAGATCGCCATCTTCAACAAAAATAGGCGACAAAATTATGCCAAAAATCATTTAATCTAATAAAAAGATCCATAACTTCTAGAAAATGTATAAAAATAGCCCCGAGCTCTGAAAAATCAGCTAAAATGTCAGTTGCATGCGGGAGATGCCATTTTCAACAGAAAAATAAGAAAATACAAAAATTAGGCTATAAAAATCATATCAAATAATATAAAGATTCATATCTTATACAAATTGTAGAAAATAGCCCGGAGCTCAGAAAGATCCACAGAAATGTCCGTTGGAACCGGGAGATCGCCATTTTCAACTAAAAATAAGGGAAGATAAAATTAGGTCAAAATGATATTATTTAATAAAAAGATCCATAACATCCAGAAAATGGAGAAAAATAGTCCCGAGCTCAGAAAAATACGTAAAAATGTCCGTTGGAACCGATAGTTGCCATATTCAACGGAAAAATAACAGAAGACAAAATTATGCGAAAATAATATAATTTAGTAAAAAGATCCAAATCTTCAAAAATTTAGAAAATTGCATCGAGTACAGAAAAATCCACATAAATGTCCATTGATTGGTAGATCGCCATCTTCAACTGAAAAATAAGAGCAGACAAAATTTGGTCAAAAATGATAGCATTTAATAAAAAGATCCATATCTTTTAGAAAATGTAGAAAATAGACCCGAGCTTAGAAAAATCCACAAAAATGTCCGTTGGAATCGGAAAATCGCCATCATGAACAAAAAAATAAGAGAAGATAAAATTTGGCCAAAATCATATAATTTACCAAAACAATCGATATCTTCCAGAAAATACAGAAATATCACCGATGTCAGAAAAATTCGCAAAAATGTCCGTTGGAAATGGGAGACCGCCATCTTCAACAGAAATATAAGAGAAGACAAAGTTAGGCTATAAAAATCATATCGATCCATATCCTCAATAAAAGGTAGAAAATAGCCCTGAGATTATAAAATTCTGCAAAAATGTCCGTTGGAACCACGAGATCGCGATCTCCAATTGAAAATCAAGATTAGACAATATTAAGATAGAAAAATCATATCATTTAATAAAAAGATCCATATCTTACAAAAATATAGAAAATAGTTCTGAGCTTAGAAATATCCGCAAAATGTCTGTTGGAAGCGGTATATCATCATCTTCAACTAAAAAATAAGAGAATACAAATTAGGTTACAAAAATCATATCATTTAATAAAAAGATACATATATTCAATAAAATGTAGAAAATAGCCCCGAGCTCAGAAAAATCCACAAAAATGTCTGTTGGAACCGGGAGATCGCCATATTCAACTCAAAAATAAGAGATGACAATATTATGCCACTAAATCATATCATGTAATAAAAAGATACATATCTTCCAAAAAAAATAGAAAATAGACTTGAGCTCAGAAAAATCTGCAAAAATTTCCGATGGAACCAGGAGATCGCCAGTTTCAACTGAAAAAATAAAAGAAGACAAAATTAGGCCATAAAAATCATATCTTTTGATATAAGATCCGTACCTTACAAAAATATAGAAAATAGCATGTAGCTCAAAATTATCCACACAAATATCCGTTGGAACAGAGAGATCGCCATCTTTAACTGATAAAAGAGAAAACAAAATTAGGCAGAAAATCATAACATTTAATAAAAAGATACATATTTTCCAGAAAATATAGAAAAATTGCCCTAAGCTAAGAAAAATCCGCAAAAATGAGCACTGGAACTGGTAGATCGCCATCTTCAACTGAAAAATAAGAGAAGAGAAATGCAGTCTATAAAAATCATATAATAAAAGATCCATATCTTTCATAAAATGTAGAAAATATCACCAAGCTCATAAAAATCCGCCAAAATGTCCGTTGGAACCGGGAGATCGCCATCTTCAACTTAAAAATAAGAGAAGACACAATTTGTCAGAAAAATCATCTCATTTGATAAAAAATATCAATAACTTCCCAAAAATATAGAAACATAGCACCGTTATCAGAAAAATCCGCAAAAATGTCCGCTAGAATCGGGAGATCACCATCTTCAACTGGAAAATAAGAGAAGACAAAATTAGGTTATAAAAATCGTATCATTTAATATAAAGATTCAAATCTTATAGAAAATGTAGAAAATTGCCCGGAGCTCAGAAAAATCCCTAAAATGTCTGATGAAACCGGAATATCGCCATCTTCAACTGAAAAATAAGAGAACAAAAGTAGGCCAAATATCAAATTATTTAATAAAAAATTATATCTTCCAGAAAATTTAGAAAATAGCCTCGAGGTCAGAAAAATCTGCAAAAATATCTGTTGGAACCGAAGATCGACATATTTAATTGAAAATATGAGATGACAAACATAGTATATAAAAATCATATCATTTAATAAAAAGATCCATATCTTCAATGAACTTTTGAAAATAGTTTCGAGCTAAGAAAAATCTACTAAAATATCCGTTGGAAACGGGAGATCGACATCTTCAACTGACAAATAAGAGAAGACAAAACTAGGCCAAAAATCATATAATGTTATAAAAAGATCCACTACTTCTCAAATATATATAAAAATAGCCCCAAGCTCTAAAAAATCTGCATAAATGTCTGTTAGACCCAGGAGATCACCATTTTCAACAGAAAAATAAGAGAAGAGAAAAATAACTATAAAAATCATAATAATTAATATAGAGATTCATCACTTACAGAAAAGTAGAAAATAGCTCGGAGCTCAGAAAAATCCGCACAAATGTCTGTTGGAATCGAGAGATCGTCATTTTCAACTGAAAAATACGAGAAGACAAAACTAGGCCAAAAAACATATTATTTAATAAAAATATCCATTACTTCCAGAAAATATTGAAAAATAGTCCTAAGCTTAGAAAAATCTACAAAAATATCCGTTGGAACCGGGAGATCACCATCTTCAACTGAAAAATAAGAGAAGACAAAGTTAGCCAAAAAATTATATCATTTAATAAAAGATCCATAACTTCAATAAAATGTAGTAAATAGCTCCGAGCACAGAAAAATCCGCAAAAATGTCTGTTTGAACATATAGATTGCCATCTTCAACTAAAAAAATAAGAGAAGACAAAATTGGGCCAAATTTATATCATTTAATATAAAGATCCATATCTTCCAAAAAATGCAGAAAATATACCGAGCTTAGAAAAATCCACAAAAAAGTCAAAATCGGGAGATTGCCATCATCAATGAAAAAATAAGAGAAGAAAAAATTCGGCCAAAAAATCATATTATTTATTAAAACGATCGATATCTTCCAGAAAATATAGAAAATATCACCGAGGTCAAAAAATCCATAAAAATGTCTGTTGGAACTGGGAGACTGCTATCTTCAATTGAAAAATAAGAGAAGACAAATTTAGGCTATAAAAATCATATCATTTAATAAAAGATCTATATCCTCAATAAAATGCAGAAAATAACCATAAGTCTTAAAAATCTGCTACAATATCAGTTAGAACCGAGAGATCGCCATCTTAACTGAAAAATTAGAGCAGCAAAATTAGGCTAGAAAGATCATATCATTTAATAAAAAGATCCTTATCTTACAAAAAATGTCGAAAATAGTTCCGAGCTCAGAAATATCTGTAAAAATGTCTGTTGGAACTGGGATATCACCATCTTCAAATGAAAAATAAGAGATGACAAAATTAGGCTATAAAAATCATATCATTTAATAAAAAGATACATATCTTCAAAAAGTGTAGAAAATAGCACTGGGCTCAAAAAATCCACAAAATTGTCAGTTGGAACCGGGAGATTGCCATATTCAACTGAAAAATATGTGATGACAGGCCATTAAATCATATCATGTAATACAAAGATACATATCTTCTAGAAAATGTAGAAAATAGCCGCAAGCCCAGAAAATCTGCAAAAATGTCTGTTGGAACTGGGAGATTGTCATATTCAACTGAAAAAATAAGAGAAGACAAATTAGGCCATTAAATCATATCATTTAATAGAAGATACGTATCTTTTAGAAAATTTACAAATAGCCCCGTGCTCAAAAAAATCCGCAAAAAAGTCCATTGGAACCGGGAGATCACCATCTTTAATTGAAAAAAGGGAAGATAAAATTAGCCTATAAAAATCATATCATTTAATAAAAAGATACATATCTTACAGAAAATTATGAAAAATCTCCTAAGTTAAGGAAAATCTGCAAAAATGTCCGTTGGAACTATTAGACCACCATCTTCAACAGAAAAAAAATAAGAGAAGACAAACGTATGATATAAAAATCATATCATTTAATAAAAAAGATAAAGATCCACAAGGGTTCAGAAATTCATTATTAAGCTTTAATTTACACAATCCATTAATAAGTATATCAAGATCAACAAGTTTAACATGATTATACAAATTAAAACATCCATGTTCAGATTTACATTTATAACCACATAAATCCAACTTCAGAAAGGAAAAAGAGATTCCAGGTAATTGTAGGATCAAAAAGAGTCATACTTAAGTCCAATTGATAGCCAGTATCAAGGACTAGACGATAAGTTCATATTCTTTTAATAGGATCCTTCATGTGATTCCCCATAAATAGATAGATCTTATTGAGGATTGTGCTTTGGATTGAACGTGATCCCTTTCTTTTGAAAACCATGCCTTACATTTGAGCTAATCCTTCTGCCAATGTCCTTTCTTTTTGTAGAAACGACACCTATTCCCATAATGTTCCTTCTTTCTAGAATGTTCACCTTTAATAGATCCTTTCCTCTTGAATTTCTTATGTTTTGGCTTGAGCAACTTTGTAGTTAAATGAGTAGTTAAGTAACGGAGTGTCCTCCAAAGTTCTTTAACCTATTTTCCTCTTGAATGAGCTTTTTAGTTAATTCATTAATATCACATTTGTCCTTTATAGTGTTATAATTTATTTGGAAAGCTCCATACTCAGAAGGTAATGAATTAAGTATAAACTAAACGAGGAAGGAATCTTCCACTTGCATACCTAATGCCTTAAGTCTTGTTGCAATGTTTGTCATTTCAATGAATGAGCTTTTTAGTTAATTTATTAATATCACACTTGTCCTTTATAGTGTTATAATTTATTTGGAAAGATCCATACTCAGAAGGTAATGAATTCAGTATAAACTGAACGAGGAAGGAATCATCCACTTGCATACCTAATGCCTTAAGTCTTGCTGCAATGTTTGTCATTTCAATGATGTGTTCTTGCTTGCTCTTATTCCCATTGAACTTCATGTGTGTAAGTTGAAACATTAATGCACCAGCAAGAGACTTATCCACATAACGAAAGTGTTCTTCCACAAGCTTAAGATATTCGCTTGCTTTTCAGTTTGTGGACTTGTGCCCTTAATGTTTTTTGCCATGGTTGTTCGTATAAACATCAAGCTTAAACTATTAGACCATTCCCAACACTTCATCTTAAACTCCTCATCCTCGGTACTGTCGTCTGTGATAACATCATGTTTTTCCTCATGCAAAACCGAGTAAATGTTAAAAAATAGCCATGCGCTCGGAAAAATCAGCAAAAATGTCTGTTGAAACCGGGAGATCGCAATCTTCAACTTAAAAATAAGAGAAAACAAAATTAGGCCAAAAATCATATCATTTAAAAAACGATCTATATCTTCTAGAAAATGTAGAAAATAGCCCGAAGCATAGAAAAATTCACAAAAATATCTGTTGGAATTGGGAGATCGCCATCTTTAACGTAAAAATAAGAAAATACCAAATTAGGCCAAAAACATATCATTTAATAAAAAGATCCATATCTTTCATAAAATTTAGAAAATAGACCCGATCTCAAAAAAATCCGCAAAAATTTCTGTTGGAACCGGGAGATCACCATTACAAATTAAAAGATAAGAGAAGAAAAAATTAGACGATAAAACTCATATCATTTAATATAAAGGTCCATTTCTTACAGAAAATGTAGAAAATAAGCATGAGCTTAGAAAAATCTGCAAAAAAAGTTCGTTGTAACCGGACGATTGCCATATTCAACGAAAAAAATAAGAGAAGACAAAATTAGGCTAAAAATTCATATCAGTTAATAAAATGATCGATATCTTCCAGAAAATAAAGAAAATATCCCCGAGCTCAGAAAAATCCGCAAAAATGTCGGTTGGAACCGGGAAATAGCAATCCCCAACTAAATAAAATAAGAGAAGACAAAGTTAGGTCCAAAATTATATCATTTAATAAAAAGATCCATATCTTCCATAAAACGCAAAAATAGACCCGAGGTTAGAAAAATACGCAAAAATGTCCATTGGAGAAGATCGACATTTTCAATTGAAAAATAAGAGAAGACAAAATTAGGATATAAAAATCATATCTTTTAATATAAAGAACGATATCTATCAGAAAATGTAGAAAATAGCACCGTGCTTAGAAAAATCTGCAAAAAAGTTCGTTTGAACCAGGAGATCGCAATTTTCAACTTAAAAATTAGGGAAGACAAAATTCGGCCATAAAATCATGTCATTTAATAAAAAGATTCATATCTTCCAGAAAATAGAGAAAATAGACCGGATTTCAGAAAAATCCACCAAAAATGTCCGTTGGAACCGGTAGATCGCCATCTTCAATTGAAAAAAAAGAAAAGACTAAATTAAGCCAAAAATCTTATCATTTAATAAAAATATCCATATCATTCATAAAATTTAGAAAATAACCCCGTGCTCAGAAAAAATCGGCAAACATTCAGTTGGACCCAGGAGAATGCCATTTTAAACTTAAAAATAAGAGAAGAGAAAATTAGGCGATAAAATCATATTATTTAATTTAAAGATCCATATTTTACAGAAAAAGTTGAAAATAGCCCCGAGCTCAGGAAAATATGCAAAAATTTCAGTTGGAACCAGGAGATCGCCATATTGAACTGAAAAAAATATGAGAATACAAATTAGGCCAAAAAATCACATTTAATAAAAATATCCATATCTTCCAGAAAATGTAGAAAATAATACTGAGCTTAGAAAAATCCACAAAATAACCGTTGGAACCGGGATATCGCCATCTTCACCTGGAAAATAAGAGATGACAAAATTAGGCTATATAAATCATATCATTTAAAATAAAGATCCATATCTTCCAGAAAATGAAGAAAATAGACTCGAGCTCAAAAAAATCCTTAAAAATGTCCGTTGGAACCGGAATCACCATCTTCAACTGAAAAAATATAAGAAGACAAAATTAGGCTATATAAATCTTATCATTTAATATAAAGATCCATAGCTTCCAAAAATGTAGAAAATAGACCCGAGTTCGGAATAATCAGCAAAAATGTCCGTTGGAATCGGGAGATCACCATCTTCAACTGAAAAAACTGAGAAGATACAAATAAGGCGATAAACATAATATCATTTAATTTAAAGATCTATATCTTTCAGAAAATGTAGAAAATAGATCGAAGGTTAGATAAATCTGCAAAAATTTCCGTTGGGACTGGTCGATCACCATCTGTAACTGAAAAATAAGAGAAGGCAAAATTAGGCTATAAAAAATCATATCATTTGATATAAAGATCCATATCTTATAGAAAATGTAGAAAGTAGCACGGAGCTTGAAAAAAATCACAAAATGTTCGTTGGAATGGAGAGATCGCTATCTTTAACGAAAAAATTAGAGAAGACAAAATTAGGCCAAAAAATAATATCATTTAATAAAAACATCTATATCTTCCAGAAAATATTGAAAATTGTTGTGAATGGAAATACCCGAGTCGGTTAGGATTGTAGGTATCTTAGAGATACGCCCATATCTATGTATCATATCTTTCTACTCTCCCATTCTGCATATAAATAAAGGGCTGGGGGTTCCTCCCCCAGTAGTTGATTCATAACACGTTATCAGCACGAGCCTCTAAAAACTTCTTCCACAAAAAAAATTTCGATCGTTGCGAAGGCAAAGGGAGATGGGAGATCCACGCATGCGGTGCAAGGCTTCCTCAATCGAGCATTGTCATCCACTTAGGGCTTCGTTCAACCGTCGCTATATCCAGAGGACGGATATAGAGGTAAAAATCGCTTAAAACGATGTTTTTATCATACGTATGATTGACCGACCCATAGATCTCGCAAGATCGATATGGGAATTGCTAATCGCCTAAAACGATGAACTTCATCGCCCAAAAATCATATTTTAAATATGATTCCCATGCGTAATCTGTATTATATAGGGTTTTCTCCCTACTTAAGCCTTGCCGGTGGCTTCGCCGCCAGCCGCCACCCCACCCGAAGCACATTGCATGCCTTCCCCGCCCCAGCCCCCTGCCTGAAGCGGGGGGTGGCCACCATCGTCGCCTGAAGGGCGGTTCGTGCCCCCACTCCCCGCCTGAAGTGGGGTGCGTCGATTTTACCGTCGTGGCCGGTCGTCCCCCCTAAGGGGGCGGTTTTGCCCGTAGCCATCCCCCCGAAGGGGCCGGTTTCTCATTACTGTCCCCCTCGAAGGGGGGCGGCTTGCCTCCCTGTGCCCCGACTCTGGCCCCCTGAACGGGGGCGGCGTTTCCCTGCGCCTCGGCATCCGACCCTCCCCAGAGGGGGGCGGCGCCGCTACAAACAACCCCCCAAAGGGGGGCTCCTTTTTTTCCTTTTTTTGTCGCCGCCCAGCGTTGGTACAATGAGGGGCGGCGGCTAACCCTAGCCGCTGCCCCTCAACACTAATGGGCCTGAAGCCCATTTCGAAAAAAACAAATTCAGACTGCGGGCTTGAAGCCCGCAGCCCGCAGCAACTCTGCGGGCTTCAGGCCCGCAGACTACTTTTCCAAAAAACAGATTGAGACTGCGGGCCTGAAGCCCGCAGCCACTCTTCAGGCTTCAGGCCCGCTGACCATATTTTCAAAAAAAAATGGGAAAGGGGTAAATTACAATTAAAGGGGCTAAAAATATGCTTTAAAAGGCTTATTGTATTCAAAATTGATTAAGATGGCATTTTTGACAACCTAAAAATTCATGAAATATCATGATATATCATGGGGCTATAAAGGGACTTTTGGGATACTTTGGGGATGAATTAAAAAGGAAAACCTTTTCCTTTTATGAAAAACATGTTTAATTGTTGGACACTTTTCCAATCTTTTTGGATAAACCCAACTAGCACAACCCTTGCATTAAATGATTTCTTCTGTAAAATCATCTATACATGCTTTGCATCATTGGCTTATTCTGTGGATATTACATGCGTGGTTGTGCATTATATTTAAGCTTAATAATTAGGAAGATCCTGCGACCGCTCTGCCGTTAGTTACCTAACCTAACGGTGTATGATGATGCCCAGTGGTCCAATAATTATTAAGTGATTAAATTGTTTATCCATCTCTGCGAATATTTAATGCCTGTGATGCCTGTGACAAAAATGTCTGATGAAAATGTTGGATGAGCACCAAATTTCTGCATGGATGGCTAATTACGGTTTTTGGATCGGCTGTTTAAGTCCCACATTTTATTTTCCTGCACTTTTCTTTTTACTGGAGGCCACTATTGAAGTTGAAGATCTTATATGGGACCCACGGGGGTTTCCAAAGTTGTAATTTCTTTTTAAAAGCTTTCATTTGTGTAATATGGACTGTAATGGGACTTTGGACTATTATTTATGTAGGACTGGCCGATCCACGCAATTAGCCATTCACATTAAAATTGCATCTGCATGAAAATGTTTATGTTTAAATTATTAATTCATGCATATTTGTGCTCTGCTAGATAAAATGGCTAAAATTACAAGTGTTGATTTTGAAGTGCGGGATGCATAAGGAAGAAACTATCTGAGCTGGCAGCTCGACGTGAAGTTTCATCTGCGGGCAAAGTCCCTCATTTCTGCTGTGACTAATAATGAAAATGTAAGCGATATAGAAAAGGCACAAGCCATTATCTATATTCGTCGCCATGTGGACAAGACCCTAAAGGTTGAATACCTTACGGTCGAAGATCCACTTGAGCTATGGACTGGCCTTGAGGATAGGTATAAACTTCAGAAAGATGTTATACTCCCAAAGGCACGATATGAGTGGGAGAACCAGAGACTGCAGGACTTTAAGTCCATTGCTGAGTACAACTCAGCACTTTTTAGCATCACCTCAAGCCTGAAGTTGTGTGGTGAAAAGTTTCAGAAGATCACATGCTGGAAAAGACGTATACGTCCTTCCATGAAAAAGATATGATACTAATGCAGCAATACTGTGAACGCAATTTCACCAAGTATTCTGAGCTGTTGTCATGTCTACTCATGGCTGAACAAAACAGAGAGCTTCTCCTCGCCACTCACAACATGCGCCCCCTGGCACTGCCCCCTCCCAGAAGTTCATAATGCCTTTTCCTCTCGAAAGAAGAGCGACAACAAACGAAAAGAAAGACCACATAAGGGGACAGAAAAAAGGGCTAGGGGCCAAGTCCAGCAACGAAGAAATGAAAGTAAGCAGAAGTTCACCTGGCGCAAAAATGAAAAAAATAGAGATGATTCACCCCCACCTAAGAGGGAATGGGAAGACTAGTGCCGTAGCTGTGGCATGAAAGGCCACTGGTCCAGAGTGTGCAGAACTCCACATCATCTCTAGGATTTGTATAAAGAGAACAAGAAAAAAAAGCTGAAACAAACCTGATGACCTCTCATGCTCCAGTCAAGTTTACAGCTGACGACTTCGAAAATGATGACATGCTTGATTAGCCCATATTTTTATCTTAGCAATTTGTTTTGAGAATAATTTATGTTATGAGAGCATTTGGATTATGTAATTTGTTTTGACTGAAAATGTTTATCTGAAAATGCATGTGCCTATTAGATTCATCTTTTAATAGATGAACTGCTCTCATGACTGATTAGTAGACAATAAACACATACGATCTTTCACTACAAAGCCCAACATCAGGGCCATAATGAAGATCCAGGGATCGCAACACTGTTGCCACCCCAAATGACAGAAACAAAAATAAAGGATGCAGTAATCTCTCCGAATTCCAAAAGAAACTTTCTAAGTTTCAAGGACATCCGTTTCAACGGATTCCATTTGGAAACAGCAAATGTAAATGAAAAACAAATTACTGTATGTAACGTCTCAAGAAAAAGGATTTAAATCCATCCTTGACCGTTTTGAGAGCCTTACAGGCCTCAACCATACAAAGATTCGGAGAATGGAAGCGAAATTAAAAGGTGCACCTTCAGTGCCCGACATCAGCCAAGTTTTTACTCTGTCATGATAGACTTGGCCACCCTAGATCAGTGAAGATGCACCGCATCTTATCCTATGGGTATGACTTAAAGAACCAAAAGATTCTTCAGAAGGGAGAATTCCCTCGCATCCCTTGCTATAAGGGAAAACTAATTACAAGGCCATCTCTACGAAATGTTGAAAAAGAATCTCCACGCTTCCTCAAAAAAGAATATAAGGTGATAGATGTGGACAAATTCCACCCCCTAGTGGGCTATTTCGGTACTTCATTGTACTGATAAATGCATCCTCAGAATATTCGTATGTGTGTCTACTACATACCTACAACTTAGCTTTTCCAAAGCTATTAGCACAAAAATAAAAATGTTGCGGGCACATTTTTCCAAACAATCAAATATAGAAAATGCGGCTGGTTAATGTTGAGAAATATACCTCCCGGTCATTTCAAGAGTACTGCCAAGCAACAGGAAAGAAAAATGAACGTACAAGTGCCGCATGTTCATACCCAAAATGGGTCGGCAGAGTCACTGATAAGTAGACTCCACTGGATTAAACATCCATTAAATCATGATTGCCGATGGATGCATGAGGACATGCAAATTCTGCATGCTGCATCGTAAATAAAAGACCTTCTGTAGGTCAGAGTCTCCAATGCAACTTGTATATGGAATGCCACCGAACATTTCTCATCTGAGAATCTTCAGTCGCGCAGTTTTAAATCTCCATTGCACCACCACATAGGACCAAAACGGTCCTCAATGTCCCCTAGGTATCCATGCAAGGTTTGACTCACCCTCACTTATTAGATACCTAGAACCCCAAATGGGGGACGCATTTAAGGCACATCTTGAAGACTGTGATTTTGATGAGACGAATTTCCCCAAAATAGGCCCAGATACTGGAAAATCTGGCGCGAAGCAAATGTTAACGTGGGATACAAAAAGCTTGACCCACTATGATTCGGTAACAAAACAAATGTGAAGATGCGATCCTGAAGATCTTCCACAGAACAATGTTCATCATTTACCGAACTCATTTACTGACAACCAGAAGATTGTCAGATCACACATCCCTGCTGTAAAAACTCCAGCTAGGATTGACATCCCAGAGGATGGATGCAATCCACCAGCAGCAGAAGTGGCTAATCCTCAACAGAAAAGAGGCAGACCACCAGGCTCCAAGGACAGAAACTCCTGGATACCTTAAGACAATACTACCACAGGACAATGAGCTCATGTCCACACCCTCACCCTTTCCGGAATCCACTGCAGAGGAACTGTCGGGAAAAAGTGAAATTGAAAGTAAATGTTGTACGTACTGGGGAAGTGTTAGACAGATAGAACATAAATTTTCGATAATGTATTCACGTATCATATTGCCATATACATCGCAAAAGCGATTATGTTTATAAATTATCATTCCATACTTCGTTGCTAGAAGGCAAATGTAGAGATTGGCCAAATGTGGAACGGGGCAATAAAAGATGAGCTGGACTCACTTATAAAACGTGAAATGTTCGGACCAGAAGTCCAGACACCAAAAGGTGTCAAACATGTGGATAAAAACAAGTGGATAAAATAAAGTATTGCACACATAAGAAAAAATAAATACAAAATCGTATGATATAAGGTACAACCTATAGCCCAAGGAAAATTTCGCTGAAACTAGGGATCGAACAAATTAAAATGAGCATGTCTCATAAATGATGCATGAGTCTCCCTAAATTATCAAAAGCGAATACCTTACGATTTGGCAAAGGAAAATTTTGGATATGATGTTATTGGATGTTATGACGGCATACCTTCGTGGATATCTTGGGAAAGATAATTTCCACATTTCCTTAAATGCCTGAATAGACTTCAGGACGTCTATTCTATTGAAGAAAAACAATAAGTATAATAAACAATGTACATCCAAGAGAATCATTTGACAACTCAATGATTCATACTGAGGGTTATCTTTGCATCTAAGCAAAGAACAGGATTAGAGATCATAGTTGTAAACAACTAAAATCTCATCAGATCTCCTGAAGAGAAAACCGAAACATCTGCTCTAGACTGACTATTAAACATGAAATGACAGACCTAGGCAAATATAAAGTCATGGCTCATAGAATCCTGTTACATACGCCCAGAAGTGCGTTGGAGAAATTAAAAGGACCATTGTCATCGAAAGTACACATATGTGAGTATATTTAATGGATGTACAAAAAGAACCCTTCCGATCACTGGAAGAGGGGGAGGATATAACTGGTCCTAAAGTCCCTTATCTAAGTGCAATCAGGCACTCCTGGCTAACTGCACACGTCCCGATGTAGTAGTTGCAGTAAACTCATTAGCTAGAGATAGTTGGCACCTAAAAGGGCCATTAGACCGGAGTTAAGCCTTCTGCGCTCCTCCAAGGGTCGAAAGATTTGGACTTACAATATGAAGTAGCATCCTCCAATGTTTATGCAAATGCAGGTTACAGGTCTGGTCCCTACACTGAGAAATCACAGAACGGGTACCCACAGTGGGATGGCCATCTACTGCAGATCTGCAAAGCAACTTATGCTGGCAACATCATCCTATCATTTCGAGATCCTCACCATTCCAGAATCACACCAATGGTGTATTTGAGGGCGCCTGGTGGTACATCACATCCCAGTGACGACTGTGATAGAGGCTGGTATTGTGGAGCTGACCACATAGGCTGAAGACCACATCAGAGGCGACGAAACTTAGCACACCTCTCCAGAGTTTCTGGATTCAGCAGCTGCTCAATGGTGATAATATTTGTAATCTGTGTATATTTTCGGAATGTTGTAAATAGGAGTGATGATATAAACCTTAGAGATCTGAAAGCCTAAGAGCTTTTATAGATCAGTGGGAGTTGAGGGAATTTGTAATCTTTTTCCTTAGCTATGGTTTTTTCCACTGGATTTTCCATAGCCAAAGGTTTTAACGAGGAAAATCACATCAACTCTGGATCCTGAAGAATCCACCCCTTGTGACGCTCAGAATCCAGAAGTATTCATGAGCAGAGTCACTTGTACAAATCAGGGGGAGTTAAAGAGCGTTTGAACTCTTTTTCCTTAACTATGGTTTCTCCCACATGGTTTTCCATAGCTAAAAGTTTTAACGAGTCAAACCTCACCAACTCGGATCCTGAAGTATCCACCACATGTGAGATTCCTATTACGCTCAGAATCCTGAAGTATTCTTGAGCAGAGTCCACACCTATGGCTGGATAAGGGAGAGTGTTGTGAATGAAAATAATACCAGAGTCGGTTAGGATTGCGGGTATCTTAGAGATACGCCTATATCTATGTATCCTATCTTTCTACTCTCCCATTCTGCCTATAAATAAAGGGTTGGGGGTTCCTTCCCCAGTAGTTGAATCATAACAAAAATAGCATTGAGCTCAGAAAAATCTGCAGAAATGTTAGTTGTAATCGGGATATCACCCTCTTCAACTAAAAAATAAGAGAAGACAAAATTAGGCTATAAGAATCATATCATTTAATATAAAGATTCATATCTTACAGAAAATGAAGAAAATAGCCCGAAGGTCAGAAAAATCCGCAAAAATGTCCGTTGTAATAGGGACATCTTTATCTTCAACGAAAAAAATAAGAGAAGACAAAATTAGACCAAAAATTTATATCATTTAATAAAAAGATACATATCTTCCAGAAAATGTAGAAAAATTGCCCCAAGCTTATAAAAATCCGCAAAAATATCCGTTGGAACCAGGAGATCACCATCTTCTACTTAAAATAATAGAAGACAAACTTAAGCTATAAAAATTATATCATTTAATATAAAGATCAATATCTTACATAAAATATAGAAAATAGCACCAATCTCAGAAAAATCTGCAAAAATGTCCGTTGGAACCGGGAGATCAACTAAAATATAAGAGAAGACAAAATTAGGACATAAAAATCATATCATTTAACATAAAGATTCTTATCTTTCAAAAAATGTAGAAAATAGCCTCGAAGCTCATAAATCTCCGCAAAAATGTCTGTTGGAACCGGGAGATCGCAAAATTTAACAAATAAAAAGAGACGACAAAATTAGGCCAAAACATATCATTTAATAAAACGATCGATATCCTCTAGATAATACAGAAAACAGCTCAGAGCACAGCAAAATCTACGAAAATGTCTGTTGGAACTGGGAGATCGCCATCATCAACAAAAAAATTAAGAGAAGAAAAAATTAGGCCAAAAAATCATACCATTTAATAAAACAATCTATCTTCTTGATAATATAGAAAAAAGTCGATAGCTCAGAATAATCCGTAAAAAAGCCTGTTAGAACCGGGAGATCACCATCATCAACGAAAAAAATAAGAGAAGAAAATATTAGGCCAAAAAATCATATCACTTAATAAAATGATTGATATCTTCCTGAAAATACAGGAAAATAGCACCGAGGTCAGATAAATCCGTAAAATTGTACGTTGGAACCGAGAGACCTCCATTTCCAACTGAAAAATAAGAGATGACAAGCTTAGGCTATACAAATCATATCATTGACAAATAACCCCAAGTTAAGAAAATCCGCAAAAATATCCGTTGGAACCAGTAGATCGCCATCTCCAATTGAAAAAAGTGGAGAAGACAAACGTAGGATATAAAAATCATATCATTTAATAATAATATAAAGATCCACCAAGGTTCAGATAATTCATTATTAAGATTCAATTTATACAATCCATCAATAAGTATATCTGAATTAACAAGTTTAACATGATTGTATAAATTAAAACATCCATGTTAAAATTTACATTTATAACCACTTAAATCCAACTTCAGAAGGGAAACAAGATTCGTTGTAATTGTAGGAGCATAAAGAGTCATACTTAAGTTCCTAAGTCCAATTGATAGCCAGTATCAAGGACTAGATGATAAGTTCATATGCCTTTAATAGGAGCCTTCATGCGATTCCACATAAACAGATAGTTCTTAATGAGGTTTGTGGTTTGGATCGAACGAAATCCCTTTCTTTTAAAACCATGCCTTACATATGAGACAATCCTTCTACCAATGTCCTTCATTTTTTAGAAACGACACATATTCACATAATGTTCCTTCTTTCTAGAATGTTCACCTTTAATAGGTCATTTCCTCTTGAATTTCTTATCTTTTGGCTTGGGCAACTTTGCAGTTCCATGAGTGGTAAGGTTAACAGAGTGTCCACCCAAGTTCTTTAACCTATTTTCCTCTTCAATGAGCTTTCCAGTTAATTCATTAATATCCCACTTGTCCGTTTATAATGTTATAATTGATTTGAAAAACATCATACTTAGAAGGTAATGAATTTAAAATGAACTGAACGAAGAAGGAATCATCCACTTGCATACCTAATGACTTTGCGTCAATGTTTGTCATTTTAAGGATATCTTCTTGCATGTTCTTAGTCCCATTGAACTTCGTGGACATAAGTTGAGACATTAATGCACCAGCAAGAAAGTTATCCATAGAACAAAAGCGTTCTTCCACAAGATTAAGATATTCGCTTGCTTTTTTAGTTGGAAATTTGATGTCGCATGTGCTTGAATTAAAGACAACAGAATCTAGAGAAAAGAAGGAGAAATCTGAGGCTAAGAGCTCGAAGGCTTTAGCATTTAAATCCATTGAAGAAAGCGATGAAGAGCTTGATAAGGAGCTAGCGTCAATGGTGAGAGGATTTAGAATATACATCAAGACTCCACAGGGAAGAGCTGAAATGACAAAAAGGTTCAATCGTTTCAATAAATTTAATCCTGCAAATAATTCTTCTGAGCACAATATTGCTAATTTATTGTAATGTTTTTATTGCAAGAAACAAGGCCATTTCATGAAATATTGCACTGTGATGAAAAGAAACTATATGGAGAAGAAAGGGAAATCACTTGTGACAACATGTGATGAAGATAGCGAGGACGAACCACACGATGATGTTGGATCCTGTGTTTGGAAAACAACACTAGAAGGGGGGTTGAAAAGCGTTGTTTGAATTAAAAAAATTTCGTTGATTAGTACAACTCAATAATTCCCTTCCAATGTTGCCTAAGAAACCAAATAGAGTGATCTACGCTTGGTTCTTAATCAACTAAATAAGATAGTGCAATTACAAGGAATAATTACAAACTGATAAATATTATAAACAGAGAGATATTAACATAGCAGAATAAAGAAAAAAAACTTTGCAATATATTAATGAATGATTACAAAGATGATATATTAACAACAAAGAAATATCTTGCACAAATAAATAAAAAAATGCAGAAAGCACGCAGAGACAGGAGATCTTTATCCTGGTTTTCCAAAACCTGGGTACGTCCATTCCCCGACCAATCCGGTACGAGATTCAATCCACTATTGCCTTGGCAATACAATTACCTAGCTTCACTCACTAGGATTTCCAACGACCTAGTATCCATACCAGGATTTTCAACCACCTAGACTTATCTAGGATTTTCACAACCCTTATCACAAAGGGAATCCCAAGCAAAACAAAGATCCAATTCTCCCACAATATTTGATGGAGATTGGTTTACACCCAACACGAATTCTATAGCCAAGATAATATTGCAATTGTGCGTATGTGGCTTAAAGAATTCAAAGTGATCTTAGATCACACAAAGAATATATTTTTATTGGATGTGATCTAGATCCTTCAAAGAATATTAAATCAAGAACGAGGGATTTTGAAAAATGATTTTAATAGCCAACATAAAATAGATCTCAAAAAGGACTTTCAAAAAAATATGAGATCAGAAAGTTAAAATCAGAATTTGGCTATAACGATGAGAGCGATTGAGAGCGACTTGAGAATTTCAGAAATATAACTTTAGCTTAAAGATGATAATAAAATTGGTTCTTTGAAATGTTCTCAAGGGGCTCTATTTCTAGAGTTTCTAAGATGAAGTTGAAATTCAAAATACTTTT
The DNA here is from genome assembly GCA_030789695.1 of Scilla litardierei. Classification (NCBI taxonomy): domain Eukaryota; kingdom Viridiplantae; phylum Streptophyta; class Magnoliopsida; order Asparagales; family Asparagaceae; genus Scilla; species Scilla litardierei. The sequence continues at coordinate 28,065,419 of CM061139.1, forward strand.
CACTTTGGCCCATAAATCAACGAGATGAGAGAATTGAGGGAGTAAAGTCAAATGGTAGAAACGCAGTTGGTAATCGACTCCTAGAGAGATTTCATTAAAAATCTGATCACAGCTGGTAGTCAACTCCCTCCTTTGGTAGTCGACTCCCAGAGCACTTTTCACTAAACTCAGCTAGAATATGAATAATCAACTCCCGGATGTTGGAGGTTGACTATGAAGATTAAATCAAATAGCTAATGCTCTCAACGATTTTAAAAAGAGCTTTCAAAAAAACTTTGTTTCGAAAACATTTTGTGTGTGCAATTAATCTTGGCGTTAACATAATTCTAAAAGACCAACTCACACACTAGACTTAAATGAAGACGTTTGAATCCGAACTTTGAATTGAGCTCCTCTTTCATTGGGCTTGAGCACATTCCATGTTTTAGGTCGAAGCTATTTTCTTTATTTTCTTGAAGATATGCATCTTCAAGAAATTATTTTAGTTGAAGATGGTGATCTCCCGGTTCAAATAGACAGTTTTGATAATTTTACTTAGGTCGGAGCTATTTTCTTTATTGTCTTGAAGATATGCATCTTTTAGTTAAATGATATGATTTTTTGCCTAATTTGTTCTTCTCTTATTTTTTAGTTGAAGATAGCGATCTCTCTCTTCCAACGGATATTTTCACGGATTTTTCTGAGCTCGGGGCTACTTTCTGCATTTTCTGGAAGATATGGATCATTTTTGGCCTAATTTTATCTTCTCGGCGATCTACCCATACCAATAGACATTTTGGCAGATTTTCTTAGCTTGGGACTATTTTTCTACCTTTTCTAGAAGATATGGATATTATTATTAAATGATATGAATTTTTGACCCAATTTTTCTTCTCTTTTTTCAGTTGAAGATGGCGATCTCATGGTTCCAATTTACATTTGTGCGGATTTTTTTTTAGCTCTGGGCTATTTTCAACATTATCTAAAAGATATGGACCTTTAGATTAAATGATATAATTTTTATCGCGTAATTTTGTCTTCTCTTATTTTTCAGCTGAAGATGCCATTCTCCCGGTTCCAACAGACATTTTTGCGGATTTTTCTGGGCTCGGGGCCATTTTTCTACATTTTCAAAAAGTAATTGATCTTTTCATTAAATGATATAATTTTTTGCCAAATTTTGTCTTCTCTTGTTTTTAGCTGAAGATGGCGATCTCCCAGTTCCAACGGACATTTTTGCCGATTATTCTGACCTCGGGTCTATTTTCTAAATTTTCTAGAAGATATGGATCTTTTTATTAAATGATTTTATTTTTGACCTAATTTTGCCTTCTCATATTTTTCGGTTGAAGATGTCAATATCCCGGTTCCAATTGATATTTTGCGAATTTTACTGAGATCAGTGCTATTTTCTACATTTTATGGAAGATATATATATATTTTATTAAATGAGATGATTTTTATAGCCTATATTTTTCTTCTCTAAATTTTTCAGGTGAAGATGGCGATCTACCGGTTCGGACGGATATTTTTGCAAACTTTCTTTGCTTGGGACTATCTTTCTATATTTCCTGTAAGATATGTATTTTTTATTAAATGATATGATTTTTGGCCTAATTTTGTCTTTTCTTTTTTCAGTTGAAGATTACAATCTCCTAGTTCCAACTAATATTTTTACCAATTGTTCAGAGCTCGGGGCTATTTTCTACATTTTATGAAAGATATGAATCTTTTTATTAAATGATATGATTTTTGGCCTAATCTTGTCTTCTCTTATTTTTCAGTTGAAGATGTCGATCTCCCGGTTCCAACGGACATTTTTGCAGATTTTTTGAGCTTCGAGCTATTTTCTACATTTTATGGAACATATGTCTCTTTTTATTAAATGATCTGATTTTTATAGCCTAAGTTTGGCTTGTCATATTTTTCAATTGAAGACGACAATCTCTCGGTTCCAACAAACATTTTTGCAGATTTTTCTGAGCTGGGTGCTATTTTCTTCATTTTGTGGAAGATAGTGATATTTTTATTAAATGGTACGATTTTTATAGCCTAAGATTATACTCTCTTATTTTTCAGTTGAGAAATCAATCTCTTGTTTCCAATGGACAATTTTGCAGATTTTTCTGAGCTCGGTGCTATTTTATACGTTTAATTGGGGATATGGATTTTTTATTAAATAATGATTTGTATCCCCTAAATTTGTCTTCTCTTATTTTTTTAGTTGACGATGGCGATCTCCCGGTTCCAGCGGACATTTTTGCGGATTTTTTGACCTCGAGCCTATTTTCAATTTTTTCTTGAAGATATGGATCTTTTTATTAAATAACATGATTTTTGGGCCTAATTTTGTCTTCTATTATTTTTTTCATTGAATATGGCGATCTCCCGATTCCAACAGACCTTTTAAAGAATTTTTCTTGGCACCGGGCAATTTTCTACATTTTCTGAAAGACATAGATCTTTATATTAAATGATATAATTTTTATTGCTTAATTTTGTGCTCTCTTATATTTCAATTGAAGATGGCAATCTGTTCCAACAGAAATTTTTGTGGATTTTTATAAGATCATATGGATCATTTTATTAATGACAAGAATTTTGGCCTTATTTTGTCTTTTCTTATTTTTCTGTTGAAGATGGCGATCTCTCGGTTCAAACAAACATTTTTGCGAATTTTTCAGAGCTCGAGACAATTTTCTACAGTTTATTGAAGATATGTATCTTTTTATTAAATGATTTGATTTTTATCGCCTAATTTTGTCTTCTCTTATTTTTTAGTTAAAAATGTCGATCTCCCGGTTCCAACAGAAATCTTTACGGATTTTTTTGAACTTCAAGCTATTTGTATATTTTCTGTAGGATATGAATCTTTAAATTAAATGATATGATTTTTATGGTTTAATTTTGTCTTTTCTTATTTTTTTTCGTTGAAGATGGCAAACTCCCGGTTCCAATAGACATTTTTGCCTATTTTTTGAGCTACAGGATATTTTCTATATTTTTGTAAGATATGAATCTTTATATTAAATTATATGTTTTTAGCCTAATTTTGTCTTCGATTATTTTGAGTTAAAGAATGCGATCTCCCGGTTCCAACGAAAATTTTTACGTATTTTTCTGAGCTCAGGGCTATTTTTCTAATTTTCGAGAAGATACTTATCTTTTTATTAAATGTTAAGAATTTTTGCCTCATTTTGCATTCTCTTATTTTCCAGTTGTAGATGGCGATCTCCCGTTCCAACAGAAATTTTGATTTTTTCCTGCTCGAGGCTATTTTTCTAAATTTTTTGGAATATATGGATATTTTATTAAATGATATGAATTTTGGCCTAATTATGTCTTCTCTTATTTTTTTTCATTGAATATGGCGATCTTCCAGTTCCAACAGACCTTTTCATGAATTTTTCTAAGCTCCGGCCAATTTTCAAAATTTTCTGTATGATTTGAATATGAATATTAAATGATATAATTTTTATAGCATAATTTTATCTTCTCTTATTTTTCAATTTTAGATGATGATCTTTCGGTTCCAACATAAATTTTTGCAGATTTTTCATAGATCTGGGATATTTTCTACATTTTCTAAATGATATGAATCATTTTATTAAATGGTATGATTTTTTGACCTAATTTTTTCTTCTCATATTTTTTGTTATAGATGGCGATCTCCCTATTCCAACGGACATTTTTGCAGATTTTTCTTCGCTCGGATCTATTTTCTACATTTTTGAAGATATGGATCTTTTTATTAAATAATAATGACTTTTGTAGCGTAATTTTCTGCAATTATTTTTCAGTTTAGTACGATGATATGCAGGTTTCAACGGACATTTTTGCGGATTTTTCTGAACTTGGGGTGATTTTTCTAAATTTTCAGGAAGATATAGATCTTTTTATTAAATGATATGATTTTTTGTCCTAATTTTGTCTTCATTTACTTTTTTCGTTGAAGATGGTGATCTCCCTGTTCTAACAGACATTTTTACGGATATTTCTGAGCTTCGGCCTATTTTCTACAATTTCCGATGATATGATTTTTTTTAGCCTAAGTTAGTCTTCCCTTAATTTTCAGATGTCGATCTCCCGGTTCCAAATGATATTTTTGCAGATTTCTCTCATCTCAGGGCTATTTTCTACATTTTCTAGAAGATATGTTGCTTTTATTAAATGATATGATTTTTGGCCTAATTTTGTCCTCTCTTATTTTTTAGATGAAGATGGCGATCTCCCGGTTCCAACTGATATTTTTACGGATTTTTCTGATCTATGGGTTATTTTCTATATTTTCTGTAGGATACGTATCTTTATATTAAATGATATGATTTTATAGATTACTATTGTATTCCATTAATTTTCTGTTGAAGATGGCGACTCTCGGTTACAATGGACATTTTTGCTGAATTTTCTTAGCTCTGTGTTATTTTCTTCATTTTATTGAATATTTGGATATTTTTATCAAATCATATGATTTTATAGTCTAATTTTGCCCTCTCTTATTTTTTAGTTGAAGATGTCGATCTTTTAATTACAACAGATATTTTACAACTTTTTTGAGCTCAGTGCTAGGTTTCTATATTATCTCGAAGATATGGATCTTATTATTAAATGATATGATTTTTGGCCAAAATTTGTCTTCTCTTTTTTTCATTGAAGATGGCAATCTCTCGGTTTCCACGAACATTTTGCGAGATTTTTCTGAGCTCCGTGCTATTTTCTACATTTTCTGTAAGATTTGAATCTTTATATTAATTTTATAATTTTTATAGCCTAATTTTGGCTTCTTTAATTTTTCAGTCAAAGATGTCGATCTCTCGGTTCCAACAGACATTTTAGAGTATTTTTTGAGCTCGGGGTTATTTTCCACATTTTATTGGAGACATGAATCTTTTTAATAAATGATATGATTATTAAGCCTAAGTTTGTCTTCTCTTATTTTTCAGTTGAAGGCGTCGATCTCCCGGTTCCAAAAGACATTTTATGGATCTTTTATTAAATGATATGATTTTCTTAGACTAAATTTGTCTTTTCTCATTTTCAGTTGAAAATGGGGATCTCTCGATCCCAACGAACATTTTAGCTGATTTTTCTGACCACGAGACTATTTTCTACATTTTCTGAAAGATATGGATATTTTTACTAAATAATATGATTTTTTGTCTTAATTTTGTCTTCTCTTATTTTTCATTTGAAGATAGCGATCTCCCGATTCCAACTGATATTTTTGCAGATTTTTTAATCTCGGAGCTATTTTCTACATTTTATGTAAGAAATGGATCTTTTCATTAAATGCTATGATTTTTATAGCGTAAGTTTGTCTTCTCTTAATTTTTTCACTTGAAGATTGCGATCTTCTGGTTTTTGTGAATTTTTTTAGCACGAGACTATTTTTCTACATTTTCTGGAAGATATGGATGTTTTGATTAAAAGGTTTTATTTTTTATCCTAATTTTGTCTTCTCTTATTTTTCAATTGAAGATTGTGATCACCCGGTTTCATATCATTTTATCCAGCAATCATTTTTGATGATTTTCGTGAACTCCGGGCCATTTTCTAAATTTTCTGTAAGATATAAATCGTTTTATTAAATGATATGATTTTTATAGCCTAATTTTGCCTTCTCTTATTTTTAAGGTGAAGATGGTGATCTCCCAGTTCCAACGGACATTTTTGTGGATTTTTCTGAGCTCGTGGTTATTTTCTGCATTTTTTGACAGGTAGATCGTTTTATTAAATGATATGATTTTTTGGCCTAATTTTGTATTCTCTAATTTTTCAATTAAAGATGGCGATCTCCTGATTTCATACATTTTTGCTGATTTTCTCAGCTCTAAGCTAATTTCCACATTTTCTGGAAGATATGGATCGTTTTATTAAATAATATATTTTTTGGCCTAATTTTGTCTTCTCGTATTGTCATATTGTAGATGGCGATCTCCTGGTTCCAACAGATATTTTTGTGTATTTTTCTGAGCTACGTGCTATATTCGACATTTTTTGGAAAATATGAATCTTTATTTTAAATGATATAATTTTGAAGGCCAAATTTCGTCTTCTCTTATTTTTTTAGTTGAAAATGGCGATCATCCTGGTGCCAACGAACATTTTTATGGATTTTTCTGTGTACCGAGCTATTTTCTACATTTTATTGAAGATTTGGATCTTTATATTGAAGATGAAGATGGCGATCTTCCGGTTCCAATGGACATTTTTGCGGATTTTTCTGAGCTCTAGATATTTTCTACATTGTCTATAAGATATGAATCTTTATTTTAAATGATTTGATTTTTATATCCAACTTTTGTCTTCTCATATTTTCCAGTTGAAGATGACGATCTCTCTGTTCCAACTGACATTATTGCGGATTTTACTTAGTTCGGAGCTATTTTCTGCATTTTTCGAAAGAAATGAATCTTTTTATTAAACGATAAGATTTTTAGCATAATTTTGTCTTCTCTCATTTTCAGTTAAAGATGGCGATCTCCCTGTTCCAACGGACATTTTTGGGGATTCTTCTGAGCCAGTGTCTATTTTTGTATTTTCTGGAAGATGTGGATCTATTTATTAAATGATATCATTTTGGCCTAATTTTGTCTTATCATATTTTTTAGTTGAGAATGGTGATCTCCCTATTCCAATGGACATTCTTGGGAAATTTTCTATGCTTGAAGCTATTTTCTACATTTTATTGAAGTTATGGTTTTTTCAACTAATTTTGTCTTGTCTTATTTTTTTTCAATTAAAAATGGCAATCTCCCAGTTCCAACAGACCTTTGTGTGGATTTTTTCTGAGCTTGGTATTTTTCGACATTTTTTGGAAGTTGTGCATATTTTTATTAAATGATATGATTTTTTGGCCAAATTTTGTGTTTTCTTATTTTTTTTAGTTGAAAATGGTTATCTCCCGGTTACAACGGACATTTTTACGGTTTTTTCTGAGTCTCGGGGGTAATTTTCTAAATTTTCTGTAAGATATGAATCATTATATTAATTGATATGATTTTTATAGCCTAATGTGTGTCTTCTCTTATTTTTCAGTTGAAAATGGCTGTCTACCAAGTCCAACAGATATTTTTGTAGATTTTTGCAGAAAATCCCGTGGACAGGTAATTTTCTACATTTTTTGTAAGATATGAACCTTTTTATTAAATGAAATGATTTTTATAGCCTAATTTTGTCTTCTCTTTTTTTAGTTGAAGATGGACATCTCCCGGTTCAAACAGAAATGTTTGCGGATTTTTCTGAGCTCGAAAATATTTTTCTACATTTTATGGAAGAAATGGATCATTTAATTAAATTAGATGAATTTTTGTCCTAATTTTGTATTCTCTTATTTTTTTTTAGCTGAAGGTGGCGATCTCCCAATTCCAAGTGACATTTTAGCGGGTATTTTTTGACCTCGAGGCTATTTTCTATATTTTCTAGAAGATATGGATCTTTTTACTAAATCAATTGATTTTTTGGCCTAATTTTGTCTTCTCTTATATTTTAAAGAAGATGTCGATCTCCAGGTTCCAATAGATGTTTTTGGGGATTTTTCTGAACTCCAAGCTATTTTCTACATTTTCTGTAAGATATGAATCTTTATATTCAATGATATGATTTTTATTTCCTAATTTGGTATTCACTTATTTTTCAGTTGAAGATGGTAATCTCCCGGTTCAAACGGATATTTTTGCCGATTTTACTTTGCAAAGATCTATTTTTTGTATTTTCAGGATGATGTAGATCTTTTTATAAAATGATATGATTTTTGGCATAATTTTGTCTTCATTTATTTTTTCAGTTGAAGATGGCGATCTTTCTGTTCCAACGGACATTTTTGTGGATTTTACATAGCTCGGAGTTATTTTCAGCATTTTCAGGAAGATATGGATCTTTTTATTAAATGATATCATTTTGTTCTAATTTCGTTTTCTTATATTTTCCAATTGAAGATGGCAATCTTCCTGACAACAGACATTTTTGGAGATTTTTCTGAGCTCGGAGCTATTTTCTACATTTTATTGAAGATATTGATCTTTTTATTAAATTATATGATGTTTTCACCTAATTTGGTCCTCTCTTATTTTTTCAGTTGAAAATTATGATCTCCTGGTTTCAATGAACATTTGTGCGGATTCTTCTGAGCTCGACACTATTTTTCTATATTTTTGGAAGTTATGGATTGTTGTGAGTGGTGGGAGGCATTTGGCCTCCCCACCACTTATCCCTCCATTACTCCACCACTCTTCTGTGGTGGAGACCTTTGGTATCCTCCATGTCTCTTGGAATACCCTATGAAGTTTATAAATAAATAACCATGGCTATTGGCCATGGTTACTTCTCTCCAATATCTCTTAACAAGTTATAAGCACCTACGCTCTTATTTTTGTGCTTTTCTTCACGTCTCCTTCCAAAAATCGAACCCCTACGCGCGAAGGAATCTATTGTTGCGGTCATCCGTTGCAGCGAAGCTTTGTCGGGATTTTTCTTTGGAGCATATCGGGAACGGAACTATCTGCGGATTTTAATTTTTACGATCGTCCCTAGATTTTTAAATCTAGAGGTAATATCTATCGATCCCATAGATAGCTACAAACAAAATTTTTATTTAGCGATGATTTTACAATGCTTAATCTAGAGGCATTTTAAATCTATTGCAATTGGATTATCTTTAAAAAAAATATAAATATAAAAAGACAAAAACAAAAAAAATTCACGTGACCCTTCGGCTTCCCCCCCTCTGTTAGATCGCCTCCCGCCCCCCGAACGTGGGGCCTTTGTCGTCGCCGGCCGCCTGCCCCCCCAGAAGGGAGGCCTTTGTCGTCGCCGGCCACCTGCCCCCCCTCGGAAGGGGGGGCCTCTGTCGTCGCCGGAAGCCTGCCCCCGGAAGGGGGGCCTTTGTTGTCTCCGGCCCCGCCCCCCAGAAGGGGGGGCTCTGTCGTCGGCCGCCCCCCCGACCGGTGGGCCTCAGTCGGGCCTCACCCCCTAGACGGGGGGAGGGGCTCTATCGTATCGACCCCCCCTCGACAGGGGGGTTCCGGCATCCCCCCCCGCCCCCGAGAGCGGGGGGGCTCCGGCGTATACCCCCCTACAGCGGGGGGGCTCCTGGTAATTAACCTCCCCCCGACGGGGAGGGGGTTTTCGACGATCCCCCCGAAGGGGGGGCCTGCAGCCCATTTCCCCCCCCCCCCCCCCCGCTGCCGCAACGGGGGGGGCCTCCGCCGCGATCCACCCCCCGAATGGGGGCCTGACGTCCTCTGCCCCCCCCAGCGGGGGGGCCTTTACCGAACCCAGAAGGGGGGGCCTAACGATTTTCGCACCCCCCAGCAGCGGGGTGGCCTCCGCCTATCTGATCATCCCAACGACGGGGGGATTCTTGCTAAGATCGCTGTCAAAAGGAGTTGAGGGGACAGACTTAGGGTTGGGGGTTTTAGCATTCCACAGCCAACAATTGGTTTAATGGGTATATTCTATTTAATTTTAATAAATCATATAGCCTGTTTGTTGGGCCTACAGCCCATTTGTAACAATGAAAATATATTCTATGGGCTAGCAGCCCCATTTAGCTTAATAATTAATTTTTGACTACCAAAATTGGGCCTGAAGCCCAGTAAATCCAATTGCAAACTTAACAAGTTAATTAAAATTTTGCTAATGGGCCTGAAGCCCAAATATTAATTTGGCTTATTGGGCTTGAAGCCACGTTAATAAAATTGCTTATTAAAACGATTAATATTTTATGGGCCTGCAGCCCCAATCAAAATATTAATTTATTTTAATTTCTTGTTATGGGCCTGACGCCCAATTTGTCATATTGCTAAAATTATGGTAAATATCACTCTTGCATTATTAATTATTTATGGATTATGAAGATTTTTCAAAATTTAATTATCTTAAGGATCCTGCGACCGCTCTGTCGTTAGTCATCTAACTAACGGTGTATGACATCTCCCTGTGGTCTGAGAGATTATTATATTTTATAGTCTCTTTTTCCATATTATATATGCCTGAGTTAAATGTGTGGTTGTTTCTTTTATGCCAGTAGCATATTATAAACTGCGTGGATGTTTATAAGTTAAAATGTGTTTTGGGGATCGGCCAGTTTGATACCTTTTATTTTCCTTGCACTTTTATTTTCTTTTGAGAGAATTTGTAAGTGAGGATTAAATGTATTAATGCCAAAGACCGGTGTACCAATAAATGAAGACGGAGGTGAAATTTGCAAAATATAGGGACCCATTGTGGGTTTCCAACTTGTATTTTTCTTTTCTTTATGAACTGTATATCGGACTTTGGACTCTGTACGTTTTTGGGTATCTGGCCGATCCCCACATTTTACTTATTTTATTCTTTATGCATGAATCTACATCTTAATTAAATCATGCTTGTTTTAAATTGCATAGATATGGCAAAATTGGCAAGCGTCGATTTCGAGGTCCTCGATGCTGCAGGGAAAAATTACCTGAGTTGGCGAGTGGACCTGAAGTTCCACTTGCGTTCGATGGCTCTTCTTGGCTCAATTTTGGCTCCTTCATTGGCCCCAACAGCGACCGATGCTTCTGCTACATCTAGCAGCACTCCTACCACTGTCTCCAACGTAGATAAGGCAAAAGCCATTATCTATATCAGGAGACATATAGATCGGACCTTAAAGGCCGAATACCTAAGGTAGAGGATCTAATGGAGCTGTGGACAGCGCTGGAGGCACGGTATAAACATCAAATTGATGTAATATTACCGCGTGCCAGTTATGAGTGGGAAAACCTCAGACTTCAGAATTATAAGTCCGTCGCTGAGTATAACTCTGCACTTCATAATATCACCTCACGCCTGAAGTTGTGCGGTGAAGAAGTGACAGAACAACGCATGTTGGAAAAGACATTTACCTCGTTTCACGAGAAAGATGCAATCCTCATGTAGCAGTATCGTGAACGCAACTTCACGAAATTCTTCGATTTGATCTCTTGCCTCCTTAGGGTAGAGCAGAATCGAGATTTACTGCTCGCTACTCATAATTTACGTCCAGTTGGCACTGCCCCTATCCCTGAAGCCCACCATGTTTCTCCCCAGAAGTGGAAAAAAAGAAGAAGGCTAAAAATAACAAAGGGAAAGCTGTAATGAAACAAGCACGAGAAGCAGCACCCCCGTCTAATAACAACAATAAAGGAAAGAGAAACTTCTCATGGAAGGTAAGAACACTAGTCAAGTGTCAATTCCAAAGAAGAACTGGGAGGATAAATGCCATAGATGTAGCATGACTGGACATTGGTCCAGAAACTGCCGCACTCCTCGCCACCTTTAGGAACTATATTAGGCGAGCCAGAAGTCTATGCCTGCAACAAGCTTGGTGGCTGTTCAACCGCCAACGATGTTCACTGATAAAGACTTCGAGAACGATGTTCACTGCAAAAGCTGTTCAACCTGCTCGATTAAGCTTCATCTTTTATCTATGAATTTAAAATTACATGTAGCTTCATCTTTTGTTTGCTTTAGTACGAACTTTTATTTTTGAATGTCATTTTACATTTAATCAAATAAAATTTCGTTTTTGCTTATATAGATGAAGTATGAGTGCCTAGTGGACAGTGTCTCGAAGCACACAATCCTTCGCGAACATTGCTATTTTAATATCATAAATAAATATGATGGTCCTGTTATCACAATTTTAGGGCTGTCCAAAATAATCGAAGGATCGGGTGAAGCAATAATATTGCTTCCAAATAACACAAGACTTCAGACAAAGAATGCATTATTCTCTCCTAAATCAAATAGGAATATCTTAAGTTTCAAGGACATCCGTTTAAACGGATATCACTTAGAAACCAGAGATGAAAATAAGGTTGAATATCTGTATGTAACTCGTCAAAAAGATGACCAGAAGATCATCTGCGAGCGATTCAAGGGACTCCCGTCGGGTCTCTACCATACATACATTCAACCAATAGAAGCCAATATGACTGAGCACCAGACGTGCCCATCACTGCCAGAGTTCCAACTCTGGCACAACAGACTTCGTCACCCTGGATCAGCAATGATGCGACGCATCATCACTGAATCCCGTGGACATAAATTGAAGAACATGAAGATTCTTCATAAGGGTGAACTTCCTTGTCCCCCTTGTTTCAAGGGAAAACTTATAACGAGATCCTCACTCCTGAAAGTGGGATTAGATTCTCCTGGCTTCCTTGAGAGAATTCATGGTGACATTTGCGGGCCTATTCACCCCGCAAGTGGCCCATTTCGGTACTTCATGGTACTGATTGATGCATCAACTAAATGGTCTTATGTGTGCCTCTTGTCCACCAGCAACCTAGCTTTTCCAAAGCTATTGGCACAAATAACAAGGTTGCAGGCTCATTTCCCCGATAACCATATCAAGAAACTACGTCTCGATAATGCGGGCAAATTTACTTCACAAGTCTTCGAAGACCATTGTCGGGCAACGTGTATTGAAGTTGAACATCATGTAGCACATGTTCACACCCAGAACGGATTAGCTGAGTCCCTTATAAAGGGACTCCAATGGATTGCACGTCCATTGCTTATGCAATCCCAGTTGCCGGTGGATGCTTAGGGGCATGATATTTTACATGCTGCATCACTTATTAGGATAAGACCCTCTGGAGGTCATACATTATCCCCGATGCAACTTGTATATGGCGCACCTTCGGATATCTCTCATGTGAGAGTGTTTGGTTGTGCAGTATATGCCCAATAGCACCACCTCAGAGGACCAAAATGGGTCCTCAACGTCGTCTATGTATCTATATTGGGTTTGATTCGCCCTCTATTATCAGATACCTTGAATCCCTCACGGGGGACGCATTCAAGGCATGTTTTGCGGACTATGAATTTGATGAGAAAATTTTTCCTAAACTAGGCACACAGTTTAAGAAGCCTGAAGCTACTGAGACCATTAGTTGGGACCAAAAGTCTTTGTCCCTATATGATCCGCGTTCTAATCTGTGTGAAGATGAGATCCTGAAGATCCTTCACATTCATAATACAGTACATCTTTTACCGGATAAGTTCACGGACAACCAGAAGATTGTCTGTTCACACGTCCCTGCTGCTAATACGTCAGCTAGGATTGACATCTCCATAGATGGATGCAATCCACCACTAGCAGAATTGGATGTACCTTAATTGAAAAGAGGACACCCACCAGGTTCAAAAGATAAAATTCCTCGAAAGAGGAAGACTCATGGAGATAATAAGATTATCCCTCCACAGGATGCTGAGCTCAAACCAGCTACTTCTCCCCTCCTTATTTCCCCTGCAGAGGAAACAATAGGAGAAACATCATTAAATTTTGTACACACTGGAGAGGTACTGGACAGACATAGACGACGATTTTACGTTTGATATTGCTGTTCACGTCACTGAATATGACGATGACGTCGAACCACGATCTCTAGCGGAATGTAAACATAGAGATGATTGGCCAAAGTGGGACGAGGCAATAAGAGTAGAGCTGGACTCACTCTTGAAATGCAAAGTCTTTGGACCAGTAGTCCAAACACCAGTAGGTGTAAAGCCAGTGGGATATAAGTGGGTTTTCATAAGAAAAAGAAATGAAGATAATGTGATCGTTCGCTACAAGGCACGCCTTGTAGCCCAGGGTTTTTCCCAAAGACCGGGGATTGATTACGAATATACATATTCCCCGGTCATGGATGCAAACACATTCCGATTTTTAGTAAGCCTAACCTCTCTGGAAGGCCTAGAAATGCAGCTCATGGACGTTGTGACTGCATATCTATATGGCGATATAGATAAAAAGATCTATATGAGACTTCCTGATGGGTTTAATCTACCCCTAGAGATGAAAGAGATACCTCGGGACGTATTCTCTGTAAGGCTGCATAGATCATTAAATGGTCTAAAGCAATCGGGCAAAATGTGGTATAACAGACTTAGTAATTTCCTTACACAGCAAGGATTCACAAATAATGAAGTCTGCCCGTGTATCTTTATCAAAAGAACGGGAACAGAATTCGTCATCATAGCAGTGTTGTTGATGACTTAAATCTCATAGGATCTCCTGCAGAGATCAATGAGATATCTGAAAGCCTAAAACATACTTTTGAAATGAAAGACCTAGGCAAAACAAAGTATTGTCTTGGCTTACAGATTGAACACCTAAGAGGTGGAATCCTATTACACAATCGAATTATACAAAGAAACTTCTACGTAAGTTTCATATGGATAAATGTCATCCTTTAGGTACTCATATGGTCGTAAGATCACTAGATGTACATAAGGACCCCTTCCGGCCTCTGGAAGAGGGGGAGGAGATACTGGGTCCTGAAGTACCCTACCTCAGTGCCATTGGAGCACTTCTATATCTGGCTAACTGTACGCATCCCGATATAGCATTTACAATTAATCTCCTAGCCAGACACGGTGCAGCGCCTACAAAGCGCCACTGGAACGGAGTAAAGCATCTTCTGTGATACCTCCAGGGTTCAATAGATCTGGGATTTTACTACCAGAGAGGTGCCTCCCCCAATTATTTGGTTATGCCGATGCAGATTACCTTTCAGATCCGCACACGGCAAAATCACAGACAGGTTTTGTGTTTACCTACGGAGGTATTTCTATCTCCTGGAGATCGGTAAAGCAAACCACAACAGCTACGTCATCCAACCATTCAGAGCTCATTGCTATCCATGAAGCAAGCAGAGAGTGTTATTGGCTACGATTCATCGTCCACCACATTCTTCAATCCATTGGCCTGAAGACTGGTGATTTGGAGCCTATTGTCCTGTTTGAAGACAATGCTGCATGCATTATTGCTCAACTTCAAAAGGGCTACATCAAGGGCAACAGGACGAAGCACATATCTCCCAAGTTTTTCTGCACACACGAGCTAAAAGAGGACAAGCAGATTGAAGTTCAGCAGATCCAGTCCTGCAACAACTTAGCTGATCTTTTTACCAAATCTTTACCAAAATGTATTTTTGTAAAACTTGTAAAAGGAATCGGTATGAGACAGCTGAAAGACCTACAAGCCTGAACCTTGTACGGATGAGGGGGAGTAACTTGTGTGTTGCACTCTTTTCCCTTAAGCTGTTGGTTTTTCCCACTGGGTTTTCCACAGCTAAGGTTTTAACGAGGCAAACATGATTACCCAGGATCCAGAAGTATCCACCCCTTTTAGCCTTATACGCTAAGACCAAAGTAATGGATGGATAAGGGGGTGTGTTGTAAGTGGGGGAGGCCTTTGGCCTCCCCACCATTAATCCCCCCATTACTCCATTACTCTTATGTAGTGGAGACCTTTGGTATCCTCCATGTCTCTTGGAATACCCTATGAAGTTTATAAATAAAGAACCATGGCTATTGGCCATGGTTACTTCTCTCCAATATCTCTTAACATGGATCTTTTTATTAAATGATATGATTTTTTTGGCTACTTTTATCTTCTCTTATTTTTCAGTTAAAATTGTGATCAACCAGTTGCAACAGACATTTGTGCGGATTTCCCTGAGCTCGAGGATATTTTCTTCATTTATATAAGATATGAATCTTTAAATTAATTGATATGATTTTTATAGCCTAATTTTTGTCTTTTCTAATTTTTCAGTTGAAAATGGCAATTTCCTAAGTCCAACGTACATTTTTGTGGATTTTTCAGAGCTCTGGGCTCTTTCAATTAAATTTTATGATTTTTGGACTAATTTTGTCGTTTCTTATTTTTTTTCGTTGAAGATGATGATCTCTTGGTTCCAACGAACATTTTTAAGGATTTTTCTGAGCTGCAGAATATTTTCTTAATTTTCTATAAGGAATGAATCTTTATATTAAATGATATGATTTTCAAGCCTAACTCTGTATTCACTTATTTTTTTAGTGAATATGTCGATCTCTCAGTTCCAACGGATATTTTTGCGGATTTTTCTCATCTTCGAATTATTTTCAAAAGTTCATTGAAGATATAAATCTTTTTATTAAATGACAAGAGTTTTAGGCTAAGTTTGTATTCTCTTATTTTTTAGTTAAAGATGGCGATCTCCCTATTACAACGAACATTTCCTTGGATTTTTCGGACCTCGGGCTATTTTTCTAGATTTTCTGGAATATATGGACCTTTTTATTAAATGATATGATTTTTGGCCGAAATTTGTATTCTCTTATTTTTCAGTTGAAGATGGCGATGTCCCGGTTCCAACAGACATTTTTCGGATTTTTCTGAGCTTCGAGCTATTTTCGACATTTTTGTATGATCTGAATCTTTATATTAGTACATAATTTTTTCTTCCCTTGTTTTTCAATTGAAGATGTCGATCTCCCGATTCCAACGGACATTTTTGCGGATTTTTCTGAGATCGGTGCTATTTTTGTACATCTTCAGGAAGTGATGGATCTTTTTATTAAACGATATGAATTTTTGGCCTAATTTTGTTTTCACTTATTTTTAAGTTAAAGATGTTGATCTCCCTTTTCTAATGGATATTTTTTCGGATTATTCTGATCTCAGGGCTATTTTCTAAATTATCTAGAAGATATAGACCTTTTTAATAAATTATATGATTTGGCCTAAGTTTGTCTTCTCTTATTTTTTCAGTTCAAGATGGCGATCTCCTGGTTCCAACAGACATTTTTGCGGATTTTTATGAGCTCGGTGCTATTTTCTACATTTTATGGAGGATATGGACCTTTTGATTAACTGATATGATTTTTATAGCCTATGTTTGTTGTCTTTTCTTATTTTTTTAGTTGACGATGGCGATCAACTGGTTCAACAGATATTTTTTCTGATTTTTCTTCCCTTAGGGCAATTTTTCTACATTTTATGGAAGATATGGACCTTTTTATTAACTGTTATGATTATTTGGTCCAATTTTGTTTTCTCTTTTTTTAGTTGAAGATGGCGATCTCCCTGTTCCAACGGACATTTGAGCGGATTTTTCTATGCTACATGATATTTTCAACATTTTCTATAAGATATGGACCTTTTTATGAAATGCTATTATTTTTATAGCCTAATTTTGTCTTCTCTTTTTTAAATTGATGATGGCCACCTCCCGGTTCAAAAGGACATTTTTGCAGATTTTTCTGATTTAGGGGTTATTTTACTACATTTTATGGAAGACATGGATCATTTTATAAAATAATATGATCTTTTGGCCTAATTTTATTTTCACTTATTTTTTTAATTGATGATGGCGATCTCCCAGTTCCATCGATCATTTTAATGGATTGTTCAATATCAAGGCTATTTTCTATATTTTCTAGAAGATATGGATCTTTTTATTAAATCGGTAGATTTTTTTGCCTAATTTTGGCATTTCTTATTTTTCAGATGAAGACGACGATCTCCCGGTTCCAACGGACATATTTATGGATTTTCTGAGCTACATGCTATTTTCTATTTTATGTAAGATATGTATGTTTATATTAAATGCTATGATTTTATAGCCTAATTTTGTCTTCTCTTATTTTGCCGTTTAAGATGGTGATCTCCTGGTTCAAATGGACATTTTTGTGTATTTTACTTAGCTCGGAGCTGTTTTCTTTATTTTTGGGAAGATATGGATCGTTTATTAAATGATGTGATTTTGGCATAATTTTGTCATCAATTATTTTTCAGTTGTAGTGGCTATTTCTTTGTTCTAACAGACATTTTGTCGATTTTTCTGAACTCGGGTCTATTTTCTGCATTTTCTGCAAAATATGGAATTTTCTATTTAATGATATCATTTTTGACCTAATTTTCTCCTCTTATTTTTTTTTTCAAATGAAGATGTCGATATCCCTGTTGCAATAGACATTTTTGCGGCTTTTTCTGTGCTCGGAGCTATTTTCCATATTTTATGGAAGATATGGATCTTTTTATTAAATGATATGGATCTTCTCTTATTTTTCAGTTGAAGTTGGCGATCTCCAGTTTCCTATGGACATTTTTGCGCATTTTTCTGAGCTCAGTGCCATTTTGATATATTTAATTTAGGAAATGAATCTTTTTATTAAATGAGTATTTTTATAGCCTAAGTTTGTGATACGACTATTTTGAAGATGCCCAAGAGCAAGAGGCCCGAGCCCAAACCAAGGGCGGGAGGCCCATGAATGGGGTTGGCCCAATCGACGAGGCCCACGAAAGGACTCAGAGTCAGACCGACCGCTACCCGGTATATGCAAGATTAGCCCGTGCTCGCAGGAGATAACTGTTCCCCTAAAAGCGTGGAGCCTTAATAACCATTAAGGAGCCCACTAATCGATTCCCCACGACGCACGCAGGCGCCTCTATGGAGGCGGATCGCGGGGGCGTGAGTGGGAAGCAGTCAGGGGAAGTGGATTGGGGGCAATCGTGGGTCAAACCCTATAAAGGGATTACAAAGGCAACCGAGAGGAGGATCGAATCCCCGATATCGACAACGGAGGTATTCCATTAACCAACCTTGCTTTCCCATTATCTCCCCTCCCACAGCTCGGTCCGAGGATATGTGTGCTAGCCTCTTTTCGAGCCGTGCCGATCCCGCCAAGCATTACTCGGATCCGTTCTGACTTAGGCATCAGAGGGGACTTGGCCGGAACCAAGGTCTACCCCCTGACGAGTTTCTTCGTCTGTCCAGGAAGAAGCGTAACCGAGGCGCCGAGGCTACCCCTCAGCGCGGAACGAGCCCGATCACCACTAGCAAGCACTGACTGAGACCGAGTGATAATCAGGGTGCTGAGGCTACCCCTCGACACTTGATTGGCCGAGGCCGAGCATTCACCTAGGTGCTGAGGCTACCCCTCTGCACCCCGTCGACCGAGGAACTCATCCCTTCAAGCGACCCGTTTCCCGTGTCGAAGAGGGGCTCTGCGCAATCACCGCCAAGGACACGCACGTTCGAAAGAACCAAGGGATCGCAACCGACCACTTGACCACGTTGAACATCAAGTCGTCGGTCAATGATTCTGTGGTAAGAAAACACCCGTAAACATCTGGCGACGTCTGTGGGAACCGAACAAAGCCCACGTCAAACCACCAGAATGGAACAAATCTACAACGGCTCGGGGCGCATGCCCCCAATCCATGAGGAGGGTGATTACATCCCTCCCAAGAACCAGTATAGCCACACCACCGAGGGGACAGGCGACTCCCGATCGATAACCCAAGAGCAGCTCCGTCTCTTCACCCAGGAAACCAATGCCAACCTCCAGACAGTTGGTCGCCATGATTTAACAGCTCGTCGGTAACCCGTCCATCCAGCAAGATGGGACGGTAGGGGCCCACCAGCAGGGAGGGGACTGCCAGCCTATACGGTCCGTCGTGGTCACCGACCACGGGGATGGAGCAACCAACCCAGAACGGAGATTCACCATGTCGGGCTTCGTCTCGGTGCGATCCCCGACTCCCACCTTGCCTCTCGAGGGAGACAGGATGGGCCTCGAGCAAGCTGAGGGCGAATCGGTTACCGCCTCGTCTCGGTGACAAGGCTCGACAAATCGACAACCGACCAATCACCGAGCCTAGGGGGACCGACCCCGTCGGAGCGAAAGCCCCGACGAGTAAGGCTAGATAAACGAGAATACCGGAGAGAGAAGAGGAATGCCCACCGATAAACTCATGCCCCCAGCTCGGCAGGGACTCGGGCGAGCCCCGGCGTGACCCTGCTTGCTCACCACGATTGGATAACCACTGTGTGAGCACAAGAGGGCGCCTGGGGGGTGCCAGAGGCGACCGTTATCCGTTAACCTAAAGGATAACTGAGGCACGGGTACCCTCTAGATTCAAGGTACCAATGTTGGAGAAGTATGACGGCACGGGCGATCCAGAAGACCACGTGATGTACTATGAGTGGGTCATGGCGTTCCAAGGGGCCGACAACACCCTACTGACGTGCCCCCGGTTTGCAAGCCGCAAATGGCCGGGGGCCCCTGTGGAGGTTTAGATATTTGTAACCGCAAGCGCACGGTGTTGTAGTGTGGCTTGGGGGTCGAACACAGGGAGGCTAGGATGTGCTTGTGTCAAAGAGGACCAAAATCACCCCGTGGGCGAGCTAGCCCAGATCGGATGATGGGTTGTCACGGTAAAGGAATGCAAGGTATAGACAATATGAAGGAAAACCTCGGGACTCTGGTTTCGACCCCAACGAGCGGCTCTCGCCGAAATGGCCTACGGATAGGATGGCGATCGGAATTAGGGTCTAATGGTGAGACGTTGCCTCTAAAAGTGGTACCGGCATCCCATGGGCCCGATATTCCAGTCGGTGCCCAGGATGATACGCCGGACTTCCCGGGTTCGATCAGTGGGCACTCCCATGTCCATTAACACCGATCGACTCTGGGAGCACTAAGCTCGCAACGATAACTCCCAACGTCTCGTCCTGCCGCTCCCGTGCGCTAGGATTCGGCGTCTACGCTAAGGGCGTGAGCTATGGCTAGGGAGTCAACCGCCATATTTATTCCCCCTTGGCCCAACGGTCAAAGGCGGTCTTTTTCCCGCCGATGACAATAAAACACCCCGCGTAACCGTTAGATTCCTAATCCCTATCGATTTCCTAACCCTATGGACGCATCGGGAAGAGCCCCCGAAGGGGTTTCCGCCAAAATCCCGGATTTGGGAACTACTCACAAATATTCATTAAAAAGCGATCTAAATGAAAATGGACCGTCAAAATCATAATCAGACAATAGAAATGCAATGGTAGTAAAGCAATTAAGATAATACTAAAGTTTTACAAAGATCTGAAAACTTACAAAAACTGAAAAATTACAGCCGTCACAAAATGAAGAAAACAGTAAAAAATAACCAACTCCCGAATCTGGGAAACCTAGGGTTCTATTTATAGAAAACAACATCACCCGATCGGTTGACAAGTCAACCGGTCGGGTTAGCCGCTTCACAAAATCACAGCGCAATGCGGGGGTTTCACCCGGTCAGTATGAACCGGTCGGTTGGATCTTGGTGCGGTCGGTTGGATCTTGATGCCGACCGGTTGGATCTTGGTGCGGACCGGGTGAGGAGATCGGTTGGAGCTTCGAGTCTTGGCTGTTGAAATTCAGCTACAGGTGAACCGATCGGGTGAAGTTCACCCGATCGGTTGGAAATCAGCTTCGAATTTCCAAAGACTTTGAGCTTTTGACCCGGTCACTGAACCGACCGGGTGGCTTCTCGTAAGCTCCAAGCTGCATCCGGGTGGTGCACGCGTGCATCACCCGATCGGTTGGAAGTGACAAACCGGTCGGGTGAGGGGCTGAAAGATGCGATCTTCGTCGTTTGACCCCCTGGATCACGCGTGACTCCTCCCGTTGCTCCGGGGACACATGATATCATCGTTTTACATCCCAAATGCCAGCAAACTCCTGCAAAACACCGAAAATACGGAAAAGTGAAAGAAAACAAGAAAACACAAGAAAACACGAGAAAACGAGTAAAAGACGACGGTAAAATACTGAAAAACACGGAAGAAAACGTGCGTAAATGTATGAAATATAAATGCACGTCAAAATCTCCCAAGCTGAACTCTTCCTCGTCCTCGAGGAAGACGAGTGAGAGTAGGAGCTCGGAGGGGAAAAATATAGAGAAAGAGAGAAAAAGAAAACTCTATATCCTAGATCGCCCGTCAGGGCCAACAAAATCAAAAACGACACACCAAGCAAGAAAACGCCAAATCACATCACTAAACCAAGGACTACGAGTCCAGACAAGTGCCGTGGGCCCACGCGGTGAAGCGCGAGTGAGTGTGGTCGTGCGCTAGCAGTCGGTGTTACTATCTATGATGTGCAATAAAGCTCGATATACACAAATCCAGGGAATGACCCAAATATCGATTCAAATTTGAAATTGCGGTGAATATTAGCTCAAGCATGCATGAGAAGAGTATAAGAATAGAAGCGTATCATGCATCGGGGACTCCACAACTAGGGTTAAGGAAATCACACCACTATAGCCTAGATACTAGCTAAAAAGTTCCTAAGCCAAGTGTTTTTGAAACCGATGGGGGTTGAGATGATGTGGAGAAGAACACTTGGTGTAAATTCTCTCCTTCCCTTTATTCTCGGCAAGTAGGAAAACATTCACACGGGAATTTTTTTGGGTTTTGGGTATTTGTATTTTTTTGGCTTTTTGGCTATACAATTTTTTCCTTTCTTTTTGGGTTTTTCTTTTCTTTTCTCCCTTTTTTTTGAATTTTTGGATATTGGGATATATACATGTGTACTCTCCCAATTGGGAGAACGGTACACGACGAGGGGATTTGCACCAAGTAAAACAAAAAAGAAGTCGGAATCTAAACACTTGGACAAAGGAAACTATTCTCGCTAATTAGAGTGTGGGCTAAGTGGGTTATCCTAGTCCTTAATTGTGGAATCCCGACACATGCGAAATGAAGCGTACGATATATATAGCATGCAGAAGAAGCAGACAGTAGACTTAAGTACCGCATATTCATATCGAAACATGATAATCTAGGGGTCATTCCTGGACATGTATATAAAGTGAATCACAAAGTAGAAGTACACCACACGGCTAGGCCGACACACGACTCACAAAAAGCTAAGTGGACACACGATGCGTGAAATGCAAGAGAACTCGAAATCCTAGGGTTAGTGAATGTGATTATCGATGCTATGCTAGGTGTGTGTGATTTTGTGGCAATTCATCATAAGGTTCATCTCTAGGAGAAAGAGATAAAAAGAAGAAAATAAAAAAATAAAAACACGATGAAAACGGCACAAAAACGAAAAAGAAAGACTCAAATGGCGCACAAAGTGCGACTCCCCCAAGCTGAAGCTTGCATTGCCCTCAATGCAATAAGAGTGAGTACGGGAGGGCAATGAAAATGGGGGGGAATACGCACCGACACAAAAAGAAATGAAAAACGAGGAAAACACAGATACGAAACTAAAAATAAAGAAAAATCAAAATCAAACCACACGACACGAAAATAGAAAAAGAAAGAAGGAAATTGAACAAACTAGACGACACGACACGACAAAAAGGAAAACAAGCACACACACACAAAGAAAATAAAACACGACAACACAGCAAAACAGACTTCCCCCAAGCTAGACATGACAATGCTAGCAATGAAATTTGATCGTGAAAGTGCAGAAATATGCAAGGGGGATGTCAAAAGAAAAGAAATAAAGAGAAATCAAAAATCAGGAGAAGGCTAATCCTCGCCCTCCTCGGAAGAGGGTGTGGATGGGTGGGTGGGGGAGACTGGGGGTGTGCGGAGAAGCGGGGAAAGAGGTGGAGGAATAGGTGCGGTGGTGGTGTGAACGATGGGAGGGGTGTCGGTGGAGGTGGGTGGTGGTGGAAGGACGACGATCAAGGCGGTGGTGAAAGGAATAGAAGTGGGGGGAGAAGACGTAATGGTGACAGTAGTGGGTGGAGGTGGGAGGGATTTGGAGCGCACCTGCAATTTCTTGCGGCGCACATTGATGTGACGGTGGAGGAGGTAGAAGGTGGTGTGGGTGCGATGGAAGTGGTCGGGAGAGGAGAAGTGGATACCGGGATGGGAATAGATGAGGGAGGGGGAGATGATCGCCTAGGTGAGGGTGGGTGGGATGGGTGGGATGGTGGTGGAGAAGAATGTGATGGTGGAGGTGGTCCGTGGATGTGAGTGAGAAGGCGAAGAATCGCGGCCACGTTCCTCTCAAGTGCGAGGAAACGTGGGTGAGTGAGAAAGGAGGACGGTGATGGGTCCGAGGGGGCTGAGGACATGGCAAGATCACGGAGGGCAGCGACCTCCCTCTCAAGAGCAAGACGGGTAGAGACTTGGCGGCGACCAAAGGATGTGGACTGACGTGAGGCAGAAGTGGTGTCGGCAGGTAATGTGGAAGTAGTGCCGGCGGCAGTGGTCATGCCAGCACTGGACACAAGGCCAGAAATGGTCGCAAAAAGGTGCTCAAAAGTGATGGGGCCAGGGGCAGAAACAGGGCGACTCTGGCCAGCACCCATATCTCCCCGGGACGCAGGAATATCCTGCTCGCCTAAGTGGGCGGCAGGGGAAGGTGGTCTACGTGCGTCCGGGGGAAAGAAAGGAAGGTGCAACCCCTCGAAGAACTCAGGGTCGGGCGGAAAAGTCCAATCCGCCACGATAGCCACAGTCATGCGAGCGGGGTTGGGGAGAATAGTGTAGGGGTGAGGGGGGTGGCCGTAATTGAATTCGAAACGACCGTCGGGGCGGGGCTTAACATGTGAATGTGTCGCAGGACATCAAGATCTAGACGTGAGGGTCCTGCGGTGATGGGAAGACCACGGGGGATATGGATATTAAACGGGGGGTAAGAAACAATGATAGTGATAATGCCCCCACAGCAGATCTTGCCCTTCCCGGCCCTGCTAATCTCGAGAAGCTTGTAAACAAGCCAATCACCAGCATGGACAGGGACAACCGGGGCCCTGAAACTAACTCATCATCATCACGAACAAAGGGGAAAGTCATGGCCCAGAGAATGAAAAGATCAGGAATAGTCACGGTGCCTGACTCATCCCGCGGGAAAAATGCAGATGATATGATCCTATGGGCCAGACGAAATATGGGATGGATGATGGAGGAGGCCTTGGCCTTACCCTGGGGATAGCGAGGGAGTATGGTGAGGCGGAACCAGAAATTATCGACGTCAAATTCCGGGGGATATCCGTAGTGCCGGATAGCGTCATTCCCTAGAATGGGGAAACCAAATATATCGCAGATGGTGTCCAGGTTCGTGCGAATGGTTTGGTTACGCACCCGAAAAGTGACGGTCGACCCCGACTCACAAACGAGGGAGGAAAGGAATTCTAGGGTGAGTGACGGGTAGGATACCGTAAAGGCATTAAGGAAGGCCAACCAACCTATATTAGCAAAAGGAGTCTCGACCTCGGTGAAGACACCGAGGTCGACGAGTGATTGGGTGTGGGCAAACTTGGTTGATAAATGCCCCCGAGTGTCAAGTCTGTGGTAGAAGTCTTTCTGCTCCTGGTTCCTAAATATGTATCAATGCGGGCCCAACATGGGGTCCACAGGGGGAATGATAGGTGCGGGAGGGGCAAGTGTCAGTTCGCGTGTGCGGGAAGGAGGACGTGTTTGTTTACGTCTCTTACGAGACGGTTCTTCCTCCCGCATGATACTCTTCCCTTTATCTCTCTCCCAGGCCATGTGTGTGCGTGAGTGGTGCAAATGGGTGCAAAGTATTATCAAAGTGCACACACACAAAAACCAAGCAAATCAAATATTTAGGGTAAAAATTGAAATTCGAGAAGTGGAGCGAAGTTACCCCGTAGAAATTAGTGTTCCTCTCTTGTAGATGACCCAATGCCGTGCAATGGGAGAAGTGTGGAGCCGCGACACTCTTCTTCAGCAAAAAATTCGAAAGTGGGGGTTGGTATTGGGAATTAGGGCTAAAGAAATGAGAAATATGAGAGGGAAAGAGAGAAATACACGGTGAGATGCAAGGGGGAGTTGGAGAGAGAGGTTAATGGAGGATTTGAGGTTGTGGGAGAGGGATTTTTGGCAGTCGGGTGGTTGGAGGAGACGAAACGACGACGAGATGAGGAGACCGGGCGAGGGTTTGTGAACGGGTGGTCGGGGGTTATTTATAGGGATTTAAGTCGACCCGGTCGGGTGAGTTATCACCCGATCGGTTGACCTTAGGTCGAAAATTTGATGCTGAAGAAACGCTACAGGCGACCCGATCGGTTGAGAACTCAACCGATCGGTTCGCCGCTACATACATTTTTCCGAGAACTCAGAGTTTTTCACCAGGTCCCTCAACCGATCTAGCATATTGTCACCCGGTCGGTTGATGAATACTGAGATTTTTCTGAGAGTTCCCCCAGGTCACTCGGTCTGCTCACCCGGTCTCTTCTTTCTTCACCCGGTCGGTTCATTTGGTGACAGACACGCACGTAAGCTGATATGTCCCAACCGATCGGGTGAGTTATCACCCGATCGGTTGAGGCCATGTTTCCTGCAAAACCCAAAAATCGCCTAAGTTCCTTCACGGAAGTTGTTTCGGATGGATTTATTTAGAAAAATAGATAAAAATAAAGTAGAAAAAGTCCTTAAAAATGAAGCAAAAGTTTAGAACATGGGTTGCCTCCCATGAAGCGCTTTTGTTTAACGTCGTTTAGCTCGACGCCCGTTGATGATGTTCATGGTGGGCGATACGGGTGATGCCCAAAATCCGGCATCTCTTCAGCTCCAGAGGTTATGGCTATTGGTGTAGTCGGCGGCTGTAAGAAGATTTGATCGACTACCCTCCCTTTGTTGACAGGATCCGGGGGTTTCTCCCTCAAATTGGCGTCCACCGCCATCTTTTTCAGGATCCGGACCTCATCACCGGTGAGGTCTATGGGTTCTTTTCCTTTTCTCCTCGTGGGAGGAGACTTAGGGAATCCGGGAGGGATCACATGTCGCGCGACTGCCTCATTAGCCACTTCATTCTTATGGGAGCCAACTTGCTCTCCAAGGTCCCCCAAGCTATCGGGGGGATTCCTCGAGAGCACTTCCCAGGCACTCGTTTCAACAGCTCTATCTTCTTCATTCTCCAGCACATTGATGATAGGATCGTCCGGTGGATTTGGATGCTTCATCGACAAGCCTAAGTCAAATTCGACTCTTTCTTGGCCCACATTGAGGGAAAGCTTCCCATTATTCACATCTATCAACACTCCAGCGGTTGCCATAAAGGGTCGTCCAAGAATAATTGGGGTATGCTTGTCCTCCGGCATGTCCATCACCACAAAATCAACTGGTACATGTACTCCTTTCACATCGATGGGGAGGTCATCCACTACTCCCACCGGATACTTGACCAAATGGTCAGCAAGTTGTAATGTCATGCCGGTGGGCTCTAAGTCTCCCATCCCTATCCTCTTGTACAACGATAGGGGCATTAAGCTGACGCTCGCACCAAGATCGACGAGCGCCCTCTGGATTTGCACTTCCCCAATAGAGCAAGGGATGGAGAAACTTCCGGGGTCCTTGAGCTTGGGCGGATTTGCACGCTGAATGAGTGCGCTGCACTCCGCCGTCAACACGACCTTTTCTTTTCTAGATCCCCGTGTCACCAAGTCTTTCAAGAATTTAGCATAGGAGGGAATTGTCTCGATGGCCTCGAGGAAGGAGATTTGTAAACTCATATCTTTCACCATGGCAAAGAATTTGACATACTTCTCATTGATTTTGGCTTTGGCGAGCCGTTGTGGGAAAGGCACAACGGGCTTGAACACTCTTGGGTTCCCTTCCTCATCTTTCTTCTTCTCCTCTCTATGAACTCCCTCCGGAGTAGTTGGCTTGGGCGACGAAGCACCGTCGTCATTTAATTTCTCAATTGGTCATTCCATGACCAACGGTGCATCTGGTCCTTTGGGGGGCTCTCTGGTAGGTATTTGAGTTCCACTCCTCAAGACGATGGCGGACACATTCTCATGCTCATGTGTGAGCGCCAAGGTCCGATTTACCCCCCTCGGGTTCACCTCAGGCTGTAGCGGTAAGAGATTCTGTGGTCTTTGCAGGTCGCCACTTGCAACCCCAGCTGGGTCACCTGATCGGTGAGCACTCTTTGTCCTATCTCCAATTTCAGATTGATCTTCTCCTTGTTGGCTATGTATTGAGTCAAGAGGGACTCAACCGGAGAAATGGCCCTCTGCTGGCCGTATTGCTGCTGGGTGGGCTGCTGATTCCTAGGACTATATTGTTGATACTACGGTGGAGGTTGTTGCTACTGAAATTACTGCTGCTGGAACTGCTGCTGGGGCCTAGCCGACTGATAAGTCTGCTGTTGTTGCTGAGCCGGCTGTTGGTAAGGCGCCCGGTAACTAAGGTTCGGATGATTCCGGTTGTTGGGAGAATAGCATGGGTTTGAGTTGGTCCTTGGTGGAAATGGCGCATTCCCCGTAGGATTGTAAAATAATGCGCTCGCCTGATCCAACGGCGGTGAGATGTCACCACCGTCGAACTCTCCAAAAACTTCGGAATCTACCGCAGCAATCTGTTGTGAACCGGTGCCACCGGCGCCTACCATCAATGCAGAGATCTGGGTTGACAGCAAGTCAAACTTGCTTGACAATTTGTCGACGTCTTCCACTCTATGGATGCCCCCAGACCTTGGTGTGGCTCTCTCGTCACACCACCGTTCATTGTTGGATGCCATATTTTCCAAAATTTGTCTGGCATCTTCTTCGCTTCTTGACATGAAGGACCCTCCAGCCACGGCATCCATGGAAGATTTTAAATCGTCCCTCAGCCCATTATAAAACAGATTTATAATCTGCCACTTGGGTAGCTCATGGTGGGGACATCTTCTCTGCATCTCCTTGTATCTTATCCAAGCCTCATGCAAGGACTCGTGGCTGGCCTGGGAAAAAGAGGAGATCTCACTCCTCAGCTTCATGGTCTTCCCCGGGGGAAAGAACTTCGTCAGGAAAGCATTTGAGAGCTTCTCCCAGGTGTTGAATGTATTCGGGTCCTTCCCCCTAAGCCACAGCTTGGCCTTATCTCGCAAGGAGAAGGGGAACAGCTTCAGTTGGATCGCCTCAATTGTGACACCGTTAATCCGGAAGGTGTCACATTTCTCCAAGAAGGAGTCTAGATGCTCGATCGGGCTCTCCATGGGTGCACCCAAAAAACTGATCCTGCTGGATCCATGTCACCAAAGATGGCTTAAGCTCGAAGCTTTGGGCCGTAATAGCTGGAGGACGGATGGCGGAGGTGGACTCGATGGAAGGCATCGAGTACTCCAACAGGGACTTGTGAGGCGGGGTGTTCTCCCCCATGGCTTCAGGATCCTCTCTTCTTCGCTTCTCAGCGGCCAAACACCTAAGGGTGGCGTTTATCTCTGGATCAACGGGGATCAAGTCGTCGAGACTTCTTGAACTCCTGTGCATGAAAAACAACAAACACCCGTGAAGCGACAAGTGGGAAAGAAACAGATAAGATAAGAAATAAAAATAAAAAATAAAAATAAGAAAATAAAAAGGAAAAAGAAGAATGCGAAAATTATTGCGAGGTAGGGATAAGAGCTAGACACTAGGGTTCATGAGATCCTAAAATAACAAGCACGTTTCCTCCCCGGCAACGGCGCCATAAACTTGACCGTGCCCCGGTTTGCAAGCCGCAAATGGCTGGGGGCCCCTGTGAAGGTTTAGATATTTGTAACCGCAAGCGCACAATGTTGTAGTGTGGCTTGGGGGTCGAACACAGGGAGGCTAGGATGTGCTTGTGTCAAAGAGGACCAAAATCACCCCGTGGGCGAGCTAGCCCAGATCGGATGATGGGTTGTCACGGTAAAGGAATGCAAGGTATAGACAATATGAAGGAAAAACCCGGGACTCTGGTTTCGACCCCAACGAGCGGCTCTCGCCGAAACGGCCTACAGGTAGGATGGCGATCGGAATTAGGGTCTAATGGTGAGACGTTGCCTCTAAAAGTGGTACCGGCATCCCATGGGCCCGATATTCCGGTCAGTGCCCAGGATGATACGCCGGACTTCTCGGGTTCGATCAGTGGCACTCCCGTGTCCATTAACACTGATCGACTCCGGGAGCACTAAGCTCGCAACGATAACTCCCAACGTCTCGTCCTGCCGCTCCCGCGCGCTAGGATTCGGCGTCTACGCTAAGGGCGTGAGCTATGGCTAGGGAGTCAACCTCCAAGTTTATTCCCCCTTGGCCCAACGGTCAAAGGCGGTCTTTTTCCTGCCGATGACAATAAAACACCCCACGTAACCGTTAGATTCCTAATCCCTATCGATTTCCTAACCCTATGGACGCATCGGGAAGAGCCCACGAAGGGGTTTCCGCCAAAATCCCGGATTTGGGAACTACTCACAAATATTCATTAAAAAGCGATCTAAATGAAAATGGACCGTCAAAATCATAATCAGACAATAGAAATGCAATGGTAGTAAAGCAATTAAGATAATACTAAAGTTTTACAAAGATCTGAAAACTTACAAAAACTGGAAAATTACAGCCGTCACAAAATGAAGAAAACAGTAAAAAATAACCAACTCCCGAATCTGGGAAACCTATGGTTCTATTTATAGAAAACGACATCACCCGATCGGTTGACAAGTCAACCAGTCGGGTGAGCCGCTTCACAAAATCACAGCGCAATGCGGGGGTTTCACCCGGTCAGTATGAACCGGTCGGTTGGAACTTGGTGCGGTCGGTTGGATCTTGATGCCGACCGGTTGGATCTTGGTGCGGACCGGGTGAGGAGACCGGTTGGAGCTTCGAGTCTTGGCTATTGAAATTCAGCTACAGGTGAACCGATTGGGTGAAGTTCACCCGATCGGTTGGAAATCAGCTTCGAATTTCCAGAGACTTTGAGCTTTTGACCCGGTCACTGAACCGACCGGGTGGCTTCTCGTGAGCTCCAAGCTGCGTCCTGGTGGTGCACGCGTGCATCACCCGACCGGTTGGAAGTGACGAACCGGTCGGGTGAGGGGCTGAAAGATGCGATCTTCGTCGTTTGACCCCCTGGATCACGCGTGACTCCTCCCGTTGCTCCGGGGACACATAATATCATCGTTTTACGCCCCAAATGGCAGCAAACTCCTGCAAAACACGGAAAATACGGAAAAGTGAAAGAAAACAAGAAAACACAAGAAAACACGAGAAAACGAGTAAAAGACGGCGGTAAAATACTGAAAAACACGGAAGAAAACGTGCGTAAATGTATGAAATATAAACAAACGTCACCTACTCTGCAGACGATTTTATTCCACCCTTCGGAGAGCAGCCCGAAGTTGGTACCATAGTCTCCCCAACTGTTCCATTGACAGCTTTGAGGACCTCTCCTATTAGTTCTGCAAACAAGTCATGGCCCGGCGTCAGGTAAAACCGGACTCAGAACTCCTGTTCAATATGGTGCAGGGTCCCGGGGAAACCCTGATGCACTACATGCGTTGCTTCAACACGAAGCAACTGAACATGGAGAGCTGTCCTAAGCTGGTCGTCAAGACGGCCCTGAAGAAAAGGCTCCAACATATGGGCCTGAAAAAATCACTGCACAATGATCCTCCGAAAGACCTCTCCAGCGTCATAGCCCGGGCAGAATGCTACATGCTGACCTAAAAGGCGATGGCCGTGGATAACAGAAGTCACCCAACGGGGGCCAGGTAGGGATCCAATAGAGGCAAAAGCGAGCGCCGCGGCTGTGACGAGCATCGACAGGAGAAGAGAGCCAAAGGAAAGCATCGCAGGGAGGAGCCACGACCCTCCAAGCTGAACACCGCCCCGGACGTCGTCCTCGCGCATGCCCAAAAGGAAGGGTACATTAGCAGGCCGCCTCCGAGGATGAAGAGAGGCAGAAGTGACGAGGAGAAATATTGCAAGTATCACAAGAACAATGGCCACGACACCGACCACTGCTGGCATCTAAAGAAAGATATAGAGAAGCTGGTCAGCCGGGCCCACTTGAAGAACTTCGCCGATGACTCAGCCCCCACCCCCGAGGAAGGGACAACCAAGCAATTGGACAAGGGGAAGAAGGTGAATGTGGTCCAGGCGGCCATGCACATCATCGAGTGAGCAGACATGACGATCAGCCTCCGACTCGCCTGGGCAAGGCTAGCTTGCCCTCACCTCCTCCATTTTTTGTTTTCCTCCAAATGTACACCCTAGTTCAAGGAATGGAAAGAGAACCGTGTTAGTACAGCTCTGTTTCTCTCATTTTATTTGGCTGGCAGAGCAGGCGGGAAATCACTCCTGGAGAGAATAACGACACGATCGACCGTAAGGCTGGGGGCAACTCCCCAAGCAGGCCGATCACCGAGCCCATCTGTAAGGATGTGGCAACTCCCCCAGCAGGCAGGACAATCGGTTGGTCATAAGCCAAGGGGTAGCTCCCCCCGCTGACCAGCCGACCCGATCGACCGTAAGGCTGGGGCAATTCCCCCAGTAGGCCGATCACCGAGCCTGTCCGTAAGGCTAGGGGCAACTCCCCTAGCATGCGGGACAATCGGTTGGTCATAAGCGGAGGGGTAGCTCCCCTCGCTGACCAGCCGACCCGATCGACCATAAGGCTGGGGGCAACTCCTCCAGTAGGCCGATCACCGAGCCTGTCCGTAAGGCTCGGGGTAACTCCCCCAGTAGGCAGGACAATCGGATGGTCATAAGCCGAGGGGTAGCTTCCCCTGTTGACCAGTTGACCCGAACACCCGTAAGGCTGGGGGCAACTCCCCCAGCAGATAGATCAACATGGCCGACTATAAAGCTGGGGGCAACTCCCCAATAGGTCGGAACATTGGTTGGGTGTAAGCCTGGGGATAACACCCCCAACAGCTCAGACGATCCGATTGCCGAGGGGCTGGGGTGATTCCCCCGGCATGCTGATCCCCCGACTGACTATAAGACTGATGGCAAGCCCACAGTTCACAAGGCGGTCACCCGACTGGCCTAAGGATCGCAAACGAGGGGAAAGTCACAGCAGGTCGGCCGAGAACACCTCCAAGGCCCTAATCTATCGGGCTGATTGACACAAAATCCCGAGGATCCTTCACACTCACAATGAATAATGAAGGGATATTAGTGGATCACCTCCCCAACTGGGTTGAATGCAACAGCTGCTCAAAAAGACCAAGGGCCTCCCTCCTCTACGAAGTAGCTCTGCCAGTAGAATGCCCAGACAACAAAGAAAATGGCGAAAGATACATGAACCAACAAAAAGGCTTTATACATTGCACCCAAAAATTGTTTGTATTACAAGACAAGGGAGGGGAGGGGAGCAAAAAGGTAGAAACGCCGCCTAGGGCCCTGGGACCCGGGAGAAGGCATCCTCCAGCACCTCTCATTGCTCGGAGCGAGGAGGGTCATCAAGACCTGGCAGATGTCGGAGATGCGACAGTCGGACGTGCTCCTCGAACCTCTAGAAAGAGTCACGGAAGACTTCCATGATCCTTGGGGCCAGGAGGTG
This sequence comes from Scilla litardierei, assembly GCA_030789695.1. Classification (NCBI taxonomy): domain Eukaryota; kingdom Viridiplantae; phylum Streptophyta; class Magnoliopsida; order Asparagales; family Asparagaceae; genus Scilla; species Scilla litardierei. The sequence goes on from CM061139.1 coordinate 28,098,229, forward strand.
CTCGTAGGTGCCGAAGGCGTCCCTGAGGGCCTCCGCAATCCGTGGCCTCAAGACCTCCTCGTACCCTCTCTCCATTTCCTTAACGAGCCAGGTAGGGTGCACAGCCTGTGCCTCACACAGGGCCCCTAGCTCGTTCCAGAGGTCGCCCCTCTCTCGACAGAACGCTTCTTCCGCCTCCTGGGCCGATTGCCGAGAATCGGTCAGCGCCCCCTGCAGGTCCAGCACCTCGGCGACGAGCTCGTCGAACCGACGCCGCAGGTTTCGAGCTTCCATGCAGGCTTCCTCGGCTGCCACCTTGGTCGCTCCAGACTTCAAGCGCTCCCATGTCAGAGACTCCTCGAGGTTGGACGCCTGGGCCGCCCGGCGCTGCGCCTCAACGGCCTTCGCAGTGGCCTGCAAGATGAAAAAGTTGAGCTAGAGGAATTGAAAGGCAGGTTTGAAAGTAGTAGGTGACTAACCTGTTGAAGTTGCCAGACTAAAGAGTATGTCAGTCGGTCGGAGGGGGCCCTCTCCAGGAGAGAGCGATCCCTCGAAAGGATGGAGCTATGTGCCAGCTGGGTGGCCACAGCTCGGTCGACAAATACCGAGTCCCCAAGCATAACCTCAGGGCCACCGGGAGGTTCACCAATGCATCACCAGCCCCCACCAAGGACAGCTCGACCGAGTCAATGGGGGTGGCCACCAGGGCCAGCGGGAGGGTTTCACCCGAGGCGACCGATGCCCCGGGAGCCACAGAAGGGTGGACTTCCCCGGTTTCGTTCTTCCTCTTCTCTTGCTAGGTCCCACAGACTTCAAAGGGGAACGCTTCTGCCCCACGCTGCAATCACCTGTGGGCACGCGTGGCGTAGGGCTGGCGCCCCCGTTGCCTCCTTCGGCATAGACGGAGCGGGGGGTTCGGTGATTGTGACCTCCACTACGGGGGATCCATCACGACCGGGGCGAGCGATGTGGCCGTGACCATGGGCTGCAGCCTTCTCACCGCTGGCTCAGTCTGACGCACCTCCTCCTCCACCGTATGATGGGACGCCTGGCCCGAAGGGTTCCCTTGGCTTCTACTCGATCCCCGACAGATGAGCTCGTTGACATTGTGGCTAAATTCTCGGCCTGCCATCTCTGCAGAAAGAAAAAAGATCAGGGTAAGTAAGAGGGAAAGCAGAAAGAAAAAGAAGTACCTACCGGGGGACCACATGACGGTCTTAAGAAGAAGGTCGTCCAGCAGGGGCCAGACCGATCTCTACTCTAAGGGCAGAGAAGACAAAAGCTGGACGGCATCCTGATCGGCCTTGGAGAGGGTCAACGTCAAGTCATACTGACATAGCCCTCCCCAACCAGACAGGATCTTGGTGTCCCTAGGGAAAAAAATGAAAACAAAGCTCGAGCTCCAGTCTGCCACCCAGCGGGGCAGACCGAGCAAGCACTCCCTCCCCGCGCAGGCCCAGAGGTGCTTCCACGACCCTCGACCGACCGTCTGGACCCTGAAATAATGGACGAGAAGGGGAAGGGACGGCTCCAAGCCATGGACGCTGCAGATCATGATGAACCCAACCAACACCACGATGGAGTACGTGGTCAGCTGGCACAGGGCCACTATCAAGAACTCTATGACATGGATGATGAAAGGAAGAAGGGGAAAGCAGAGTCCCAGGTGAAACATCTCGACGTAGACACTGACCTCCCTGCTCTGCGGAAAGCAAATCCGTTCGTCGCTAAAAGGGATTTGAACATCGTACGGGTGGCACAGATACTTCTCCTGGATCTCCTTAACCTTCGAGAAGGGGACCATGGACGACGACCTGAGGATCACCGGGGGAACGTCAAACTTCTCAGCAACCCGAGCCACATCATCACCGATAGGATCCACAAAGAGAAAACCCTTCCCCTTGTCCTGAACGGGGCGTGTCACCGAGGGGACGCATGGCCTCGAAGACAGGGGGTCGCCGGACCCAGGCGCCGGAGGGTCCCCTGACCTTGACGCGGAACCACCTATTCAAAGCGCAGCTAAAGGAAGAAAGTTACCTTGGAAGGAATCCGAAGGAAGAAACGACGAAGGAGGGTTTGAAGGAGCTTGCAAGACTAGAATCAGGAAGAAAGGCGTGAAAGAATCAAAACTCGGAAGGTCGACAACCTTATATGGAGGGCAATCTCAAAATCATGACCGTCCGAAGAGGATAATGTGGCAGCATATGAAGGCCGACGGTGCTTCGAATCCCACACCAAGAGAAGTTCAAACGGGTCGCGTTATGATGGCCTCCATTTAATGGATTAGCCTCGACTGACGTGCCTGTCAAAATCCACAAGAGTCACATCGTCCGAACCGAACCGACAGAATCTGAACGGCTCAGACGATGGGGACAATTGAATCGACTATTTTAGAGAAGCCCAAGAGCAAGAGGCCCGAGCACAAACCAAGGGCGGGAGGCCCACGAATGGGGTTGGCCCAACCGACGAGGCCCACGAAAGGACTCAGAGTCAGACCGATCGCTACCCGGCATATGCACGATTAGCCAGTGCTCGCAGGAGATAACCATTCTTCTAAAAGCGTGGCGCCTTAATAACCATTAAGGAGCCAACTAATCGATTCCCCCACGACGCACGCAGGCGCCTCTATGGAGGCAGATCGCGGGGGCATGAGTGGGGAGCAGTCAGGGGACGTGGATTAGGGGAAATCATGGGCCAAACCCTATAAAGGGACTACAGAGGCAACCGAGAGGAGGATCGAATCCCCAATATAGACAACAGAGGTATTCCATTAACCGACCTTGCTTTCCCATTATCTCCCCTCCCACAGCTCGGTCCGAGGATACGTGTGTTGGCCTCTTTTCGAGCCGTACCGATCCCGCCGAGCATTACTCAGATCCATTCTGACTTAGGCATTGGAGGGAACTTGGCCGGAACCAAGGTCCCCCCCGACGAGTTTCTTCGTCTGTCCAGGAAGAAGAGGAACCAAGGCGTCGAGGCTACCCCTCAGTGCAGAACGAGCCCGCTCGCCACTAGCGAGTGCTGACTGAGACCGAGTGATAATCAGGGAGCCGATGCTACCCCTCGAAACTTGATTGGCCGAGGCCGAGCATTCACCTAGGTGCCGAGGCTACCCCTCCGTACCCTGTCGACCGAGGCCCTCATCCCTTCAAGCGACCCGTTTCCCGTGCCGAAGAGGGGCTCCGTGCAATCACCGCCAAGGACACACACGTTTGGAAGAACCAAGGGATCCCAACCGATCCCTTGACCATGTTGACCGTCAAGTCATCGGTCAATGATTCTGTGGTGAGAAAACACCCGTAAACAGTTTGTATTCTCTTATTTTTTAGTTGAAGATGCCGCTTGGTTCCAGCGGACACTTTTGCGGATTTTTCTGAACTCAAGCCTATTTTTAATATTTTCTTGAAGATATGGATCTTTTTATTAAATAATATGATTTTTGGTCCTAATTTTCTCTTCTCTTATTTTTTTCGTTGAATATGTCGATCTCCCGGTTCTAACAGACTTTTTTGTGAATTTTTCATAGCTCCGGGCAATTTTCCACATTTTCTGTAAGACATCGATATTTATATTAAATGATATAATTTTATAGCCTAATTTGTCTTCTCTTATTTTTCAATTGAAGATGGCGATCTTCCGGTTCCAATAGAAATATTTGCATATTTTTCTTAAATATGACTATTTTCTACATTGTCTAAAAGATATCGATTATTTTACTAAATGATATGATGTTTTGGCCTTATTTTGTCTTCTCTTTTTTCTGTTGAAGATGGCGAGCTCCCGGTTCCAACGGATATTTTTGCGGATTTTTCTGATCTCGAGACAATTTTCTACAGCTTCTTGAAGATATGTGCCTTTTTATTAAATGATTCGATTTTTATCGCCTAATTTTGTTTTCTCTAACTTTTTTAGTTTAAAATTTTCGATTTCTCGGTTCCAACAGAATTTTTTACGGATTTTTCTGAACTTCTGGCTATTTTCTTCATTTTTTGTAAGGTATGAATCTTTATATCAAATGATATGATTTTTATGGCCTAATTTTGTCTCCTCCTATTTTTTTCGTTGAAGATGGCAACTCCCGGTTACAACAGACATTTTTTACAGATTTTTTTGAGCTACGAGCTATTTTCTATATTTTCTGTAAGATATGAATCTTTATATTGAATGATATGATTTTTATAAGCTAATTTTATCTTCTCTTATTTTTCAGTTAAGGTGGTAATCTCCCGATTCCAATGGACATTTTTACGTATTTTTCTGAGCTTGGGGCTATTTTTCTAAATTTTCTGGGAGATACATATCTTTTATTAAATGATAAGATTTTTTGACCTAATTATATATTCTCTTTTTTTCAGTTGTAGATGGCGATCTCCCGATTCCAACGGACATATTTTATTTTTTCCTGAACTCAAGGTTATTTTTCTACATTATCTGGAAGATATGATTTTTGACCTAATTTTATCTTCATTTATTTTTTCGTTAAAGATGGCGATCTCCCGGTTCTAACAGACATTTTAACGGATATTTCTGATCTCCGGGCTATTTTTAACATTACCTATATGATATGAATCTTTATATTAAATGATATGATTTTTATAGCCTAATGTAGTCTTCCCTTATTTTTCAGTTGAAGATGGCGATCTCCTGATTCCAAAGGCTATTTTTGGGGATTTTTTGACCTCGGGACTATTTTCTACATTTTCTTGAAGATATGTTTCTTTTTTATTAAATGATATGATTTTTAGCCTAATTTTGTCTTCGTTTATTTTTCAGATGATGTTGGCGATCTCCCGGTTCCAACAGATATTTTTGTGGATTTTTCTGATCTAAGGGTTATTTTCTATATTTTCTGTAAGAGAAGTATCTTTATATTAAATGATTGGATTTTATAGCCTAATTTTGTTCTTTTAAAGATGGTGATCTCCCGGTTACAATGGAAATTTTTACTGAATTTTCTGAGCTCAGTGTTATTTTCTTCATTTTATTGAATATTGTGATATTTTTATCAAATGATATGCTTTTTGTTGTTTAATTTTATCTTCGCTTATTTTTCAGTTGAAGATGGAGATCTTTTGATTCCAACGAACATTTTTACGGCTTTTTCTGAGCTCGGGGCTATTTTTCTATATTTTCTCGAAAAATTTATCTTTTTATTAAATGATAGGATTTTGGCCTAATTTTGTCTTCGCTTTTTTTTTCTGTTGAATATGGAGATCTCCCGGTTTCAACAGATATTTTTGCAGGATTTTTCTGAGATCTGTGCTATTTTCTACATTTTCTGTAAGATATGAATCTTTATATTACATCTTATGATTTTTATAGCCTAATTTTGTCTTGTTTTATTTTTTAGTTGAAGATGGCGATCTCCTGGTTCCAACAGACACTTTTCGGTATTTTTCTGAGTTCGGGGCTATTTTCTACATTTTATTGGGGACATGGATCTTTTTATTAAATGATATGATTATTATAGCATAAGTTTGTCTTCTTTTATTTTTCAGTTGAAGATGATGATCTCAACAACCATTTTATTGATCTTTTTATTAAATTATATGATTTTCATAGACTAATTTTATCTTCTCTTATTTTTCAGTTGAAAATGGTGATCTCCCGGTTCCAACGGACATTTTTGCGAATTTTTCTGAGCGCGAGGCTATTTTCTACAATTTCTTAAAGACAAGAATCTTTTTATTAAACAATATGATTTTTGGCATAATTTTGTCTTCTCTTATTTTTCAGTTGAAGATAGCGATTCCCCGATTCCAACAGAAATTTTTGCAGCTTTTTTGAGCTCGGAGCTATTTTATACATTTTAAGAAAGAAATAGGTCTTTTCATTAAATGATATTATTTTTATAGCATAAGTTTATCTTCTATTATTTTTCAGTTGAAGATCGCGATCTGCTGGTTTTTGCGAATATTTTTAGCCCGGGTCTGTTTTCTACCTTTTCTGGAAGATATGGATCTTTTGATTAAAAGGTTTTATTTTTTATCCTAATTTTGTCTTCTCTTATTTTCCAGTTGAAGATTGCAATCTCCCGGTTTCATATCATTTAATCCAACAGACATTTTTGATGGTTTTCCTGAACTTCTGTCCATTTTCTAAATTTTCTGAAAGATTTGAATCTTTATATTAAATGATATGATTTTTATAGCCTAATTTTACCTTCTCTCTTTTTTTAAAGTTGACGATGGTGATCTCCCAGTTCCAACGGACACTGTGGATTTTCCTGAGCTCGTGGTTATTTTCTGCGTTTTCTGACAGACAAATATTTTTATTAAATGATATGATTTTTTGGGCCTAATTTTGTATTCAATTTTCAGTTAAAATGGCGATCTCCTGATTTCAACATACATTTTTGCAGATTTTTCTTAGCTATAGGCTAATTTCCATATTTTCTGGAAGAAATGGATCGTTTTATTAAATGATATGATTTTTGGCTTACTTTTGTCTTCTCCTATTTTCATATTGCAGATGGCTATCTTCTGGTTCCAACGGATATTTTTGCGTATTTTTCCAAGGTACGAGCTTTTTTCGACATTTTCTAGAAAATATGGATCTTTATTTTAAATGATATAATTTTTAAGGCCAAATTTCGTCTTCTCTTATTTTTCGGTTGAAAATGGCGATCTCCCAATTCCAACGGACATTTTTGCAGATTTTTTTGTGTTCCGAGCTATTTTTCTGGACTCTGGTCTATTTTCTGTATTTTCTGGAAGATATGGATCTTTTAATTAAATGATATCATTTTGGCCAAATTTGGTCTTTTATTATTTTTTTCAGTTGAGGATGGTGGTCTCCCTGTACCAACGAACATTTTTGCGGATTTTCCTATGCTCGAAGCTATTTTCAACATTTTATTGAATATATGGATTTTTTTGGCTAACTTTGTCTTCTCTATTTCCCGGTTGAAAATGGTGATATCCCGGTTCCAACAGACATTTGTACCGATTTTTCTGAGTTTCTACATTTTCTGGAAGTTGTATATCTTTTTATTAAATGCTATGATTTTTGGCCTATTTTTGTCTTCTCTTATTTTTTCAGTTGAAAATGGCGATCTTCCTGTTCCAACGGACATTTTTGCGGTTTTTTCTGAGCTCCTGACAAATTTCTTCATTTTTTGTAAGATATGAATCATTATATTAATTGATATGATTTGTATAGCCTAATGTTTGTCTTCTCTTATTTTGCAGTTTAAAATGATGATCTCCCGGTTCAAACTGACATTTTTGTGTATTTTACTTAGCCCGGAGCTATTTTCTGTATTTTTTAGAAATATGGATGTTTTATTAAATGATATGATTTTTGGCATAATTTTGTCTTCTCTTATTTTTTATTGAATATGGCTATCTCTATGTTCCAACAGACATTTTGTCGATTTTTCTCAACTTGTGCTATTTTCTTCATTTTCTACAAGATATGACTCTTTTTATTAAATGATATCATTTTGGCCTAATTTTGTCTTCTCTTATTTTTCAGTTGAAGTGGCAATCTCCCTTTTACAACAGACATTTTTGCAGATTTTTCTGTGCTCGGAGCTATTTTCTACATTTTATTGAAGATATGGATCTTTTTATTAAATAATATGCTTTTTAGCCTAATTTTGTCTCCTCTAATTTTTCAGTTGAAGTTAGATATCTCCCAGTTCCAACGGACATTTTTGTGGATTTTTCTGAGCTCGAGACTATTTTTCTACATTTTCTAAAAGTTATGGATCTTTTATTAAATGATATGATTTTTGGCCTAATTTTTTCTTCCCTTATTTTTCTTTTGAATATGGTGATCGTACAGTTCCAAAGGACATTTTTGTATATCATTCTGACATCAAGACTATTTTCTGAATTTTCCAAAAGATATGCATCATTTTATTAAATAATATTATTTTGACCTAATTTTGTCTTCTCTTATTTTTTCAGTTGAAGTAGCAATTTGTCGATTCCAACAGACATTTTGGCAGATTATTCTGACCTCGGGGATATTTTCTAAATTTTCTAAAAGATATGCATCTTTTTATTAAATGAAATGATTCTTGGCCTAATTTTGTCTTCACTTATTTTTCAGTTGAAGATGGTGATCTGCCGGTTCCAACGGACATTTTTGCGGATTTTTTACAACTCGGTGCTATTTTCTACATTTTATGTAAGATATGGATCTTTTTATTTAATGATACAATTTTTATATCCTACTTTATCTTCTATTATTTTTTCAGTTGAATATGGCTATCTACCGGTTCCAATAGACATTTTTACTAATTTTCCTAGTTTGGGGCTATTTTCTAAATTTTCTGGAAGATATAGATCTTTTTATTAAGGCTTAATTTCGGAAAACTACCTCATACTTTCGTCGAATTCCAAAAAATACCTCTTATTTTGATATAATCGCAAAACTACCTCATACTTTTCAGGTTTCGATAAACTCCCTCATACTTTGGTTTCGTAGAACTACCTCATTCTTTGTTTAATTTCATAGAACACCCTCATATTTTGATTTAATTTCGTAGAACTACCTCATAGTGTGATATATGTATGATGGTGGAAGAGGGAGGATGGCGACGGTGGGGGGGAAGTGGTGGACGAGTGCGGTGGTGGGGGAAGGGGGCAGGGGGTAGGTGCGCTATAGTGGAGGGAGGGGGTGGGGGGTGGGGGTGGGGGAGGGGGGAGGAGGACGGTGAGGGGGAGTGGGAGGGGGAGGAGGGTGGCAGTGGGTGGAAGGGGGATGCGCGGCGGTGGGTGGAAGGGGGATGTGCATCGATGGATGTAGGGCGAATGGTGGTGGTGGGGGAGGACGGTGGGGAGAGTGGGGGAGGGCGATGATGGGTGTAATGGGGATGGGCAGCGATGGATAAAGTGAGCTTATTTATACCTGAAAAGTATGAGGTGGTTTTGCGAGTATAGCAAAATAAGAGGTATTTTTTTGGAATTCAGCGAAAGTATGAGGTAGTTTTCCGAAATTAAGCATTTTATTAAATGATATGATTTTTGGACTAATTTTGTCTTCTCTTATTTTTTTTAATTTAAGATGGCGTTATCCTGGTTCCAACAGACATGTTTTCGGATTTTTTTGACTTAGAGTCTATTTTCTACATTTTCTGGAATTATGGATCTTTTTAGTAAATAATATGACTTTTGGCCTAATGTTGTCTTCTTATATTTTTCAAATGAAGATGGCGATCTCCCGGTTCCAACTGATATTTTTGTGGATTTTTCTGAGCTTGTGACTATTTTTCAACATTTTGTGGAAAATCTGAATCATTTTATTAAATGATATGATATTTTTTGCTTAATTTTCTATTCTCTTGTTTTTTAGTTGCAGAAGTTGTTCTCTCGGTTCCAACGGAAGGTTATGCGGATTTTTGTGACCTAGAGGCTATTTTCTACATTTTTGGAAGATATGGATCTTTTTATTATATAATTTAATTTTAAGCCTAATTTTGTTTTCTCTTATTTTTCAGATTAAGATGGCGATCTCCTGGTTCCAACTGCCATTTTTGCAGTTTTTTCTAAGCTCCTGGCTATTTTCTAAATTTTCTGTAAGATATGTATCTTTAAATTAAAACATATGTTTTATAGCCTAATTTTGTCTTATCTTATTTTTCAGTTGAAGATGGTGATCTCCTGGTTCAAACAACTATTTTTGCAGATTAGTTAGCTCAGAGATATTTTCTGTATTTTCTGAAAGATATGGATCTTTTTATTAAATGATATGATTTTTTTGCCTAATTTTGTATTCTCTTATTTTTTTAGTTGAAGATATCGATCTCTCTGTTCCAATAGACATTTTTGCGGATTTTTATGTGCTCGTGGCAATTTTCTGAATTTTTTGGAAGATATGGATCTTTTTATTAAATGATATCATTTTGGCCTAATTTTATCTTCTCTTAATTTTTAAGTTGAAGCTAGAGATCTCCCTGTTCCAATGGACATTTTTGGGGACTTTTCTGTGCTCAAGGCTATTTTCTATATTTTATTGAAGATACAGATCATTTTATTAAATGATATGATTTTTTAGCCTAATTATGTCTTCTCTTTTTTCAGTTGAGATAGCGATCTCCCGGTTCCAATGGATATTTTTATTGGTTTTTCTGAGCTCGGTCTATTTTTCTACATTTTCAAGAAGTTATGGATCTTTTTATTAAATGATATGATTTTTTGGCTAAATTTGTTTTCTCCTATTTTTCAGTTGAAGATGGCGATCTCCCGGTTCCTACGGACTTTTTTGCTGATTATTCTCACATCGGGCTATTTTCTAAATTTTCTGGAAGATATGGATATTTTTGTTACTTGATAACATTTTGGCCTAATTTTGTCTACTCTTACTTTTAAGTTGAAGAAGGCGATCTTCCGGTTCCAATGGATTTTTTTGCGGATTTTTCGAAGCTTGATGCTATTTTTATACATTTTGAGGAAGGTATAGATTTTTTATTAAATGATATGATTTTTATATTCTACGTTTTTCTTCTCTTATTTTTTTAATTGAATATTGCAATCTACTGGTTCCAGCGGATATTTTTACTAATTTTTGTTAGGTTGGGGCTATTTTTCGTTATTTTATTGAAGATATGGATCATTTTATTAAATGATATGATTTTCTGGCCTAATGTTGTCTTGTCTTATTTTTAGTTGAAAATGGCACTCTCCCTGTTCCAACGGAGATTTCTGTGTATTTTTTACCTAGATGCTATTTTCTACATTTTCTAGAAGATATGTATCTTTATGTTAAATAATATGTTCTTTTGACCAAATTTTGTTTTCTCACGAAGATGTCGATCTCCTGGGTCCAACGGATATTTTTGCAGATTTTTCTTAGCTTCGTGCTATTTTCTACATTTTCTGTAAGATGTGCATAGTTAGATTAAATGATATGATTTTATAGCCTGATTTTATCTTCTCTTATTTTTCAGTTGACGATGGCGATCTCCCGGTTCCAACAGACATTTTTGCGGATTTTTCTAAGCTCGATGCTATTTTCTACATTTTATGAAAGATATGGCTCTTTTTATTAAATGATATGGTTTTTGTAGCCTAATTTTGTCTTCCCTTATTTTTCAGTTGAAGATGGCGATCTCCCGCTTTCCACATACAATTTTTTGGATTTTTCTGAGCTCCGGACAATTTTTCTACATTTTCGTGAAATTATGTATGTTTTTATTAAATGATATGATTTTTTGCCTAATTTTGTCTTTTCTTATTTTTAGCTGAAGTGGGGATCTCCAGGTTCCAACGGACATTTTTAAGGAGTATTCTCACATCGTATATATTTTCTAAATTTTCTGAAAGATATGGATCTATTGGTTAAATGATATGATTTTTAGCCTTATTTTGTCTTCTCTTATTTTTCAGTTGAAGATGGCGATCTCTCAGTTCCAAGGGATATTTTTGCAGATTTTTCTGGGCTCGGTGCAATTTTCTTTAATTGATGGAAGATATTGGTCTTTTTAAATGATATTATTTTTAAATCCTAAGTTTGTCTTCTCTTATTTTTTTAGTTGAAGATGGAAATCTACCTGTTACAACGGACATTTTTGCTGATTTTCCTTAACTTGGGGCTATTTTTCTACATTTTCTGAAAGATATGAATCTTTTCATTAATAAAATGATTTTTAACCTAATTATTTCTTCACTTTTTTCAGTTGAAGATTGCGATCTCCCATTTCCAACAAACATTTGTGCGGATTTTTCTGAACTTCAGGCTATTTTCAACATTTTTTGTAAGATATGGATTTTTATATTAAATGATATGATTTTTGTAGCGTAATTTTGGCTTCACTTATTTTTCCTTTGAAGACAGTGATTTCTCGATTCCAACGGATATTTTTGCGGATTTTTCTGAGCTCTGTGCTATTTTCTACATTTTCGGTAAGGTATGGATCTTTATATTAAATGATATGATTTTATAGCCTGATTTTGTCTTCTTTTATTTTTTTAGTGACGATGGCGATCCTCGGGTTCCAACAGAAATTTTTGCAGATTCTTCTGATCTCCAGACTATTTTGTACATTTTCTATAAGATATGGATCTTTATATTAAATGATATGATTTTTATAACCTAATTTTGTCTTCTCTTATTTTTCAATTGAAGATGGCGATCTCCAGGTTCCAACAGAACTTTTTACATATTTTGCTGAGCTTGAGGTTATTTTCTACAGTTTCTGGAAGATACAGATCTTTATATTAATTCATATGATTTCTTTCAGTTCCAACGGATATTTGTGCGGATTTTTTTTGATCTCCGGGTTATTTTATATATTTTCTGTATGATATCGATCTTTATATTAAATGATTTTTTATAGCCTAATTTTTTTTTTCTCTTATTTTTCAGTGGAAAATGGCGATCTCATGGTTTCAATTGACATTTTTATCGATTTTTCTGATCTCCGGACTATTTTTCTACATTTTCGAAAAGTTATGTATCTTTTTCTTAAATAATATGGTTTTTATAGCCTAATTTTGTCTGATCTTACTTTGCAGTTTAAGATGGTGATCTCCCAGTTCAAACAGACATTTTTGCGGATTTTACTTAGCTCGGAGCTATCTGGAAGATAACGTTATTTTTTAAATGATTTGATTTTTGGCCTAATTTGTCTTCTCTTATTTTTTTCAGTTGAAGATGTCGATCTACCAATTCCAACAGATATTTTTGCAGATTATTATAACCTCAGAGCTATTTTCTAAATTTTATGCAAGAAATGCATCTTTTTATTAAATGATCTGATTTTTGACCTAATTTTTTTGTCTTCACTTATTTTTCCGCTAAAAATGACGATCTGCTCGTTCCAAAAGACATTTTTACGGATTTTTCGCAACTCGGTGCTATTTTCTATAGTTTATGTATGATATGGTTCTTTTAATAATTGATATGATTTTTATGTCCAGCGTTTGTCTTCTCTTATTTTTTCAGTTGAATATGGCTATCTACCGATTTCAACAGACATTTTACTAATTTTTCTAATATGGGGCTATTTTTCTACATTTTATGGAAGATATGGATCATTTTATTAAATGATATGATTTTTAGCCTAATTTTGTCTTCTCTTATTTTTCAATTAAAATGGCGTTCTCCTGGTTCCAACGAACATTTTAGCGGATTTGTTTGACCTAGTCTATTTTCTACATTTTCTGGAAGATCTGGATCTTTTTAATAAATAATAAGATTTTTTGGCCTAATTTTGTCTTCTCATATTTTTTTGGTGAAGATGGCGATCTACCGGTTCCAACATACATTTTTGCGGACTTTTCTGTGCTTTGGACTTTTTTTCTACATTTTAGTAAGATATGTATTTTTTATTAAATGATACGATTTTGGGGCTTAATTTTGTCTTCTCTTTTTTCAGTTGAAGATGGCAATCTCCCGGTTCCAACGGACATTTTTACGGATTTTTCAGAGCTGTGGGTAATTTTCTATACTTTATGAAAGACATGAATCTTTTTATAGAAGGTTATGATTTTTTGGCCTAATTTTGTCTTCTCTTATTTTTCTGTTGAAGATGGCGATCCCCCAGTTCCAACAGACATTTTTGTGGATTTTTTTGAGGTTCGACCGATTTTCTACATTTTATGGAACATATGGCTCTTTTTATTAATTGATATGATTTTTATAGACTAAGTTTGTCTTGTCTATTTTTCAGTTTAATATGGCGATCTCCTGGTTCCAACAAACATTTCTTCGGATTTTTCTGAGCTGAGGGCTATTTTCTATATTTTATGGATAATACGGATCTTTTGATTTAGTGATATGATTTTATAGCCTAAGTTTGTCTTCTCTTATTTTTCAGTTGAAGATGGCGATCTCCTGTTTCCAATGGACATTTTTGCGGATTTTTCTGAGCTCGGTGCTATTTTATACAGTTAATTGAGGATATGAATCTTTTAAATAAATGATGATTTTTATAGCCTATGTGTATCTTCTCTTATTTTTTAGTTGAAAATGGATGATGTGACCTACCCAATAACTTACCAAATGAAGACCTAATTCTAAGTGAAAGACCAATAACAAGAGGAATGCTAAAAAGAATGCAAAATGCAATTGGAGCACAAGTAAAAGCATTGCTGGCCCAAGAAAGTTGTGCCCATAAAGAGGCCTTAGTCTTGCTAATCCAAGCCCAAGAAATTAAAGCCATAATTCTAAATGCATTCATGTGGGTAGATCAAGAGTTATGTGGCCATAAATCTGAATGCATTCATGGGGGAAGATCAAGAGTTATGTGGCCATAAATCTGAATGCATTCATGGGTGAGGATCAAGAGTCATTTGCATCCAATAAATCTGAATTCATGGGGGAAGTTAAAGAGTCAAGTGCAACAACCACCTTTAAATCTGGATTCATTGGGAAGCTGAAGAGTCAAGTGCAACAACCACCTTTAAATCTAAATTCATTAGGAAGCTAAAGAGTCGCAAAAACGACATTTAAATCTGATTTTTTTTGGGAAGAGCTAGAACCAAGAAGCATAAACTTATTAATTATAAATGTAATTTTCGTGCATGACATTGAGCTCATAATTTCATGTTGTCATCTTCCCTAGGTCACATTTATGTCTTTTACTTATTCCAGGTCATTATGATGACTAATGGGTTACCAAAAGCCATTAGTTGTCCTTAATTAGAGAGTCTTTTTAGCTTCCAAGCTCTACTTATAAATAGAGCATGTAATCCTTTTGTAACAAGCATGAATCAATTGGATTATCAATTCAGAATTGAATGTTCTTCACAAATTGTGAGAGTTTTTATATCTTCTTTAGCTCTTATGAAACCTTGCCTTTTTAATCTTCCTTTTAAGATTGGTGATCCAAATTCGCAAAAGCCCCTAATTCGTGCTTCAACCCAAGTGTGTTGCTGTGTGGAGTGGTTAAATCGTGTTCGTGGTTGGGCAAGTGGTCTAAGTAGCAGATCGCGTTCCTATAACGTTGGTTAACTATTTGCATTTGTCAGGTCAGTGAACCATCTATGTTTAGAGCTTATCACTCCCTTTTTCCTTCCTCCAAATTTGGAGTGTGTGCTTATATCCTTCTTTTTAAGTTTGTTCTGAGTTACTTGAATAACCTACGTCGTGAAAATCGGGCCACCTCCCTGGTTTCACATCAATGGAGATCTCCCTATTCCAACGGACATTTTTGCGGATTTTTCTAACCTCGAGCCAATTTTCTATATTTTTGGAAGATATGGATCTTTTTATTAAATAATATGATTTTTGGGCCTAATTTTGTCGTCTCTTATTTTTTTCGTTGAATATGGCGATCTCCCGGTTCCAACGGACCTTTTTACAAATTTTTCTTAGCTTCGTACAATTTTCTACATTTTCTGTAAGACATGGGATCTTAATATAAAATGATATAATTTTTACATCCTAATTTTGTCTTCTCTTATTTTTCAGTTGAAGATGGCGATCTTCCGGTTTCAACTGAAATTTTTGCAGATTTTTCTGAGATCTGGGCTATTTTCTACATTTTCTAAAAGATATGGATCATTTTATTAATTGATATGATTTTTTGGCTTTATTTTATCTTCGCTTATTTTTCTGTTGAAGAAAGCTTTCTCCCGGTTCCAACGGACATTTTTGTGGATTTTTTCGAGCTGATGGATATTTTCTATATTTTATGGAAGATATGAATCTTTTTATTAAATAATATGATTTTTATAGCCTAAGTTTGTCTTCTCTTATTTTTCAGTTGAAGATGGCGATCTCTTATTTCTAACGGACATTTTTGTGGTTTTTTTTTGCTTGGGGCTATTTATACAGTTAATTGAGGATATTGATCTTTTATTAAATAATGATTTTTATAGCCTAAGTTTGTCTTTTTTATTTTTTAGTTGAAGGTGGCGATCTCCTTGTTCCAACGGACTATTTTGCGGATTTTTCTGACATTGAGCCTATTTTCTATATTTTCTGGAAGATACATATCTTTTATTAAATAATATGATTTTTGGGCCTAATTTTGTCTTCTCTTATTTTTTGTTGAATATGGCAATCTCCCGGTTCTAACAAACCTTTTTGCTATTTTTTCTTATCTCCTGGTAATTTTCTACATTTTCTATAAGACACGATTCTTTATACTAAATGAGATAATTTTATAGCCTTATTTTGTCTTCTCTTATTTTTTTTGTTGAAGATGGCGATCTCCCAGTTCCAACAGACATTTTGCGCATTTTTTTCAAATCTGGGCTATTTTCTATATTTTCTAAAAGATATAAATATATATTAAAATCTTATGATTTTTATAGCCTAATTTTGTCTTCTTATATTTTTTTCAGTTGAAAATGGCGATCTCCCTATTCAAACAGACATATTTAGGAATTTTTCTGAGCTCGGGGCTATTTTCTACATTTTATTGGAGACATGTATCTTTTTATTAAATGATATGATTATTATATCCTAAGTTTGTATTTCCTTATTTTTTTCAGTTGAAGATGGCGATCTCCCGGTTCCTATAGACATTTTTTGGATATTTTTATTAAACGATATGATTTGCGTATACTAAGTTAGGCTTCTCTTATTTTTTTCAGATGAAAATGGCGATCTCACGATTCCAACGGACATTGTGGCGGATTTTTCTGACCGTGAGACTATTTTCTACATTTTTTGAAAGACATGGATCTATTTATTAAATGATATGATTTTTTTGCATAATTTGCATTCTCTAATTTTTCAGTTGAAGATAGTGATCTTCCAGTTCCAAAAGACATTTTTGCAGATTTTTCTGAACTCCAGGTTATTTTCTACATTTGATTAATGATATGGATCTCTTTATTGAAGATGGCGAGCTCCAGGTTCCAACAGACATTTTTGCGGATGTTCCTTAGCTTTGGGCTTTTTTTTACATATTCTTGAAGATACGAATCTTTTTATTAAACGATATGATTTGTTGGCCTAATTTTGTCTTCTCTTTTTTAGTTGAATATTGCAATCTCCCGGTTCCAACTAACGTTTGTGTGGATTTTTTGATCTCGGTGCTATTTCTACATTTTATGGCAGATATATATCTTTTTATTAAATGATATTATTTTTTGGCCTAATTTTGTCTTCTTTAATTTTTCAGTTGAAGATGACGATCTCCTGGTTCTAACTGACATTTTTTCAGATTTTACTGGGCTCCGACCTATTTTTTACATTTTCTGTATGATATGATTCTTTATATTAAATGATATGATTTATATAACCTAATTTTGTTTTCTCTTATTATTTAGTTGAAGATGGCGATCCCCCAGTTCCAATTGATATGTTTGCCGATTGTTTTGAGCTCGGGGCTATGTTTCTACATTTTCGAGAAGTTATAAATCTTTTTATTGAATGATGTGAATTTTTGACCTAATTTTTTCTTTTCTTATTTTTCCAGTTGAAGATGGCGATCACCCGGTTCCAACGAACATTTTTGCGGATTTTTCTGATCTCGGGGCTATTTTCTACATTTTCGAAAAGTTATGTATTTTTTTAAATGATATAATTTTAATAGCTGAATTTTGTCTTCTCTTATTTTTAAGTTGAAGATGACGATCTCACGATTCCAACGGACATTTTTGCGGATTTTTGGTGCTTGGTGCTATTTTGTACGTTTTATGGAAGGTATAGAACTTTTGATTGTACAATATGATTTTTATAGCATACGTTTGTCTTCTCTTATGTTTTTAGTTGAAGATGGAGATCTCCGATTCCAATGGATATTTTTGAAGATTTTTCTTAACTTCAGCCTATTTTTCTACATTTTCTGGAAGATATGTATCTTTTATGAAATGATATGATTTTTTGGCCTAATTTTGTCTTCTATATTTTTACTTTGAAGATGGCAATCTCCCGGTTCCAATGGACATTTGTGCAGATTTATTTTGAGCTACGAGATATTTTATATATTTTTTGTATAATATGAATCGTTATATTAAATGATATGATTATTATAACCTAATTTTGTCATTTCTTATTTTTCAGTTGAAGATGGCGATCTCCCGGTTCCAAGAGACATTTTTGTGGATTTTTGAGCTTGGGGCTATTTTTCAACATTTTTGAGAAGTTGTGGATCTTTTTATTAAATAATATAATTTTAGCCTAATTTTATTCTTTTATTTTTTTCAGTTGAAGATAGCGATCTCCCGTTTCTAACGGACAGTTTGTGTATAATTCTAACCTCGGGACTATTTTTGAAATTTTCTGGAAGATATATATCTTTTTATTAAATAATATGGTTTTTGGCCTAATTTTGTCTTCTCTTATTTTTTAGCTGAAGATGGCATTCTCCCTGTTCCAACGGACATTTTTACGGATTTTTATAAAGCCTGGTGCTATTTTCTACATTCTTATAAATTATATGATTTTTATAGACTACGGTTGTCTTCTCTTGTTTTTTAGTTGAAGATGTCGATCTCCCGGTTCTATTGGACCATTTTGCAGATTTTCTTAACATGAGACTGTTTTTCTACATTTTCTGGAAGATATGGATTTTTTATGATATGATATGATTTTTTGGCCTAATTTTGTCTTCCCTGTTTTAAGATGAAGGTAACGATCTCCCAGTTCCAACGAATATTTTTACTGATTTTTCTGAGCTCCGGGATATTTTCTACATTTTCTGTAAGATATAAATCTTTATATTAAATGATATGATTTTTATAACCTAATTTTGTCTTCTCTTATTTTTGCAGTTAAAGATGGCGATCTCCCGTTTCCAAGAAACATTTTTACGAATTTTTTGAGATCGGTGCAATTTTCTACATTTAACATAATAGATAGAACTTTTTATTAAATGATATTATTTTTATAGCGTATGTTTGTCTTCTCTTATTTTTTTCAGATGAAGATGGCGATCTCTCGGTTCCAGCAAAAATTTTTGCGGATTTTTCTGAGATCCAGGCTATTTTCTACATATTCTGGAAGATATAGAGATTTCTATTAAATGATATGATTTTAAGGTTTAATTTTGTCTTCTCTTATTTTTCAGTTGAAGTGCCAATATTTCGGTTCCAACAGACATTTTTGCATATTATTCTGACATCGGGGCTATTTTCTAAATTTTCTGAAATATATGTATCTTTTTATAAATGATATAATTTTGTCTGCTCTTATTTATCAACTTAAGATGGTGATCACTCGGTTCCAACGAACATTTTTACGAATTTTTATGAGTTCGGTGCTATTTTCTATATTTTATTAAAGATAAGGATCTTTTAATTAAATGATATGATTTTTATAGCCTACATGTGTCTTCTCCTATTCTTTTTCAGTTGAAGATGGCGATCTACCCGTTTCAACAAATGTTTTTACGGATTTTTCTTAGCTTGGGACTATTTTTTACCTTTTGGAAGACATGTATATTTTTATTAAATGAAATGATTTTTTGGACCAAATTTGTCTTCCCTTGTTTCAGTTAATGATGGCGATCTCTCGGTTCCAATTTACATTTGTGCAGATTTTTTTGAGCTCAGGGATATTTTCTACATTTTATATAATATATGGATCTTTATATTAAATAATATGATTTTTATAGTCTAATTATGTCTTCGCTTATTTTCCAGCTGAAGATGGCGATCGCCTGGTTTCAACGGACATTTTTACCGATTACTCTAAACTCGGGGTCTATTGTTCTACATTTTCGAAAAGTTATGGATCTTTTTATTATATGATATTATTTTTTGAACAAATTTTGTCTTCTCTTATTTTTCAGCTGAAGATGTCGATCTCACGGTTCCAACGTACATGTTTTGCATATTATTCTGACCTCGGGGCTATTTTCTAAATTTCTTGGAAGATATGGTTCTTTTTATTGAATGATTTGAGTTTTGGCCAAATTTTGGCTTCTCTTATTTTTCAGTTGAAGATGGCGATCTCCCGGTTCCGACTGATATTTTTGCGGATTTTTCTAAGTTCAGTGCTATTTTCTACATATTATGGAAGATTTGTATCTTTTTACTAAATGAGATAATTTTTATAGCCTACATGTTTATTCTCTTATTTTTTTAGGTGAAGGATGTGATCTACCGGTTCCAACAGACAATTTTGCGAACCTTTCTTAGCTTGGGACTATTTTTCTACATTTTCTGCAAGAATGTATTTTTAATGAAATGATATGATTTTTTGGCCTAATTTTGTCTTCTCTTTTTTACATGTTGAAGATGTCGATCTCCTGGTTCCAACAGACATTTTTGTAGATTATTCTGACCTCGGGGCTATTTTCTACATTTTCTGGAAGATATGCATCTTTTTATTAAATAATATGACTTTTGGCCTAATTTTGTTTTCTCTTATTTTCTGTTGAAGATGGGGATCTACCGATTCCAACAGACATATTTGCGGATTTTTCGTAGCTCAGTGCTATTTTCTACATTTTATGTAAGATATGGATCTTTTTATTAAATGATATAATTTTATATCCTATGTTTGTCTTCTCTTATTTTTTCAGCTGAATATGGCGATCTACCGGTTCCAACGGATATTTTTACTGATTTTTTCCTACCATGGGGCTATTTTTCTACATTTTTTGAAAGATTTGGATCATTTATTAAATGATATGATTTTATGGCCTACTTTTGTCTTCTCTTATTTTTTAGTTTAAGATGGCGTTCTCCCGGTTCCAACGGACATTATTGCAGATTTTTTTGACCTAGAGGCTATTTTCCATATATTTTTGGAAGATATGTATCTTTTTAATAAATAATAAGATTTTTTGGCCTAAATTTGTCTTCTCATATTTTTCAGATGAAGATGGCAATCTCCCGGTTCCAACTGACATTTTTGCAGATTTTCTAAGATCAGGGTAATATTTCTACATTTTATGGAAGATATGGATCTTTTTATTAAATGATATGAATTTTGGCCTAAATTTGTATTCTCTTATTTTTAAGTTGAAGATGGCGTTCTCTCGGTTCCAACGGATTTTTTGCGGAATTTTTGACCTAGAAGCTATTTTCTACTTTTTCTGAAAGATATGGATCTTTTTATTATATAATTTGGTTTTTTAGCTTAATTTTTTCTTCTTTTTTTAGATTAAGATGGTGATCTCTTGGTTCTAACGGATATTTTTGCGGTTTTTTCTAAGCTCCCAGCTATTTTCTAAATTTTTTGTAAGATATTTTTCTTTAAATTAAAGATATGATTTTAGAGCCTAATTTTGTCTTATCTTATTTTTAAATAGAAGATGGTGGTCTCCCGGTTCCAACAGACATTTTTGCAGATTTTCCTTAACTCGGAGCTATTTTCTATGTTTTCTAGAAGATATGCATCTATTGTTAAATATTATGATTTGTGCCTAATTTTGTCTTCTCTTATTTTTCTGTTGAAGATATCGATCTCCATGTACCAACGGACATTTTGACAAAGTTTTCTGAGCTCGGGGCTATTTTCTGTACTTTCTGGAAGATATGGATCATTTTATTAAATGGTAACATTTTTGGTCTAATTTTATCTTCTCTTATTTTTTTAGTTGAAGATGGCGATCTCCCTGTTCCAACGGGTATTTTTAGGGACTTTTCTGTGCTCGGGGCTATTTTCTATATTTTATTGTAGATATGACTCTTTTTATTAAATGATATGATTTTTAGCCTAATTTTGTCTTCACTTATTTTTTGCAGTTGAAGATGGCGATATCCTGGTTTTAACGGAAATTATTGCGGATTTTTTTTAGCTCGAGTCTATTTTCAACATTTTCGGGAAGTTTTGGATCTTTTTATTAAATGATATGATTTTAGCCTAATTTTGTCTTCCCTTATTTTTTTGCAGTAGAAGATGGCGATTTCCCGGTTTCAACGGATATTTTTGCGGATTTTTCTGAGCTCGAGTCTATTTCCAACATTTTCGGGAAGTTATGGATCTTTTTATTAAATGATATGATTTTTAGCCTAAATTTGTCTTCTCCTATTTTTCAGTTGAAGATTGTGATCTCCCAGTTCCTACGGACATCTTTGTCGATTATTCTGTCCTTAGGCTATTTTCTAAATTTTCTTGAAGATATGGATATTTTTATTAATGATATGATTTTTGGCCTAATTATGGCTATTCTTATTTCTCAGTTGAAGATGGCCTTTTGGTTCCAACGGAAATTTTTGCGGATTTTTCGAAGCTCGGTGCTATTTTCTACATTTTATGGAAGATATGAATTTTTTAATTTACCGATATGATTTTTATATTATACGTTTTTCTTCCTTTGTTTTTCAGTTGAAGATGGCGATCTCCTGTTTCCAATGGACAATTTTGCAGATTTTTCTGAGCTCGGTGCTATTTTATACAGTTAATTGAGGATATGAATCTTTTAAATAAATGATGATTTTTATAGCCTATGTGTATCTTCTCTTATTTTTAGTTGAAAATGGATGATGTGACCTGCCCAATAACTTACAAAATGAAGACCTAATTCTAAGTGAAGGACCAATAACAAGAGGAAAGCTAAAAAGAATGCAAAATGCAATTGGAGCACAAGTAGAAGCATTGTTGGCCCAAGAAAGTTGTGTCCACAATGAGGCCTTAGTCTTGCTCATCCAAGCCCAAGAAATTAAGGCCATAATTCTAAATGCATTCATGGGGGAAGATCAAGAGTCATGTGGCCATAAATCTGAATGCATTCATGGGGAAAGATCAAGAGTCCTGTGCAACAATAAATCAGAATTCAAGGGGGAAGATCAAGAGTCATTTGCATCCAATAAATTTGAACTCATGGGGAAGCTAAAAATTCAAGTGCGATAACCACCATTAAATCTGAATTCATGGGGACACTAAATTTGAATTCATTGGGAAGCTGAAGAGTCAAGTGCAAAACCACCTTTAAATCTGAATTCATTGGGGAGATCTAGAGCCAAGAAGCATAAACTTATGAATTATAAATGTAATTTTCGTTCATGACATTAAGCTCATAATTTCATGTTGTCTTTTGGTCTTCCCTAGGTCACATTTATGTCTTTTACTTATTCGAGGTCATTATGATGACTAATGGGCTACCAAAAATCCATTAGTTGTCATTAATTAGAGAATATTTTTAGCTTCCAAGCTCTACCTATAAATAGTGCATGTAATTCTTTTGTAACAAGCATGAATCAATCAGATTATCAATTCAGAATTGAGTGTTCTTCACAAATTGTGAGAGTTTTTATATCTTCTTTAGCTCTTGTGAAACCTTGCCTTGTTAATCTTCTTTTAAGATTGGAGATCCAAATTCGCAAAAGCCCCCAATTCGTGCTTCAACCCAAGTGTGTTGATATGTGGATTGGTTAAACTCGTGTTCGTGGTTGCGCAAGTGGTCTAAGTAGCAGGTCGCTTTCATATAACGTTGGTTAGCTATTTGCATTTGTCAGGCTAGTGAACCATCTTTGTTTAGAGCTTATCACTCCCTTTTTCATTTCTCCAAGTTTGGAGTGTGTACTCATATCCTTCTTATTAAATGATATAAATTTTATATCATAATTTTGGCTTTTCTTATTTTTCAGTTGAAGATAGGGATCTTCCGGTTCCAACTGAAATTTTTGCGGATCTTTCTGAGAACTGGTCTATTTTCTACATTTTTAAAAGATATGAATCATTTTATTAAATGATATGATTTTTTGGCCTTATTTTATCTTCTCTTATTTTTCTGTTGAAGATGGCGATCTCCCGGTTCCAACAGACATTTTTGCGGATTTTTCTGAGCTAGGGGCTATTTTCTATATTTTATGGAAGATATGAATCTTTTATTAAATGATATGATTTTTATAGCCTAAGTTTGTCTTCTCTTATTTTTCAGTTGAAGATGGCGATCTTTTGTTTCCAACAGACATTTTTTGCGGTTTTTTTTAGCTCGATGCTATTTTATACAGTTAATTGATGATATTGATCTTTTATTAAATGATGATTTTTATAGCCTAAGTTTTTCTCCTCTTATTTTTTAGTTGAAGATGATAATCTCCCTGTTCCAATGAACACTTTTGCAGATTTTTCTGACATCGAGCCTATTTTCTATATTTTCTGGAAGATATGTATCTTTTTATTAAATAATATGATTTTTGGGCCAAATTTTGTCTTCTGTTATTTTTGTCGTTGAATATGGCGATCTCCCAGTTCCAACAAACCTTTTTGCCAAATTTTCTTATCTCTGAACCTTCTTCTTCTTGAAGACCCCATCAATCCTCAAGCTTCTTCCATACCTTAATCTCCAATGGTGGATGTCAATAGAGGGATTGAATTAAGGAGATGGTGGTGGTGGAGGTGCAAAGGGAGGAGAGGGGAGTTAGAAGAGGAGATTAGAACTTGAATTTTTTCTACTTCTTTTTCGTTTTCTTTTTTCCAATTTCTTCTCTTTTATCCATCCCCTCATCCTTGTCATCCCTTAATTCCCCCCTTAGTGTGCCAAATGGAGAGAATTAGGTGAAAATCAAATAAGTGATGACACCTCTTAGGCTAGGTGTCTCCTTTAGGAAATTTAGGGATTTATATTTTCTACTAAATAGAAATACTCTAATAAAATACCCTTACTCACCAAATACCAAGTATACCATCTAAATACTCATCCATTTTATCCAAATTATGTTTAAAAAAAATTAAAAATGATTTGGTCATTAGAAAATTATGGAAAATTTATAAAAACACCCAAAAAATTTATACTTTCAAATACGTCTAGAAATACGTACATTATACCTGTGTATACGAAAACAGCTTATTACATTCTACACACCTTAAAAACAAAGCCCATCCTCGGACTTTCTAAATTTAAGGGTCTAACCGAAGGCTAAATGGATCTAAGGGTCGTCCCACCCACGAAATAAAAACAACACTACGTATACTCCAACCACACATAGCTATATGTATCGCCTATATATTTTCACTGCACATACACAACACTCAAGCAGATATATATATACACCACAGTATTTATACACCACATTTTCATACAAGTACTCCACATTGTTATACAAACATATGTACACATGACATATACACGTACTAGACCAACACATCAAACACAAGCAATATTACTTACAAGTCCATATACACCACGACGAAGGAACCACAACACATACATATATACATATGCCTACATTCATATCACTTCATACATTCAATTATACCACACTCATACAATAGCCGTATATGCACCTACTACATTCATATCATAGACATATGTATACATATGTACAAGCACAAACAACAAGTCACATAAGTAACATACAAACATAGATACATACATGCAAGTATACATTCATACAGCTAGATATATGTATCACTCATATGTTTTTTATATATCTTCATAATAAATGCATATACAACAAGAGACACACATAACGAACACACACATGGATACATCCATACATTTCAATATCTTTATCTATTTATACATACAAACAACCTTAATGATGCTTATATATTAAAACTACACATACGTCCATAAAGAAATATCTATAGCATATACCTTACATATGCAACATATAGCACACATATAGAACCAATTATACCAACCCATGAATACATACCAACTGCACCTATGTACACAGCATTGTATGTCGTAGAACGTCACACATAAGTGACAATCTATCTACCTGGAACCAGGTTCTTGCTTAGCCTTCAATAGGTAGGGCTCTTTACTAATAATGTCTCAATCTAGACTATAAGGCCACTACCCACCCTAAGACACGACTTTTCTTTATGGAGCATTACCCATACTACCTTACGCACGCCGTACTGTGGTAACCTGCATGGGCGGCCAAATGTGACGCCTCGGTCCCCAGGATACCCGAGAAGTATGAATCCGTCTCAATTATTTCTAAAGCAGTGAGTTTTAAAAAGAAAGAGAAGGAAGAGAGTCTACAAGAAGAATTATGCAGGTCACTGTGCACATGCTGGAAAGTACAAGTAATGCTTCATCGCAAAAATTGTGAGACAATCATATACAAGTCCAATATTCTTTATTATTAAAACAAAGGTACCTCTTTATTTACATCATCTACTCCTCAAATACAAAAGTAAAAACCAGAAGAAATCCCAGAAAAATCTCCAAAAGACATAAAGGTCCACACCAGTATAACTCACTCCCTAGACTACCCTAAGAACCAACCGAAGAGGCTGCCCTCTGAGGATTCCATCTCTACCACGAACTGAAAGCTAACTACTGAGTCAGGCCTGATCTGGGTGTACTGCTTTGAAATCTGGAAAAATGGGACACATCAACACGTGACCCAGTAGGAAATCCTAACACTGCTAGTTTTATAACTGTTCTTCCTAACTTGGGCTTGGTCACTTAACTGTAAACAGGTCTACTATTTACGCATAAGGAACAAGTACTGTAAATAAGTCCTATTGAAATAATATGCAGGGAAAGAAAAACAACATTACATGCAGATATTAAAAAGTAAGGCTACAGAATTAAATAAGCGTGAAGTAAAGGCAAACAATCACATGTATGCACATAATTCATATGAATGGTTATGAATACAAATGCAACACCTAAGGGATCCCATCTATGCCAGTGTGCCTACAATGTGACTCATGGATTCTTGCGGTGGCTCCAATGGATTCAGAAGGTGGCCCCGGCATTTTCGTGGCACGCTGATCTATTTAGCACGTAGGTCTATGTCGTCTACCATACCACACATAGATTAATGAGGCATGAATTCAGGAGGTGGCATCTGGCATTTCTGTGGCACGCTGGTCTATGTGGCACTTTGGTCTATGTGGTGTTAATTTCTGTTAAGCTACCATTCTTTTCATGACAAATTTCACATACACTATAACATTTTATGTTCCCAATTAACATATTACTCCATCATTCCTAATATAAAACACATCATGTTATGGAAGCATCATGTCATACAGTATGCTAATATGAGAATAAGGAGCATAATATGGCATTTGTGTGACATAGTACAAGCATAACATTACATCCATAAGCATGAACTATTCTCATAATATAATTTACTACATGGAAAACAACATTACATCCATAAGCATGAATATCACCATTCTTAGCACCATAATTTTCACAAACTTTAGCATGATATTTATATGACAACTACAGAATTCTGGTTTAAATATGGACTCTTATATATCAGTCTAAAACAGCTATCTAAGGCCATAATCTGGTTTGGTGCTGAACATAAAAGTTGTAGATGCTTAAGTTCTGTTTCCAAGTTATCTAAAATTGTGTCATTTGGGGGTCTGTAGAGAGAGTTATGAATTTATTTCCACAATGTAGCAGAATCTGTCTAAAACTGACACCATGGTAAATTCGTCTGTTTACACCTTCCTACATTCAAAACTAGGCTCTGTTTTCTTCTAGAGAGTTGTAGTTAACTTCATGAACTTTCCAAAACAGCATGAATCATCCCATTTGGAGATCCACACAAGCAGATATGAATTTTTGAACTGAAAATTTAATAGTATATCATTAACATAGCTATTATAGCATATTGACTGACTAACATGATGCTACTAGTCTTACTACCATTGACATCCTAATAATTTGACATAATAATGATTTTACAGCTAAAAATGGAAGCATAATGGCAACATGGTCTACACTAGCATGGGATGTTACATGGTATATTTTGGCAAAACTATATTTCCAATAAATAAAACATAACATCATAAGCATGCATACTAAACTTAACATACCATGGCACTTTACTAGCATGGGGCTTAAACTACAATTGTACATCAAATTCCAACTTAAACTTAACTAGATGATGAAACTCTATAACCACAATCCTAAAACTACATCCTAACTAGAACGTTACAACTCTACCTCAAATATCTCCTTCTTAATTTATTTGGCCCTTCTTCTCCTTGAAGACCCAATTAACCTCAAGCTTTCTTCTTCCATAACTTAAGCGCCAATGGTGGATGTCAATAAGGGGGATTGAATTAAGGTGATGGAGATGGAGGTGGGGGTGCAGTGGGAGGTGCAAAGGGAGGAGAGGGGGGAGAGAAGAAGTGATGAGAACTTGAATTTCTTCTTCTTCTTCTTTTAATTTTCCCCAATTTCTTCTATTTTATTCATCCACTCTTCCTCGTCATCCCTTAATTCCCTATTAGCTTGCCAAATGGAGAGAGTTAGGTGAAAATCAAAGAGGTGATGAAACTCTTTGGCTAGGTGTCTCCATTAGGAAATCTAGGAATTTCTATTTTCTAATAAATAGAAATACTCCACTAAAATACCCTTACTCACCAAATACCAAGTATACCATCTAAATACTAATCCATTTAATCCAAATGATGTTTAAAATAATTATTGAAAATAATTTGGTCATTAGAAAATTATGTAAAATTTATAAAAATACTCGAAAATTTCATACGTACAAATACGTCTAGAAATATGTACATTATACCTGCATATATGAAAACAGGGTATTACACTCTACCCACCTTAAAAACAAAGTCCGTCCTCAGACTTTCTAAAGTTAAGGGTCTAAACAAAGGCTAAATGCATCTAAGGGTCGTCCTACCCATGAAATACAAACACCACTACATATACTCAAACCATACATAGCTATATGTATCGCATATACATACATACACTGCACAAACACAACATTCAAGAAGATATATATACACCCTAGTATTCATACACCACATTTTCATACAAGTACTTGATGTGTCATTATATTCCACATTTTATCTATATTATTACACATCAAAATGATTGCTCAATTACACATTTCATACGCTTTTACGCTCATAATTGGAACTATTGTACTTTAAGAGCGTTTGGTTGCATTTAAGGGAATATCGAGCGATTTGGTGTATATTGGAGGAGAGAGTGCGTGCTTCGACACCGGAGCTCCTGAGGCGTCGTGTAGGTGACTCAAATCTGCCGGGGAGCAAGAAAGGGGCAAAAGAGAATGATCGAAGAAGAGGAGAATGAAGAAAGCATGGTTCTATAATACCATGACTCATGGATTCCAGGTCGCTCGATCGAGCTATGATACGGCGAAAGAATCGAATGACCTGAAGTGCTGGAAACAGGATATTCGTGCACTCTTTTACAATCTGCTATCACCTGAGATTTTGCAGTATTTTTCTAATATTTTTCCCAGATAGTAGACTTCGAGACGGTTCCAACTTCACCAAGAACGCACCAATCGGAGGTCGGATGCGCTCTGGGAAATTTTTGCAAGCTGATGTTGCAGTGCTGAAATCTGTTTTTGGCCTCCTACTTGACCGAGCAACCTCCTACTCGACCAAGCAGAGTGACAAAAGCTGCTGAAATCTGTTTTGGCCTCCTACTCGACCGAGCAACCTCCTACTCGACCGAGCAGAGTGACAAATGCTGTTTAAATGCTGCTGAAATCTATTTTTGACCACTAATCAACCGAGCAGGACTTGCTTGACCGAGTCAGATTACGACTCGACCGATCAAAGCCTACTCGGGCTGAGTAGACAGAACAATATTTTTGAAGAAGCTCGATCCACTGACAGACTCGACCGATCAGCTACATACTCGACCGAACAGAGTGACAACTCGACCGAGCAGGCTTTACTCGGCCCGAGCAAGCAGAGCATGGTTTTGGACGACGGATCCATATTTTTTGACGACTCGATCGAGCAGCTTCCTACTCGAATCGAGTCGCCATGGGCCCAGGGAGTAAGTTGCGTCTAGATCTTCTCTAGGGCACAATTTGGAGAGGGTTTCTGAGGGGGATAATAGGAGGGCAACCGTCATTTTTTTAGGGGGGACTTGTGTATACTTTTTGGGAGCTTAGAAGAGTTTTTTAAAAGAGTTTTTTAGAGTTTCTTTGGAGACGTTCTTTCGGGATTTAGGCCATGCCATAGGCCTCTCCCATGTATCAAGCTAAGTACTTCTATTCTTTTGAATTACATTTTAGTTCTTCTATTCTTTTGAATTACATTTTATTTCTTCTTATTATTTTTCTATGATGCTAGCAATAATCTTTACGTTTTTCATAATGCTTGCTATGCTTGAGTAATCCCATCTAGTGCTAAGAGATTAGCACTATGATTTTAGGATCTAGATGCAAAGATATTATTTTTATGATGCGTTGGATATAAAAGGGGTTCTACTTTGGTTGATCCAGCTAAATCCCTGGGATAACTCGTACTGAGATCATGCCCACGATCTATGGAATTAATTAGAGAGTCAGTAGATCCAACCAAGGCTCGTGACCATGCCTGGCGCGTGCTTTGAGGGGATCTACCGACAAACTATATAACTACATTGACGGCTACCGCCATGCGTCAATGAGAGCCACCGAAGTACCTCGAAGCTCTAATCCACGAGAGTGGTACGAGCTGAGAGTCAATCCCCAATAAACCCACTAGTCGAGCGTCGACATCCGACGGTCCTAGTGGCGAGTCCTAAAGCCCTAATCTTTTATATTTTATTTCTTTCTTTCTTTGTGTGGAATCCCTTATTTGTGACGTTGAGTGACATAACCTTCGCATCCATCACCATTACAACATTTCATACTCCACATCCACCAATAAACCTGCAATTCTAACTCAACCAAGGAGTAGATAGGAAGTATAGCACCGCTTCCCCGTGCTCGATGTCCTCTTACAACTATACCGTGCGCTTGTGGTTAGACAACATCGTTTCGGAGTTAATTCTGGGCCGATCAGTACTCCACATAGTTATACAAACATATGTATACATGACATATACACGCAATAAGCCAACACATCAAACACAAGCAATATTACTTACAAGTCCATAAACATCATGATGAAGGAACCACAACACTGACATACATACATATGCCTAAATTCATATCACTTCATACATTCAATTATACCACACTCATACAATAGCCATACATGCACCTACTACATTCATAGCATAGACATATGTACACATATGTACAAGCACAAACACCATGTCACATAAGTAACATACATACAAGTATACATTCATATAGCTAGATATATGTATCACTCATATGTATTTATATATATCGTCATAACACATACACATACAACTAGAGACATGCATAACGAACAGACATATAGATAGATCCACACATACCAATACACTCTATCTATGTATACATACAAACATCCTTACATATGCTTATATATTAAAACTACACATACTTCCATAAAGAAATATCCATAGCATATACCTTACATATGCAACATATATCACACATATAAAACAATTATACCAACCCATGAATAATACCAACCGCACCTATGTACATAACAGTGTATGCCGTAGAACGTCACCATAGGTAACAATCTATCCACTTGGAACCAGGTTCTTTCTTAGCCTTCTATAGGTAGGGCTCTATACTAATAATTTCTAAGTCTAGTCTCTAAGGCCACTACCCACCTTAAGGCACGAACATTCTCTATGGAGCATTACCTGCACTACCTTATGCATGCCTTGGTGTGGTGACCTGCATGGGCCACCAAATGTAACATCCCGCTTTCCATGATACCCGGAAAGTACGAATCCGTCCCAAATATTCCTAGAGTAGCGAGTGTTAAAAAGAAAGGGAAGAAAGAGAGTCTACAAGAAGAATAATGCACGTCACTGCCCATATGCTGGGAAGTACAAGTAATGCTCCAACACATAAAATAAGAGACAATCATATACAAGTCCAATATTCTTTATTATTAAAACAAAGGTATCTCTTTATTTACATCATCTCATCCTTAAATACAAATGTGAAAAACAAAAGAAATCCCAGAAAAATCCCCAAAAGACATAAAGGTCCACACCAGTACAACTCACTCCCTAGACTAGCCTGAGAACTAACTGAAGAGGTTGCCCTCTAAGGATTCCATCTCTACCACAAACTGAAAGCTAACTCCTGAGTCAGGCCTGATATGGCTTTACTACTCTGAAACGTGGAAAAAGTAAATTGGAAACATCAACACGTGACCCATTAGGAAATCCTAACATCGCTAGGTATGGTCTAGTTTTAGAACTGTTCTTCCTAACTAGCGTCTGGTCACTTTACTGTAAACAAGTCTACTATTTACGCATAAAGAACAAGCATTGTACATAAGGTCCACTGAATTAATATGCAGGGAAAGTTAACAACATCACATGCATATATTGAAAAGTAAGAGCTACATAATAAAATAAGCGTGAAGTAAAGGCAGACAATCATAGATATGCACATGATGCATATGAATGGTTATGAATACAAATGCAATACCTAAGGGATCCCATCTATGCTAGCGTGCCTACAATGTGACTCATGGATTCTAGAGGTGGCTCCCATGAATTCAGGAGGTGGCCCCTGACATTTCTGTGGCACGCTGGTCTATGTAGCATGTACGTCCATGGCATCTATCATACCACACTTAGATTTAAGAGGTGTCCCAATGGATTCAGGAGGTGGCGTCCGTCATTTTCATGGCACGCTGGTCCATGGGGCACTTTGGTCTATGTGGTGTTAATTTCTGTTAAGCTACCATTCTTTTCATGACAAATTTCACATACACTATGCCATCTTATGTTTCCAATTAACATATAACTCTATCATTCTTAATATGAAACACATCATGGTACGGAAGCATCTTGTCATAAAGTATGCTAATATGAGAATAAGGAGCATAACATGGCATATGTGTGACATTATACTTGGATAACAACATTACATCCATAAGCATGAATATCACCATTCTTAGCACCATAATTTTCACAAACTTTAGCATGATATTTATGTGACAACTACAGAATTCTATATGGAATCTAGACTCTGATATATCAGTCTAAAATAGCTATCTAATGTCATAATCTGGTTTAGTACACATAAAAGTTGTAGATGCTTAAGTTCTGTTTTCAAATTATCTAAGATTGTGTCATTTGGGGGTTTATAGAGAGAGTTAAGAAATTTTTCTCAAAATGTAGCAGAATCTGTCTAAAACTGACACCATGGTAAAGTTTTCTGTTTACACATTCCTATAGTCAAAATTAGGTTCTGCTTCCTTCTATAGAGTTATAGTTAACTTCATGACCATTTCAAAACATTTTGAATCATCCCATTTGGAGGTCTACATTAGTAGATATGAATTTTTGAATCTACATGACAAAACTCAAATTTTTACAGCATATCATTAACATAGCTATTATAGCATATTGACAGACTAACATGAAGCTACTAGTCATACTACCATTGCCATCCTAATAATTTGACATGATAATGATTTTAAAGCTAAGAAAGGAAGCATAATGGCAACATGGTCTACACTAATGTGGGATGTTACATGGTATATTTTGGCAAACTATGCATACTTCCACTTAATAAAACATTCCATCATAAGCGTGCATACTAAACTTAACATAACATGGCACTTTATTAGCATGGGCCTTAAACTACAATTCTACATCAAATTCCAACTTAAAATTAACTAGGTGATGAAACTCTATAACCACAATCCTAAAACTACATCCTAACTAGGACGTTGCAACTCCTACCTCAAATATCTCCTTCTTAATTTCTTTGGCCCTTCTTCTCCTTGAAGACCCCATCAATCCTCAAGCTTTCTTCTTCCATGCCTTAAGCTGCAATGGTGGATGTCAATAGTGGAATTGAATTAATGAGATGGTGGTGGAGTGGGAGGTGCAAAGGGAGGAGATGGGAGAGAGAAGAAGGGATGAGAACTTGAATTTCTTCTTCTTCTTCTTCTTTTAATTTTTCCCAATTTCTTCTCTTTTATTCATCCACTCTTCCTCGTCATCCCTTAATTCCCTCTTAGCTTGCCAAATGGAGAGAGTTAGGTGTAAATCAAAGAGGTGATGACACCTCTTTGGCTATGTGCCTCCATTAGGAAATCTAGGGATTTCTATTTTCTAATAAATAGAAATACTCCACTAAAATACCCTTACTCACCAAAACCAAGTATACTCTCAAATACTAATCCATTTAATCCAAACGATGTTTAAAAAAATTTAAAATAATTTGGTAATTAGAAAATTATGGAAAATTTATAAAAATACCCAAAAATTTCATACGTACAAATATGTCTAGAAATATGTACATTGTAACCGTATATACAAAACCAAGGTATTACACTATAAAAACCATATTATTTTGTAAAAAGTTATATATCTTCTATAAAATGTAGAAAATAGCACCGAGCTCAAAAAAATACGCAAATATGTTCGTTGGAACTGGAAGATCGCCATCATCAACTGAAAAATAAGAGTAGACAACATTAGGCTATAAAATTCATATCATTTAATAAAAAGATCCATAACTTTCCGAAAATGTAGAAAATAGCTTGTAGCTCAGAAAAATCTGCAAAAATGTTCTTTCAAACAGGGAGATCACCTTCTTCAACTAAAAAATAAGAGAAGAAAAAATTTGGTTAAAAAATCATATCATATAATAAAAAGATCCATAACTTCTCGAAACTGTAGAAAAATAGCACCAAGCTCAGAAAACGCGATAAAAATGTCTGTTGGAACCGGGAGATCACCATCTTTAACAGAATAATAAGTGAAGAAAAATTAGGTTATAAAAACATATCATTTAATATAAAGATTTATATCATACATAAAATTTAGAAAATAGCTCGGAGCTCAGAAAGATCTTAATAAATGTCCGTTGGAACCGGGAGATTGCCATCTTCAACTGAAAAATAAAAGAAGAAAAAATTAGGCCAAATATCAAATCATTTAATTAAAAGATATATAACTGCCATAAAATGTAGAAAATATCAATGAGCTCAGAAAAATCCGCATAAATGTTTGTTGGAACTGGGAGATCACAATATTCATCTGAAAGAAGAGAAGATAAAATTAGGTCAAAAAAGCATATCATTTAATAAAAGATTCATATCTTCGAGAAAATATAAAAAAAAGCCCAAAGCTAAGAAACATACGCAAAAATGTCTGTTGGAACCGGGAGATCACCATATTCAACTAAAAAAATATGAGAAGACAAAATTAGGCTACAAAAATCTTGTCATTTAATAAAGAGATCCATATCTTTAATAAAATATAGAAAATAGGATGGAGCTCAAAAAAATCCGAAAAAATGTTCGTTGGAACGGTGACATCGTCATCGTCTACTGAAAATAAGAGAAGAAAAAATTAGGATATAAAAATCATATCATTTAATATAAATATTTTTATCTTCCAAAAAGTGTACAAAATGGCCCCGAGCTTAGAAAAATCCGCAAAAAATATCTGTTGGAACCGGGAGATCGCCATCTTCAACTAAAAAATAATAGAAGACAAAATTAGGCCAAAATATCATATCAATTAATAAAATAATACATATCTTCCAAAAAGTTGAAAATAACCCAAAGTTCAGAAAAATATGCAAAAATGTCCATTGGAACCGGGAGATCAACATCTTCAACTAGAATATAAGGGAAGACAAAATTAAGCCAAAAATCATATTATTTAATAAAAAGATCGCCATTTTCAACTGGAAAATACGAGAAGAAAATTTTAGGCTACAAAAATCATATCAATTAATAAAAAGATCCATATCTGTCATAAAATGTAGAAAATAGCACCAAGCTCATAAAATGATATATAAAAATCTTATCAGTTAAAGATGGCGATATCACGGTTACGACAGACATTTTATCGAGGTTCTAAATGGCGTGAGGTGTGGCGTGGCGGTGAGGTTAAGCCTCAAGCCTTAGGAGCCTTGGCGGAGCCACGAAGTTTTTCAAGGCGTGGCTTAAGGCGGCAAATGTGTGTATATATTATATATATACTAGTCATAACCCATGCCCGCGGGCACGGTTCATTTAAGATTTTCCCCTGCGAAATCTTTGTTCCCTAAAAAATTATTTCCCTAGCCAAAATTTAAAAGAACAAATTAGCGTAATAATATTTAGCGGCACGGACGCTTTTGACGCAGAACAACAAATTCGGTGTGGGTGCCTTTGGTGTGGAATAAAAAATTAGCGTAAAAAATCGACACGGGCACCTTCGGCCGCGATTCATTTAAAATAGCACAGGCACAAAATTTTGGATCTCCTAGTTTTAAACGAACAATAATAATTAAAACGCATAATTGTTATGTAAGTCTACCCCAAAAATTTTTGTTCACCACAAAATTTAGTTCCCTAGTTCATTTAGAATATTCCCCCATCAAAGGCATGGATCCAATAATTTTAAACAAACAATAATGTAAACTTAATAATTGTTATTTAGTTTTTTCCAAAAAAAATTAGCTCTTTAAAATTTAGCTCTCTTTTGATTTAGTTCCACTACGGTTTCCAAAAATTATTGTCCCCCAAAATCTAGTCTAATCAACAAACTCATTCAAAAACATCCCTTGATTGTATAATAAATGAAACATGACAAAGTGCTTGTAAAAAGATTTGGACATCAACTGACAATCTCAGGTGCACCCCTATATTATCCTATGTATGTCTGGGACTATAAACACCAAGCTCGACCTTGATAATGAACAAAGGCAAGTATATGTTAAGCCCATAAATGGTACATATCCTATTACTCCATTTGGTTTGGACAAAGACCATGGAGAGGTCTTCAAAGCTTTTCATGTGAATATAGCTACTAAGGTGTGGTTTGAATTGTTTGGTCTTGTCGTTTAACAGGTTTTCATCGGTTAGCCCAACACATTATCGAGGTAGAGTTTTACAAAGGTCAAGATCAGTCTAAGAAACTACTTCATTGGATTGAACAGGAACAATGCAGATTTAGTGCTTCGCTCCAATAATAACAAAATTAACAGCAAGCGTTAAATATTACTCTCTTCTTATTGCACCTCAATTATTACTTTTTAGTGTTAGGATCCAATAACAATAACAAAATAAACATCAAGCCTCAAATTAAAGCAAGTTTGTTCATATGACTCTCATCTTCTATGTTATAATTTTCAAGATTTCTTTTGCCCTTATTGCTGCTAATTCTTCCATATCCTTTCTTGATAATTTTTCTTAATAATGATATAATCATCAAACAGTTTAAATATGAAACCATGCCAACATATATTCTAATTTTATATTCCCAGTATCAGTTAAACTATTATTTTTACAATTATGCTCTTTTCTTCAAAGTAAAATTTTTTATTAATCTAGTTTTGACCCCACTGTAATAGTTATCGCACAAACATAGGCAAACTGCAGCAGTTAATTCTTCAGTGAACAGAAACAATGAAAATTTTGAAAGTTCATGAAATAGAGCATCAGGTATGTTATTTTATTTTTCTCCAATGTCCTTTGTTAATTCAAAAAGAACATAATTAATTCTGCAAAACATTTTCTTTTGCCCCAATGTCCCAAGGCAGTTAATTCTGCAAAATATTCAAACCCTCTTGCTACAAAATAAAATGCAAAACATGAAAACGTTAACAAATAAATACAAAATTAATCAAAAAGAACATATGTTAATCCCATTAAAAGATTAATTTGAGAAGGGTTGCAGTGGTTAATACTTCGATGAATAGAGATTAAATTAACATGGAAGGAAACTTGAACAAAATATGAAGTGCCAGTAACAATTTCGAAAACCCTTAGTAACAACTACAATCGCCAAAACTGAGAAAGAATGCAATAATTTCTTCTTGATCTTGTCCTTCAATGCCAGTCGCTTCTCGGTCTTGGGCTTCATATCGGCGGGAGTCTTCTCTGTCTTCGATGGCTTTTCCTTGGGCTCTACCTTCTGGTTCTCAATAGCCACCATCTTCTTCTCTGAGGGCATCTTCTCGGCCTTGGGCTCCATGAAGACTGAGAATTAGGGTTTGGCAAATTTTAGGATTAAAAATATCGAGAGAGGGAGGAGGGGAGAGAGAGCAAGAGACTTGGTGGAAGGAATTGAAAGGGAGCAAATGGCTTTTAATAGGATATAGTGGTATGTTCTGATTGGGCAATTCGTTTTGCCACGGATCAATTACCTGGCAGCTAAAAAAATTGAAGTGACAATTCATTTTGTCCCGATCAATCATTTTGCTTTGCTACAGATCAATGAGCTGGTTGACAGTTATAAAGTAAGTGCCCCCACAAATTTTTCGAAAGTTTCTTTTCAAAAGTTCCTTTGGTACCGATCAATTGTTTTTTTGGAGACATGGAGGAAGGCTTATATTATATATATAAATCCCTCAAGTGGGTAATAATCAAGTTTGAACTTCACAGCATTTAGTGATTTTAGTGATTCGAATCCCTCTGTTTTTATGGAATTTTTATGGACTTTTTAGTGATTATTATTTCCCTCATGTGGGTAATAATCAAATAGGCTTTTAGTCATTCGACTCCCTCTATTTTTGGTGGACGTTTTTATTTGGAGAAGAGTGAGATGACAGCTGGTGCCAACTTGCTTTGCAGTATTCGATTGCCTCGAAGTCGTCGTCATATGGTGAGCCATTGATATTCTTAGAGAGAGAGAGAGGCTCTGATGCCGTGAGTGAGAGAGAAGACAAAGATAGACTTTTTGGCCGGTGTTTTCAAAATTTTTTTTGGAAAAATGATATCAAAAGAAAAAATGATGTCACTCGGTTCCCAAAGTAATAGGTTAACGTTTCAAAAAAATTCATTTCACCCAACATTTTTTTCCACCAAAATTCAAGTTTCCCCCCAAAACTTTCCACAAAATTTCATCGCAACCATTCATTCTTCAAGATTAAATCTCAGCCATCTTTCTATTAACCCATTTGTCCTAGTCAGCTTATCATAGTCAGCCTTAGGATTCAAAAATCGCTGTCAAATGTATTATATATATATATATATGGGGCAAATGTGCTTGCGCACGTGCGCAGGCAGAGATACCAGTGAACACCCCTCTGTTCGGGGTTTCCAAGTATTTTTGTTTGAATTTTTTTGAGTAGGTAGATATACTTGTTATGAAGCTCCCCAAAAAATTTCAGGTCAATCCAACACCGTTTGAGCCTCCGTTCATCGATTTCAAAAACGTTTCGCAAAACTGTCCAGAATTCTAGCTACTGCAAAAAAATTCATAAAAATGCTTAAAACACCGAACAGAGGGGGCGTGCACAGGTAATTCTACATGCGCACGTTCTTTAGGTACATTTTTTGCTATATATACACACACACACACATATACATGTACATATACATATACATATACATATATACACACACACACACACACACATACACACACACACATAGACAGTAGACTATGCTCCACTTAGATGGATTAGTTTCCAAATCCTACCAAATCCATAGCCTTCCATCTACATTGAGATGTGTGCTTACAATTAACTAAAGTGGTACTTTACTAAAAAGCAATTGTTTGCTTAACTAAAAAGCATGTGACCTCAATACGTCATAAATATCAAAGCACTCGATTAACATAGTTGTTAAAGCTATTTGGATAATTGAATCTGAATGAAATTTGCTGCTACTTGAAGGAACATTGATTTTTGGCATTTTCTAATTCAACATCTTGAATAAACTTTGTTCACAATTGCTGTCTAAAGCTAGAAAATGAATAATATTGATACATCATATGGACACATTTCAGCCAAGCAAGTAAACAAACAACATACTATGCATAATGCATATAATCATTAAATGAAGCTGATTTATGGTGTATAATGCAGTTTGAGCTCACCTTCCCAAAGGGCCAAATCTAAACTTGAACAGCTCAAAAAGGTGACATTTTTAAGCAATACGCCTTTCCAAGATTGAAAATTTTCAAGTTTGCCTTTGAGATCGTCGATCGATGACGAAGAAGACGCAAAAATCTCCGGCCAGAATCGCTAGACGCGATGGAGGGAGTTGATGTCGTCAAGGTCAGTGCGGGCGGTGCTGACGTGGCCACGGTCAGAGACCCGTCGGCCGTCGGCCTGATGGTGGAGACGAGGGCGGACGGTGACACAGATGCTGCTCAGAGGGAGGTCCAGAGAAATCGATCGTCAAAGGTGAATCGAATCGATATAATGCCTAATAATGCGAGCGGTTGCGATCAGGCTGAAAAGCCTCAAATAGTAGAGAACGGGTCGGGTTCTCTTAGCCCTATAATGCGGACTCGGTACCATTTTTTCTATTTTTTTCATTTTTTCTGGCGTGCCTTATGTTTTTGTGGTGTGCCTTGTGCCGCCATGGCACGCCATGGCGGCGTGCTGCCTCAAATTGCCTACATGGGCATTAACGGAGCATGGGGGTCAAGCCTTGCAGCCATGGCACGCCATGGTGTCGCCGTGGCGAGTTTTTTAGAACCATGATTTTTATAGATGAAGATGGCGACTTCTCGATTTCGAATTTTCTCTTCTATTATATTTCAGTTGAAGATGGCGATTTCTCAGTTTCAACGGACATTTTTTGGCCTAATTTTGACTTCTCTGATAGCATTTAATAAAATGATTTATATTTTCCAGAAAATGTGAAAAATAGCCTGGAGTTTAGAAAAATCCGAAAAAATGTCTGTTGGAACCGGGAGAATGCCATCTTTAACTGAAATATAAGAGAATACAAAATAATGCCAAAAAATCATATCATTTAATACAAAAGACGCCATCATCAACTAGAAAAAAAGAGAAATCAAAATTAGGCAAAAAATCATATCATTAATAAAAAGTTTCATATCTTCAATAAACTGTAGAAAATAGTCCAAGTTTAGAAAAATCCACAAAAATGGCCGTTGGAACCAGGAGATCGACATCTTCAACTGAAAAATCAGAGAAGACAAAATTAGGCTCTAAAATAATATCATTTAATATAACGATTCACATCTTATAGTTAATTTAAGAAATAGCCCGGAGCTTAGAAAAATCCACAAAAATGTCTGTTGGAACCGGGCGATCACCATACTTAACCGAATAACAGGAGAAGACAAAATTACACTACAAAATTATCTATTTAATAAAAAGATCCATATCTTCAGTAAAATGTAGAAAATAGATCCAAGCTTATACGCAAAAATGTCCGTTGGAACTGGTAGATTGCCAATTAACAGATAAATAAGAGAAGGCAGAATTAGGCAAAAAAATTATATCATTTAATAAAATGATCCATATTTTTTAGAAAATGCAGAACATAGCCCATATCTCAGAAAAAAATACGCAAAAATGTCTGTTGGAACTGGGAGATCACCATATTCAATTGAAAAATAAGAGAAGATAAAATTAGGCTATAAAATCATATCATTTAATATAAATATTCATATCTTATAGAAATGGAAGAAAATATCCCGTAGCTAATAAAAATCTAAAATGTCTGTTGGAACCGGGATTTTTCCATCTTCAACGAAAAAAAATAAGAGAAGACAAAATGAGGACATAAAAATCATATCATTTAATATAAAGAGTCATGCCTTACAGAAATTGTAGAAAATAGTCTGGAGTTCAGAAAAATCTATAAAAATTTCTGTTGGAACCAGGAGATTGACATTTTTTCAACTAAAAAAATCAAAGAAGACAAAATTAGGCGATAAAAATCATATCCTTGAATTAAAAATTCATTTCTTCAATAAAATGTAGAAAATAGTCCCGATATTAGAAAAATCCGCAAAAATGTCTGTTAGAACCGGGAGATCGCCATCTTTAGTGGAAAAATAAGAGAAGAATAAAAAGGCCAAAATCATATAATTTAATAAAATGTTTCATATCTTTTAGAAAATGTAGAAAATACCCCAGATCTCAGAAAAATCCTAAAAAAATTTTGTTGGAACCGGAAGATCGCCATCTTTAACTAAAAAATAAGGTAAGAAAAAATTAGGCTATAAAAATTATATCATTTAATATAAAGATCCATGTCTTACAGAAAATGTAGAAATTTGCCTGTAGCTAAGAAAAGTTTGCAAAAGGTTCATTGGAATCGAGAGATCGCCCTCTTCGACGAAAAAAAATAAGAGAAGACAAAATTAGGCCTCAAAATAATATTATTTAATAAAAAGATCCATATCTTCTAGAAAATATAGAAAATAGGGTCGAGGTCAGAAAAATCCGCAATAGTGCATCTTCAACTAAAAAATAAGAGAAAACAAACTGAGGCTATAAAAATCCCATCATTTATTAAAAAGATTCATATCTTCCTTAAAATATAGAAAATATCCCCCAGCTCAGAAATCTGCAAAAATGTCTGTATGAATTGGGAGATTGCCATCTTCAACTGAAAAATAAGACACGACAAACTTAGGCTATAAAAATCATATCATTTAATAAAAAGAGCCAAATGTTCCATAAAATGTAAAAAATAGCTCGAAACTCAGAATAATATGCAAAATGTCTTTAACGACCCACTCTCGAGGCCCGTTACTGTTTGGAACATGCGCAAGTCCTGATAGGCACCAATAAAGTCAATACATGCTCTGTTGCATAAATATGCCAAAATACTCATAATGAAAATGGTTTACAACCTTATTACAATCAGCAGCGTACAGAAAAAGAAATACAACCGAATACAAATACACACCAAGTCACTCTGATACATCAAATACTAAAACTCTCACACACTCACACTTAGTAACTAGCGTTCTCCTGGTCAAACTCTATAGCAAACTCAGTGTCTGCAGTCTCTGGTGCAACTTCTTCGACCTGTGAAATATCTGACGGGTCCACCACAAAGAGAAGGGTCGCCAGGATAAGACGTAACTTAAAGTATCTCTAATCATGGAGATTAATACAAAGTAAAAGCATGGCTGTCTAAGGAGAATAGAAGTAAAGTGCGAACAATGATGATAAGGAAATAGAGCAGAAACGTAACTTGCAATTCACAATTATCAGCAATATCCAGCAATTAAAAGTACTTTATTAAAAGAGTCCATGTTACGAGAGTCTAACTGAGTCGTACCTAGACCGTGACTTATAATGCGGGGTACAATAAGCAACCAAAAGTCCACCTCTTGCCATGTGTGCTACCCGGGCGAACCATTCTCTAAGAACTGTGCAATAATCTGCGATCTGTGATGGTTGTGACCGGCTACTGTGATGGGTTGCTAGAACCCGCATGGTGACAACAAGGCCTAGACTAGTCGCTCACGCACCCTCACTATTATAAGTTACCACAAACCCAAAGTCTGTGGTGTTACCGTAATTACAAGTTAGGAATCATTTATCTAGGGTTACACATTTTTACGTAACTGTTCAAAAAAATCAGGCTCCCACGATACTGTGCAGATTGTCAAGACTAGTTAACTGTTCAATCGATCAATTGCTAGTGAAAGGAAACTAATTTTAGCACGCATTTGTTTTTGAATTAAATCCCATGGCAAGATTACGAAGGGTTACCGATTTGCCTTGTAGTGAAAGGCCTGTTTTGATCAGCGGTAAGGGTACCTGGTTCACATATGTTACATGGCAAGTTAGCCATACAACTAATAATAAAACTTTATAGGATAAAATATAACTAAGTTATTAACTTACTTATATAACTTACTAACTTAACTATTTAATAAATATAACTTACTTATAATTAAACTTTATAACTAAGTTGGTAAATGTAACCTTTTATTTTATTATAAACTAATTCTTTAGAAAATTAGCTTATGAAACTAATATAGGTTATAAAATATTAACTTATAATTAACTTATAAAATAACTTTATATTAAAAAACTTATATTAACTTAACTAATTAACTAATTAACTAACATAACCTCACACACACACACACACACGGTATTGGTTGGGGGATGGCGCCTGTGCTATCGCCCCGCTTTACAAACATCCTTCTTCCATCCTAGAGTCCCGTACTTTTTTCTGAGATTCAATAAAGACGCAAAGATTCTCCATATATATATATATATATATATATATATATATATATATATATAACTTAACTTATATAAATATTACCTCTCCCTTTCTTTATTATGCTGCCTTCTCTTTCCCCTTTCTTTTTTATTTCTTTTTTTTCTTCTCTATGCAGCAGGGGAGGGGGATCAAGACGATGCGGCCTAGGGGCGGCTGGGTGGTGCAAGGGGCGGTGCAAGGGGGCTAGGGGCAGCTCCAGGGGGCTGGGCGGCGCAAGGGGGGCTTAGGGACGGTGCAAGGGGGAATGGCGGGCAGTAAAGGGGGCTGCACGCGGCGCTGTGCAAGGGGACCGACGTCCTGGAGGCTAGGGCGACGCGACGGTAGGCTTCGGGGTCGGGCATGGCCAGGCGACGGCGGGCGCCGCGGCTAGTTGGGTGGCGGCATGAGGAGTTGGGGCACGATGATTCGAGGTGGGGGAAGAGGAAGTACGAAAATGGGTTGAATTTGGGTTGAATTCAGGTTCCATTTCACGATTTGGGCTTCAATTTTGAAGTTTTCCTCTTCAATTTCAGAATTGATTTTGGTTTGGAGATTTTGGTTTGGAGATTTGATTTGGGACGAAGTAATGTATTTGATTTGGGTTGCAGGATTTTGGGTTGGTTGATGTGTTTGCTGTTGGGTTGAAGGAGGTGGAATGATGTTGATGGTGTTGTTGTTTGCAGGAAGCTTGAACAAAAATGGGGATGATGATGTGCCTGAGGATGAACGGGAGATTGGTTTGATTAAATAAGTGTAAACCTATAATAATGTAATTATGAGAGTATTTAATGAAAGTGGGTGAGATTTTGACTAACGTTTTAGGGGAATGAACTGAATGTATTTGGGGGAGGTATCGGGCTGTGGGACGAGAAAAACGTGGAAGGGATGTATTGGGAAATATGTTAGTTATAAATAAGAGGTAATTAATAATAGTAAACGTAATTTGGTAATTAGCTAAATTAATTAGTTAAGCTACGGTAAAAAAATTTTAAAACAAAGTCGTGCATGCGTCAATGCGTAGAAAAGAAAACGCTCGGATAGAAACACTCGAACAACTACGGTAAATACATGCAATCAAAGAT
This sequence comes from Scilla litardierei, assembly GCA_030789695.1. Taxonomy (NCBI): domain Eukaryota; kingdom Viridiplantae; phylum Streptophyta; class Magnoliopsida; order Asparagales; family Asparagaceae; genus Scilla; species Scilla litardierei. Next base: position 28,142,805 of record CM061139.1, read on the forward strand.
GCCTATATTCAGGTCGTTACATCCTACCCTCCTTAGAATAATTCCTACTTCGGAATTCTCTACAGGGCTGGGAAAAGGTAGGGGTAACGTTCTCGCATCTCGTCCTCTTGCTCCCATGTAGATTCACCAGGTGAGTCGCGACGCCACATCACACTGACTAGATCTATAGTCCTGCTCCTGAAGACTTTCTGGCGTTGATCTAGGATCTCCACTGGTTGCTACTCGTATGTCAAGTCCGGATGGACTGCGATCCCTGAATAGGCCACGACATGACTAGGGTCGCTCACATAGCGACACAACTGCGAGATGTGGAACACATTGTGCACTCCCTCTAAGGCAGGGGCAATGCAAGCTTGTAGGCCACTTCGCCTACTCGCTCCAAAATATCAAAAGGCCCAATGAATCGAGGACTAAGCTTTCCTCTCCGACCAAAGCGAATCAATCCTCGGTTGGGCGAGATCTTCAGAAAAACATGATCACCGGGCTGAAACTCCAAATGTCGACGTTTCGCATCTGCCCAATGCTTGTACCTGTCCTGAGCCAGTTGCAGCTTCTCTCTGATGGTCTGAACCACATCCATGGCTTCTATGATTAGCTCAAGACCCACCAACTCTCGATCTCCTACCTCATTACAGCCCAAGGGGATCGGCACTTCCTCCCATACAGTGCCGCAAAAGGTGCCATACCGATGCTAGACAGGTACCTGTTGTTGTATGCAAACTCCACCAAATGGAGATGGTCTTCCCATGATCCTTTAAAGTCCAGCATACATGCCCACAACATGTCTTCCAGTATCTGTATAGTACGCTCTGACTGGCTATCTGTCTGTGGATGGTATGCTGTACTAAAACTCAAGTGGGTTCCCAAGCTCTCCCGAAGGCTCCTCCAGAAACGAGATGTGAACCTGGTGTCTCTGTCCGAGACAATACTGGTAGGAACTACATGCAGCTTCACAATCTCATCCATGTACTTCTTAGCCAACACTTCTGTAGACTGGCCTACTCTGAAAGGAATGAAGTGCGTTGTCTTGGTCAATCGATCTATAATCACCCAGACAGCGTCAGTCTGCTTCGTACTCTTGGGTAGTCCAGTCACGAAGTCCATCGTGATATGCTGCCATTTCCACTCTGGAATGGGCAAAGGCTGTAATAGGCCAGCAGTCCTCTGATGTTTAGCTCTGGCATACACTACACTTTGCTACGCTCAGTGCGACGCTTCTCTTCATGCCATGCCACTAGTAATGTTGTCGCAGATCCTGATACATCTTGTAACCCCCAGGATGTATAGAGTAAGGAGAGTTGTGTGCTTCCTCCAACAGTTCCTCTCTAATGGTGCCGGACGGTATACAAATCATGTCCTTAAACCTGAAGGATCCATCTGCATGAATCTTAAACGCTGGCCTCTGACCTGCTATCACCAGATCTTTGATCTTCTACAGCTTCTCACTGTCCATCTGAGTAGACTTGATCCTCTCTACCAAGGTCGACTGTATATGCATTCCCATCAAAGATGCAGTCATCCCTGATAGAATCACTTCTATACCCATGTCCCGGATCTCTTGCTGCAACCTCCACTGAGTCGTAAGGGTCATCATCGCTGGTAGACGACTCAATGCATCAGGAATGACATTAACTTTTCCAGGATGGTATTGAAGATCAATGTCATAATCTACAATGTGCTCTATCCATCGTCTCTGACGCATGTTGAGCTCCTTCTGAATGAAGAGATACTTCAGACTCTTATGATCCGAGAACACCTTCACGTGCTCCCCCAACAGAAAATGCCTCCAAATCTTTAATGCAAAAATCATTGCTGCCAACTCAAGATCATGCGTGGGGTAGTTCTTCTCATGGATCTTCAATTGCCTAGATTCATATGCTACGACTCGACCGTGCTGACGTAGCAAGCATCCAAGTCCCTTACCAGATGCATCACAGAAGACTTTGAATCCTCCTGATCGGTCTGAAATGATCAAAATAGGTGCAGTTGTCAACCTCTTCTTCAACTCCTGAAAAGCATCCTCGCATGCTTTTAACCAAACAAACACCACGTCCTATTTCGACAATCATGTCATGGCTCCTGTGATCTTCGAGAAGTCTTTGATGAACCTCTGGTAGTAGCCAGCGAATCCCAAGAAGCTTCGAATCTCGGTCCAGTTTTGAACAACGGCTACTTTTCAGGATCAACATCAATCCTTCTCCGGACACTACGTGGCCTAGAAACGCCACCTCGTTCAGCCAGAACTCGCACTTGCTAAGTTTGGCATAAAGCTGGTGTCTTCTCAGGGTCTTGAGATCCTTCTTAAGATACTATGCATGCTCCAACGTATTCTTCGAGTAGATGAGAATGTCGTCGATGTAGACTACTACGAACTTGTCCAAGTATTCATACTATACTTGGTTCATTAGACTCATAAATACCGCGGGTGCATTGGTCACACCAAACGGCATTACTAAGTACTCTTAATGTCCGTATCTGGTCCTGAATACAGTCTTGGGAACATCTTTGTCTTTCACCTTCACTTGATGGTACCATGTCCTCAGATCTAGCTTCAATTAGACGCTTGACCCTCCGAGTTGATCGAAAAGATCGTCGATGCGCGTCAAAGGGTACTTGTTCTTCACGGTGACTTTGTTCAACTTGCGGTAGTCGACACACATACGTAGGGATCCGTCTTTCTTCTTCACCAGCAATATAGGAGATCCCCAGGGAGATACACTGGGTCGTATCCATCCCTTCTTCAAAAGCTCATCTAGTTGGGTCCCAATTCTTCTAGCTCAGATGGTGTTAAACGATATGGTCCCTTGGACATTGGGTTGAGCTCCTGGCATTAATTCAAAAGCAAATTTGAGGGTGCGATCCGGAGGCAAACCTGTAAGGTCATCTGGAAACACATCCAAGAACTCTTATACCACCTCTGGTATATCAGGTTCAGCTTCCATTGCAGCTGCTACTGCTTCGGCCGACCTGTCTCTGTACTCCACTGGGCCTACTAATCTGCTTCCACTAATGAACTCAGACTTTGGATGTTCAGGGATCTCGAAGACAACCCTTCTTTAATAACAGTCGATGGTGGCATGGAAAGTTCCCAACCAATTCATCCCTAATACAACATCAAAGTTTGGGATATCTATCATCATGAAGTCAGCGAACAATGCTTGCCCATATATCACCACATGGCATTGAGGATACCCACATGTTGACTTTATCACTCCGCCACTCGTGTTGACGTTCCAACCGGATGCTAAAGGTTTGACAGGAATGGTGTGGGTGTGAACAAATTGACTCACCAGAAAGCAGTGTGATGCTCCCGAGTCGAACAAGGAGAGGGCATGTTTTCCAGCTACTAGTATGACACCTAGGTTACAAACACTAATCTAAGCAACCAATGCTAATAAAAGAAATGAATTACGAATTATGCAAGAAATATACCTGTGATCACTTCTCCAGTAGCCTCGGCCTCTTCGACGATCATGGTGTAAGCCTGGTGTTTCAGTGGTGGTTGCTGCCTTGCTTGCTGAAACATCCTCTAGTGTGGAGGTAGAAGTGGATGCTGTGGTACGTTCCCAGTCGGGGCAGCACGAGGAGCTGGAGCTGGATCACGTGTCTTATGATGTAGGCAATTCCTAGCCATATGTCCAGACTCTCCAAAAACTAACAAAGGCCTAAAAATCCTCGGCACTCAAACTTGATGTGTCCAGGCTTCTCACAAAAGTGGCAGACTGGGAGGGCCTGTTGTTGTTGTCCTGACCTCTTAAACTGATTCTGCTAAATAGGGCGGTGCGTCTGTGGCCGTCTGCTTGGCCTAGCATGGGTCGATGGGGGCCTCGCAGGTGCTGTTAGCCTAAGCTCTTCCTTCGCTTCCTCTTCGACCATCTCATGATTACGAGCAATCGTCAGAACTGTAGCATGTATGGTTGGATTAGCAGTAACCATCTTCCTCCGAATCTCAATGTTGAGCCCCTGCAGGAATTGCTGGGCTCGAGTCAATGGATCTGCAACCATCTCTGGGGCAAACCTGCTGAGCCTAAAGAACTTAGTGTCATACCGGTCCACAATCATCGAGCCCTGCTTCAGGTTGATGAACTTCTTTCTCATCATGATCTTTGCCTGTGGCAGGAAGTACCGAGCGTTGAATGTTCTGGTGAAGACATCCCACGAAATCGGTAATCCCAAGCGGTCTTCTACCGCCTGCCACCAGTCTCGAGCACCATCAGTCAATTGCCTTTTGGCGGTATCCACCCATGTTTCTTCTCGAATCTGAGATGCCCTCCGATCATCAATGATGCTCCTGAGCCATTCTTCCACTTGGAGGTGATTCTCGGTCCCAGCGAAAGTCTTCGGGTTCATCGCTCGAATGTGGTAAGCATATAAAAAGCGTATCATTTGATAAAAATATCCATATATTCAATAAAATGAAGAAAATAACATCGAGCTCAGAAAAAACAGCAAAAATGTCAGTTGTAACCAGGAGATCGCCATCTTCAACTTAAAAATAAGAGAAGACAAAATTATGCTATAAAATCCTATCAATTAATATAAAGATACGTATATTACAGAAAATATAGAAAATAGCCGGTAGAGCAGAAAAATCTGTAAAAATGTCCGTTGGAACCGGGAGATCGCCATCTTCATCTGAAAAATAAGAGAAGACAAAATAAGGCCAAACATAATATATCATTTAATAAAAAGAAACATATCTTCCAAAAAATGTTGAAAATAGCCCCGAGATGAGAGGAATCTACAAAAATCCTTTAGAGCCGAGAGATCGCCATCTTCAACTTAAAAATAAGGGAAGACAAATTTATGCTATAAAAATTATATCATTTAATAAAAAGATTCATATCATACAGAAAATATAGAAAATAGGACGGAGCTCAGAAAAATCTGTAAAAATGTCTATTAGAACCGAGAGATCACCAGCTCCAAAGAAAAAATAAATGAAGACAAAATTAGAAAAAAATCATATGATTTAATAAAAAGATCCACATACTTCCTGAATATGTAGAAAAATCACCCTGAGTTCAAAAAAATCCGCAAAAAATGTCTGTTGGAACTGGCTGATCACCATACTTAACTGAAAAATAAGCGAAGACAAAATTACGCTACAAAATTATAATAAAAAGATCCATATCTTCAGTAAAATGTAGAGAATAGATCCGTTCTCAAAAAATCCACAAAAATATCTGTTGGATCGGGAGATCGCCATCTTTAACAGAAAAAAGGGAAGACAAAATTTGGCCAAAAATCCTATCATAACTAAACTGATCCACATATTTTAGAAAATGCAGAACATAGCCCAGATCTCAGAAAAACACGCAAAAATATCAGTTGGAAATGGGAGATCACCATCTTCTACTGAAAAACAAGGGAAGAAAAATTAGGCTATAAAAATCATATCACTTAATATAAATATTCATATTTAACAGAAAATGTTTGAAAATAGCCCGTAGCTAATATAAATATGCAAAAATCTCAATTGGAACCGAGAGTTTGCCATCTTCAACGAAAAACAAGAGAAGACAAAATTAGGCCATAAAAATCATATCTTTAATATAAAGATTCATATCTTAAAGAAATTGTAGAAAATAGCATGTAGTTCAGAAAAATCTGCAAAAATTTCAGTTGGAATCAGGAGATCGACATTTCCAACTAAAAAAATAAGAGAAGACAAAATTAGATAATAAAATCATATCATTCAATAAAAGATACATATCTTCAATAAACTGTAGAAAATAGTCCCGAGCTCAGAAAAATTCGTAAAAATGTCTGTTTGAACCGGGAGATCGCCATCTTCAATAAAAAAATTAAGAGAAGACAAAATAAGCCCAAAAATCATATCATTTAATAAAATAATCCATAACTTTTAAAAATGTAGAAAATAGCCCAAATCTAAGAAAAATCCGCAAAAATTTCTGTTGGAACCGGAAGATCGCCTTCTTTAACTGAAAAATAAGACAAGACAAAATTAGACTATAAAAATTATATTATTTAATATAAAGATCCGAGTCTTACAGAAAATTTATAAAATTGCCCGGAGCTAAGAAAAATTCACAAAAAGGTCCGTTGGAACCGGAAGATCGTCATATTCAACGAAAACAATATGAGAAAACAAAATTAGGCCCAAAAATCATGTTATGTAATAAAAATATTCATTTCTTCTAGAAAATATTGAAAATAAGCTCGGGGTCAGAAAAATCAGCAAAAATATCCGTTAGAAACAGGAGATCGCCATATTAAATTGAAAAATAAGAGAAAACAAAGTTAGGCTATAAAAATCACATCATTCAATAAAAAGATCCATATCTACCATAAAATAGAGAAAATAGCCCCTAGCTCAGAAAAATCCACAAAAATGTCCGTTGGAACCGGGAGATCGCCAACTTTAACTGAAAAATAAGACGAGACAAACTTAGGCCATAAAAATCATATCATTTAATAAAAAGAGACAAATATTCCATAAAATATAGAAAATAGCTCGAAACTCAGAAAAATCCGCAAAAATGTCTTTTGGAATCAGGAGATCGCCATTTTCAACTGAAAAAATAAGAGAAGACAAAGTTAGGCCAAAAATCATATCCTTTAATAAAAAAGATTCATATCTTTCCTAAAATATAGAAAATAACCTGGAGCTCTGAAAAACCCGTAAAAATGTTTGTTGGAACCATGAGATCGCCATCTTCAGCTGAAAAAGAGAGACAAATTAGGCCAAAAAATCATATCATTTAATAACAAAATACATATCTTAAAAAATGTAGAAAATAGTCCAAGCAAAGATAAGTCTGCAATAATTTCCGTTGGAACCGGTAGATCGCCATCTTCACCTGGAAAAAATAAGAGAAGACAAACTTAGGCCAAAAATCTATATTTTAATAAAAGAAACCATTTCTTCTAGAAAATTTAGAAAATAGCATAGAGGTCAGAATAATCTGTAAAAATGTCTAATAGAAACCGAGAGATCGCTATCTTCAATTTAAAAGTAAGATAAGACAAAATTAGGCCAAAAGTCATATCATTTAATAAAAAGATCCATAACTTCCCGAAAATGTAGAAAAATAACACAGATCTCAGAAAAATCCACAAAAATGTCCGTTGGAATTGGGTGATCGCCATCTTCAATTTAAAAAATAAGAGAAGAAAAATTTAGGATATAAAATTCATATCATTTAATAAAAAAAATCCATATCTTTCCTAAAATGTATAAAATAGCTCGGAGCTTAGAAAAATCCCTAAAATGTCTATTGGAACCGGAAGATCGACATCTTCAACTGAAAAATAAGAGAAACAAAATTAGGCCAAAAATCATATCATTTAATATAAATATCCATATCTTCTAGAGAATTTTGAAATAGCCCCGAGGTCAGAAAAATCTGCAAAAAATGTCCGTTGGAACCGAAAGGTCGCCATCTTCAACTGAAAAATCAGAGATGCCAAACTTAGTCTATAAAATAATATCATTCAATAAACAAATTCATATCTTCATTGAACTGTAGAAAATAGTTCCGAGCTCAGAATAATCCGCAAAAGTATCTGTTGGAACCGGGAGATCGACATCTTCTACTGAAAAATAAGTGAAGACAAAATTAGGCTAAACAATCATATCATTTTATATAAAGATTCATTCCTTACAGAAAATTTAGAAAATAACCTAGAGCGCAGAAAAATCCCAAAAAATATCCGTTGGATCGAGAGATCGCCATCTTCAACTATAAAATGAGACGACAAAATTAGGCCAAAAATCATATCATTTAATAAAAAGATCCATAACCTCCCTAAAATGTATAAAAATAGCCCCGTGTCTGAAAAATCCGCAAAAATGTCCGTTGGACCCGGGAAATCGTCATTTTCAATGAAAAGAAATATGAGAATACAAAAATTGTCTATAAAAATCATATCAATTAATTAATGGTCATATCTTACAGAAAATGTCAAAAATAGCCGGGAGCTCAGAAAAATCTGGAAAAATGTTCGTTGGAACCGAGAGATCCCCATTTTGAACTGGAAAATAAGAGGAGAAAACGAGGGACCAAAAATCATATCAATTAATACAAAGATCCTTATCTTCTAGAAAAAAGAAAATAGCCACGGGCTCAGAAAAGTACGCAAAAATTTCTGTTAGAACCGGAAGATCGCCATCTTCAACTGAAAAATAAGCGAAGATAAAAATAGGCTATAAAATCATAGAAATTAATATAAAGATCCGTATCTTATAGAAAATGTAGAAAATTGCCCTGCGCTCAGAAAAATCCGCAAAATTATTTGTTAGAACCGTAAGATCGCTATCTTTAACAAATAAAATAAGAGACGACAACATTAGTCCAAAAATCATATCATTCAATAAAAAGATACATATCTTCCAGAAAATGCAGAAAAATAGCTTCGTCATCAAAAAATCTGAAAAATGTCTGTTGGAACCAGGAGATCGCCATATTCAACTGAAAAAAATAGGGAAATACAAACTAAGGCTATAAAAATCATATCATTTAATAAAACGATACATATTTTCCATAAAATTTAGAAAACAGCCCCGAGATCAGAAAAAACCCGCAAAAAATTCCGTTGGAAACGAGATATCATCATCTTCAACTGAAAAATAAGAGAAGACAAACTTAGTCTATAAAAATCATATTTTAATAAAATGAACCACATTATCAATAAATTGTAGAAAATATTTACAAGCCCAGAAAAATCTGTAAAAATGTTTGTTAGAACCGGTAGTTCACCATCTTCAAATAAAAAATTAATAGAAGACAAAATTGGGACAAAAATAATATCATTTAATAAAAGATCCATTATAACCGAAAATGTAGAGAAATAGTTCCGAGCTCAGATAAATCCGCAAAAATGTCTGTTGGAACTGGGAGATCGCCATGTTCAACTGAAAAATAATAGAAGACAAAATTAGGCTACAAAACTCAGATCATTTATTAAAAAGATCCATATCTTCTATAAAATGTAAAACATAGCCATGAGCTCAGAAAAATATACTAAATGTCCGTTGTAACTGAGAGATCATCATCTTCAATTGAAAAATAAGAGAAGACAAAATTAAGACATAAAAACCTTACAATTTAATATAAAGATCCATATCTTCAATAAAGTGTAGAAAATTGTTCGAAACACTGAAAAATCCGCAAAAATGCCGGTTGGAATTGGGAGATCACCATTTTCAATTAAAAATAAGAGAAGACAAAAATTGGACTTAAAATCATATCCTTTTAAATAAAGATCCATATTTTTCAGAAAATGTCGAAAATAGCCCGTAGCTAGAAAAATACGCAAAAATATCTGTTGGAACCATGATTTTGCCATTTGTAATATGAAAATAAGAGAAGACAAAATTTGGCCAAAAAATCATATCATTTAATAAAACAATCCATAGCTTCCAGAAACTGTGGAAATTAGACTGGAGTTGAGAAAAATCCACAAAAATGTACATTGAAATCGAAAGATCGCCAACTTCAACTGAAAAATTAGAGAAGACAAAATTAGACCAAAAATCAAACCATTAATAAAAAATCTATCTTTCAGACAATGCAGAAAATAACCACGAGCTCAGAAAAATCTACAAAAATGTTCGTTGGAACCGGGAGATCGCCATCTTCAATTTAGAAATAAGAGAAGGCAAAATTAGGCTATAAAAATTATATCATTTACTATAAAGATTCATATCTTACAGAAATTTTAGAAAATGGCCCATAGTTCAGGAAAATCATCAAACATGCCCGTTGGAACCGAGAGATCGCAATCTTCAAATGAAATATAAGAGAAGACAAAACTAGGCCAAAAAATCTTATCATTTAATCAAAAGATCCATATCTTCAAAAAATGTAGAAAAAATCCGTAAAAATGTCCATTAGAACCGTGAGATCACGATCTTCAACTGAAAAAAATAAGAGAAGACAAATTTATGCTATAAAAATCATATCATTTAATGAAATGATCCATTTCTTAAATAAAATGAAGAAAATAGCTTCGACCACAAAAAAATCCACCAAAATGTTCGTTGGAACCGAGCGATCGCTATCTTCAATTGAAAAATAAGAGAAGACAAAATTATGCCAAAAAATCATATCATTTAATAAAAATATTAATGTCTTTCAGAAAATAGAGAAAATAGTTTCGTGGTCAGAAAAATCTGCAAAAATTTCCAATGGAACTGGGAGATTGCCTTGTTCAATTGAAAAATAAGAGAAGACAAACTTGGTCTATGAAAATCAAATAATTTAAAAAAAGATCCATATAATGTATATTGTAACTGGGAGATCACCATCTTCAACTGAAAAATAAGAGAATATAAATTGATGCTACAATAATCATATCATTTAATAAAAGGATTCATTTCTCCAATAAAATGTAGAAAATAGCCCGGAGATCAGAAAATTCCTAAAAATGACTATTGGAACCGAGAGATCGCCATCTTCAGCTAAAAATAAAAGAAGACAAAATTAGGCTATAAAATTCTTAAGATTTAAGATAGATTCATATCTTACAGAAAATGTAGGAGCTCAGAAAAATCCTGCAAAATGTCTGTTGAAACGGGAGATCGCCATCTTTAGCGAAAAAAAATAAGAGAAAGAAAAAATTAGGGAAAAAATTCAAATCATTTAATAAAAAGATCCATATCTTCGAAAATGTAGAAAAATAGACCCGAGCTAAGAAAAATCGGCAAAAATTTTCGTTGGAATCGAAAGATCGACATCTTCAACAAAAAAAATAAGGGAAGACAAAATTAGACTGCAAAAAGCATATCATTTGATAAAAAATCCATATATTTAATAAAATTAAGAAAATAACACTAATCTCAGAAAAAATTTCCGTTTTAACCGGGAGATCACTGCCTTTAACTGAAAAATAAAGGAAGACAAAGATAGTCTATAAAAATCCTATCATTAAATATTAAGATACATATCGTACAGAAAGTATAAAAAATTGCTCGTAGATCAGAAAATCCGCAAAATTATCTGTTGGAACCGTGCGATTACCATCTTCATTTGAAAAATAAGCGCACACAAAATAAGGCCAAAAATCATATTGTTTAATAAAAATAAATAAATATTAAAAAATGTAGAAAATCACTCCGAGGTCAGAAAAATTCCCAAAAATATCCTTTGGAACCGGGAGATCACCATCTTCAACTGAAAAATAAGGGAAGACAAACTTAGGCTATAAAAATCATATCATTTAATTAAAAGATTCATATCATACAGATAATGTAGAAAACAGCCAGAGCTCAGAAAAATCTGTAAAAATGTTTATTAAAACCGGGAGATCGCCAGCTTCAACGAAAAATAAACGAAGTCAAAATTAGGCCAAAAAATCATATCATTTAATAAAAAATCCATCTTTTTGAAAATGTAGAAAAATCGCACCGAGTTCGGAAAAATCCGCTAAAATGTCTGTTGGAACCGATAGATCAACATACTTAACTGAAAATAAAGATAAGACAAATTTATGCAACAAAAACCATATCATTTAATAAAAAGTTCCATATCTTTAGTAAAATGTAGAAAATAGTCCCGAACGAGGAAAATCCACAGAAATGTCCGTTGGAACCAGAAGATCGCCATCTTTAACAGATAAAATAAGAGAAGATAAAATTAGGCCAAAAAATCATATCCTTTAATAAAAATATGCATATTTTTATTAAAGGATAGAAAATAGCCTAGATTTCAGGAAAATCTGCAAAAAATTCTATTGGAACATGAAGATTGTCATCTTTAACAGAAAAATATCGGAAAACAAAATTAGGTTATAAAAATTATATCATTTAATATAGAAAATTGCCAGGAGCTCAGAAAATTCGCAAACAGACCATTGGAACCGGGAGATCACACTATTCAAAGAAAAAAATAAGAGAAGACAAAATTAGGCCATAAAAATCATAGCATTTAATAAAAAGCTATATATCTCCAATAAAATTTAAAAAATAGCCACGGGCACCGAAAAATAATCAAAAATATCCGTTAGAATCGGGAGATCGCCATCTATAACTTTAAAAATAAGAGAATACAAAATTAGGCCAAAAATCTTATCATTAAATAAAAAGATCTGTATCTTCTCGAAAATTTATAAAAATTGCCCCGAGCTCAAAAAATACGTAATAATGTCCGTTGGAACCGGGAGCTCACCATCTTCTACTGAAAAATAAGAGAAAACAAAATTAGGCTATAAAAATCATATCATTTAATATAAAGATTCATATCCTTGAAAAAAAATGTAGAAAATAGCTTGTAACTCAAAACAATCTGCAAAAATGTCTGTTTGAACCGAGAGTTTGCCATCTTCAACGGAAAACTAAGAGAAGACAACATAAAAATCATATCGTTTAATATAAATATTCATATCTTACAGAAAAGTATAAAATAGACCAGAGTTTAGAAAAATCCGCAAAAATTTCTATTGGAACCAGAAGATCTACATTTTAAACTAAAAAAATAAGAGAAGACAAAATTAGGCGATAAAAATCATATCATTTAACAAAAAACACATATCTTCAATAAACTGTAAAAAGTAGTCCCAAGCTCAGAAAAATTAGCAAAAATATCATTTGGAACCGGGATATCGCCATCTTCAACAGAAAAATAAGAGAAGACAAAATAAGGCAAACAAATCATATGATTTAATTAAATGATCCATACCTTTTAGAAAATCCAGAAAATAGTCCAGATCTCAGAAAAATCCGCAAAAATTTCTGTTGGAACCGAGCATCGTCATCTTGAACTGAGAAATAAGAGAAGACAAAATTAGGCTATAAAAATTATATCATTTAATATAAAATCCATGGCTTACAGAAAATGTGAAAATTGCTTAGAGCTAAGAAAAATTCGCAAAAAGGTCCGTTGGAACCGGGAGATCGATATATTCAACGAAAAAAATAAGAGAAGACAAAATTATGCCCAAAAATCAAATTATTTAATAAAAAGATCCACATCTTCTTGAAAATATAGAAAATAATCTCGAGGTCAGAAAAATCCGCAAAAATGTCCGTTGGAACCGGGAGATCGCTATCTTCAACTTAAAAAAAAATAAGAGAAGACAAAATTAGGCTATAAAATTATCAATTGATTAAAAGATCCATATCCTCAATTAACAGTATAAAATAGCCCTGAGCTCAGAAAAATCTGCAAAAATGTCAGTTGGAAACAGGAGATCGCCATCTTTAACTGAAAAGTAAGAGATGACAAACTTAGGCTATAAAAATCATATCATTTAATAATATTAAATGATCCATATCTTACATAAAATATAGAAAATAGCACCTAGCTCAGAAAAATCTGCAAAAAGTCCGTTGGAACTGGGAGATCGACATCTTCAACTTAAAAATAAGACAAGACAAAACTCGGCTATAAAAATCATACATTTAATAAAAAGAGTCATATGTTCCATAAATGTAGAAAATAACTTGAAGCACAGAAAAATCAGCAAAAATGTCCAATGGAACCGGAAGATCGACATCTTCAATTGAAAAATAAGAGAAGACAAAATCAGGCCAAAAATCATATCCTTTAATAAAAAGATTTATATCTTTCATAAAATATAGAAGATAGCCCGGAGCTATGAAAAATCTGTAATAATATCCGTTGGAATCGGGAAATTGACATCTTCAATATAATTAGGCTAAAAATTCATATCATCTAATAAAAAATACATATCTTACAGAAAATGTAGAAAAATAGTCCCAAGCAAAGAAAAGTCCGCAAAAATGTCCATTGGAACCGCTAAATCACCATCTTCACCTGAAAAAATAAGAGAAGAAAAGGTAGGCTATAAAAATCATCTCATTTAATAAAATGATACATATCTTCCATAAAATGTAGAAAATAGCACCTAGCTCATTAAAATCCGCAAAAATATAAGTTGGAACCGGGCGATCGCCATCTTCAATTAAAAATAAGAGAAGGAAAAATTAAACAAAAAATCAAATAAAAAGATCCATTCCTTCCAGAAAATTTAGAAAATAGCCCCGAGTTCAGAATAATAATAAAAAATTTCCATTGGAACCGGGAGATCGCCATCTTTAGTGAAAAATAAGAGAAGACGAAATTTGGCCAAAAAATCATATCATTTAATAAAAAGATCATAACTTCCCGAAAATGTAGAAACATATCCCCGAGCTCAAAAAAATCCGCAAAAATATCCGTTGGAACTGAGAGATCGCAATCTTTAGCTGAAAAATAATAAAAGACAAAATTATGCTATAAAAATCATATCATTTAATATAAAGGATCCATATCTTATAGATAATTAGAAAATAGCCCGAAGCACAAAAGATCCGCACCAATGTAATTGGAACCGGAAGATCGCCATCTTCAACTTAAAAAGAGAAGACAAAATTGGGCAAAAAAATCATCTCATTTAATTAAAATATCCATATCTTCCAGAAAAGGTAGAAAATAGTCCCAACCTAAGAAAAAAATCCGCAAAAATGTCTGTTGGAACGAGTAGAATGACATCTTCAACTGAAAATACAAGAGAAGACAAATGTCGGTTATAAAAATCATATCATTTAATAATAAGATCGTTATCTTTCATAAAATATAGAAAATAACACCGAGTTCATAAAAATCCGTAAAAAGGTCCATTGGAACCAGGAGATCGACATCTTTAACTGAAAAATAAGAGAAGACAAAAGTAGGCCAAAAATAATATCGTTTAATAAAAAGATACATATATTCCAGAAAATTTAGAAATTAGCCCGAGGTCAGAATAATATGCAAAAATGTCCGTTGGAACTAGGAGATCGTCATCATCAACTTAAAAATAAGAGAAGACAAAATTAGACCATAAAAATCATATCATTTAATATAAAGATCCAAATCTTCCAGAATATGTAGAAAATAGCCTAGAGCTCAGAAAAATCCACAAAAATTTTCGTTGGAACCGAGAGATCAACATCTTCAACTGAAAAAAAATAAGAGAGGACAAAGTATGCTATAAAAATATCATTTAATAAAAAGTTTTTTATCTTCCATAAAATGTAGAAAATAGCACCGAACTCAAAAAATTTTGCAAGATTATTCGTTGGAACCAAGAGATCGCCATCTTCAACAGAAAAAATAAGAGAAGACAAAATTAGGCTATAAAAATCATATCATTTAATTAAAAGATTCATATCTTACAAAAAATATAGAAAATATGCTGGAGCTCAGAAAAATCCGCAAAAAATGTTCATTGGAATCGGGAGATCGTCATCTTCAATTGAAAAAAATAGAGAAGACACAATTAGGCCAAAAATTATATTATTTCAAAAAAAGATCCATATCTTTCAGAAAAAGTAGAAAAATAGACTCAAGCTAATAAAAATCCGCAAAAATATCCATTGGAACCGGTAGATCGCTATCTTCATCTGAAAAAATAAGAGAAAACAAACTTAGGCTATTAAAATGTAGAAAATAGCACCAAGCTTTTAAAAATCTGCAAAAATATCCGTTGGAGAAGGGAGATCGTCATCTTCAACTTAAAAATAAGAGAAGACAAAATTAGGCCAAAAATCATATCATTTAATATAATATCCATATCTTCCAAAAAATTTAGAAAATAGGCACAAGGTCGGAATAATACGCAAAATGTCCATTAGAAACGGGAGATCGTTATCTTCAACTGAAAAATAAAAAAGGAAAAATTAGGTCAAAAAATCATATCATTTAATAAAAAGATCTACAACTTCTCGAAAATATAGAAAAATAGTCTCGAACTCGGAAAAATCCGCAAAAATGTCCCATGGAACCGGGAGATCGCTATCTTCAACTTAAAAAATAAGAGGCGACAAAATTATGTTATAAAAAATCATATCATTTAAAATAAAGTTTCATATTATTCAAAAAATATAGAAAATAGCTCTTAGGTCAAAAAATCCGCACAAATGTCCATTGGAACTAGGAGATCGCCATCTTCAGATTAAAAAAGAGAAGACAAAATTAGGCCAAAAAACATATCATTTCATAATAAGATACATATCTTCTAGAAAATGTAGAAAAATAGTCCCCAGCTAATAAAAATTTGCGACAATGTCTGTTGAAACCGGGAGATCGTCATCTTCAACTTAAAAAATAAGAGAATACAAACGTAGGCTATATATAACACCTCGCTCTACAGGATACCTGGAAAGTACAATTCCGTCCCAAGTATTCATAGAGCAACGAGTGTTAAAAAGAAAGAGAAGGAAGAGAGTCTACAAGAAGAATAACGCAGGTCACTGCACACATGCTGGGAATTACAAGTAATGCTCCAACACAGAAAATAAGAGACAATCATATACAGTCCAACATTATTTATTATTAAAACAAAGGTACCACTTTATTTACATCATCTCCTCCTCAAATACAAAAGTGAAAAACAGAAGAAATCCCATAAAATCCCAAAAAGACATATAGGTCCATACCAGTACAACTCACTCCATAGACTACCCTGAGAACCAACTGAAGAGGCTGCCCTCTGAGGATTCCATCTCTACCACGAACTGCAAGCTAACTCCTGAGTCAGACCGGATCTGGCTGTACTGCTGTGAAACCTGGAAAAAGTTAATGGGACACGTCAATGCGTGACCCAGTAGGAAATCCTAACATCGTTAGGCAGGGTTTAGTTTTAGAACTGTTATGCCTAACTAGGGTCTAGTCACTTAACTGTAAGCAGGTTACTATTTACGCATAAGGAACAAGTACTGTAAATAAGGTCTACTGAATTAACATGCAGGAAAAGTAAACAACATCACATGCAAATATTGAAAAGTAAGAGCTACAGAATTAAATAAGCATGATGTAAAGGCAGACAATTATAGATATGCACATGATGCATATGAATGGTTATGAATACAAATGCAAGACATAAGGGATCCCGTGTATGCCAACGTGCATACAATGTGACTCAGGTATTCTATAGGTTGCTCCCATGGATTTAGGAGGTGGCCCTAGGCATTTACGTGGCACGTTGGTCTATGTAGCACATAGGTCAATGTCGTCTATCATACCACACATTGATTCAAGAGGTGGCCCCCATGGATTCAGGAGGTGGCCTTCGGCATTTCTGTGGCACGCTGGTCCATGTGGCACCTTGGACTATGTGGTGTAAATTCTATTAAGCTACTATTCATTTCATGACAAATTTCACTTACACTATAACATCTTATGTTTCCAATTAACATATAACTCCATCATTCTTAATATGAAACACATCATGGTATGGAAGCATCTTGTCATAAAGTATGCAAATATGATACTAAGGAGCATAACATGGCATTTGTGTGACATAGTACAAGCATAACATTACATCCATAAGCATGAACTATTCTCATAACATAATTTACAACATGGATAACAACATTACATCCATAAGCATGAATATAACCATTCTTAGAACCATAATTTTCACAAACTTTAGCATGATATTTATATGACAACTACAGAATTTTATTTTGAATCTAGACTCTGATATATCAATCAAAAACAGCTATCTAAGCCATAATATGGTTTAGTGCTAAACAAAAAAGTTGTAGATACGTAAGTTTTATTTCCAGATTATTTAAAATTGTGTCATTTAGGGATCTGTAGAGATAGTTATGAAAAAGTTTCCCACAATGTATAAGAATCTATCTAAAACTGACACCATGGTAAAGTCATCTGTTTACACCTTCCTACAGTCAAAACTAGGCCCTGCTTCCTCTAACGAGTTATAGTTAACTTCATGACCTTTCCAAGACATCTTGAATCATCCCATTTGGAGGTCTACACTAGCAGATATGAATTTTTGAATCCACAGGACAGAACTGAAAATTTTACATCATATCGTTAACATAGCTATTATAGCATATTGATTGACTAACATGATGCTACTAGTCATACTCCCATTGCCATCCTAATAATTTGACATTATAATGATTTTAAAGCTAAGAAAGGAAGCATAATGGCAACATGGTCTACACTAACATGGGATGTTGCATGATATATTTTGGCAAACTATGCATACTTCCACTAAATAAAACATTACATCTTAACATAACATGGCACTTTACTAGCATGGGGCTTAAACTACAATTCTACATTAAATTCCAACTTAAAATTAAATAGGTGATGAAACTCTATAACCACAGTCCTAAAACTACATCCTAACTAGGAAGTTAGAACTCCTAACTCAATTATCTCCATCTTAATTTATTTGGCCCTTCTTCTCCTTAAAGACCCTATCAATCCCCAAGCTTTCTCCCCAAATACTCCCCAGCATCCTCGGAAAGTACGAATCCGTCCCAAGTAATCCTAGAGCAGCGAGTGTTAAAATGAAAGAGAAGGAAGGGAGTCTACAAGAAGAATTATGCAGGTCACTGCACACATGCTAGGAAGTACAAGTAATGCTCCAACACCGAAAATAAGAGACAGTCATATACAAGTCTAACGTTCTTTATTATTAAAGCAATGGTACCTCTTATTTATATAATCGCATCCTCAAATACCAAAGTGAAAAACAGAAGAAATCCCATAAAAATCCCCAAAAGACATAAAGGTCCACACCAGTACAACTCACTCCCTAGACTACACTGAGAACCAACAGAAGAGGCTGCCCTCTGAGGATTCCTTCTCTACCACGAACTGAAAGCTAACTCCTGAGCCAGGCCTGATCTGGATGTACTGCTCTGAAACCTGTAAAAAGTACATGGGACACGTCAATGCATGACCCAGTAGGAAATCCTAACATTGCTAGGTAGGGTCTAGTTTTAGAACTGTTATTCCTAACTTGGGTCTGGTTACTTAACTGTAAACAGGTCTACTATTTACGCATAAGGAACATGGACTGAAAATAAGGTCTACTGAATTAACATGCATGGAAAGTAAACAACATCACATGCAAATATTGAAAAGTAAGAGCTATAGAATTAAATAAGCGTGAAGTAAAGGCAGACACACATAGATATGCACTTGATGCATATGAATGGTTATGAATACAAATGCAACACAAAGGGATCCCATCTATGCCAGCGTGCCTACAATGTGACTCATGGATTCTAGAGGTGGCTCCCATGGATTTAGGATGTGGCCCTAGGCATTTATGTGGCACGCTGGTCTATGTAGCACATAGGTCCATGCCGTCTATCATACCACACATTGATTCAAGAGGTGGCCCCCATGGATTCAGGAGGTGGCCTTTGGCATTTCTGTGGCACGATGGTCCATGTGGCACCTTGGTCTATGTGGTGTATATTTTGTTAAGTTACCATTCTTTTCATGACAAATTTCACTTACAGTATAACATCTTATGTTTCCAATTAACATATAACTCCATCATTCTTAATATGAAACACATCATGGTTTGGAAGCATCTTGTCATAAAGTATGCAAATATGAGACTAAGGAGCATAACATGGCATTTGTGTGGCATAGTACAAGCATAACATTACATCCATAAGCATGAACTATTCTCATAACATAATTTACTACATGTATAACAACATTACATCCATAAGCATGAATATAACCATTCTTAGCACCATAATTTTCACAAACTTTAGCATGATATTTATATGACAACTACAGAATTTTATTTTGAATCTAGACTCTAATATATCAATCAAAAACAGCTATCTAAGCCATAATATGGTTTAGTGCTGAACATAAAAGTTGTAGATGCGTAAGTTTTGTTTCCAGATTATCTAAAACTGTGTCATTTAGGGATCTGTAGAGATAGTTATGAAAATTTCCTCACAATGTAGCAAAATCTATCTAAAACTGACACCATGGTAAAGTCGTCTGTTTACACCTTCCTACAGTCAAAACTAGGCACCGCTTCCTCTAAAGGGTTATAGTTAACTTCATGACCCTTCCAAGACATCTTGAATCATCCCATTTGGAGGTCTACACTAGCAATTTTTGAATCTACAGGACAGAACTGAAAATTTTTCAGCATATCATTAACATAGCTATTATAGCATATTGATTGACTAACATGATGCTACTAGTTATACTTCCATTGCCATCCTAATAATTTGACATTATAATGATTTTAAAGCTAAGAAATGAAGCATAATGGCAACATGGTCTACACTAACATGGGATGCTACATGGTTTATTTTGGCAAACTATGCATACTTCCACTAAATAAAACATTACATCTTAACATAACATGGCACTTTACTAGCATGGGGCTTAAACTACAATTCTACATTAAATTCCAACTTAAAATTAAATAGGTGATGAAACTCTATAACCATAGTCCTAAAACTACATCCTAATTAGGAAGTTAGAACTCCTAACTCAAATATCTCCATCTTAATTTATTTGGCCCTTCTTCTCCTTGAAGACCCTATCAATCCCCAAGCTTTCTCCCCAAATACTCCCCATGATACTCGGGAAGTACGAATCCGTCCCAAGTAACCTAGAGCAGCGAGTGTTAAAATTAAAGAGAAGGAAGGGAGTCTGCAAGAAGAATTATGCAGGTCACTGCGCACATGCTAGGAAGTACAAGTAATGCTCCAACACAGAAAATAAGAGACAATCATATAAAGTCCAACATTATTTATTATTAAAACAAAGGTACCACTTTATTTACATAATCGCATCCTCAAATACAAAAGTGAAAAACAGAAGAAATCCCATAAAAATCCCCAAAAGACATAAAGGTCCACACCAGTACAACTCACTCCCTAGACTACATTGAGAACCAACTGAAGAGGCCGCCCTATGAGGATTCCATCTCTACCACGAACTGAAAGCTAACTCCTGAGCTAGGCCTGATCTGGATGTACTGCTCTGAAACCTGTAAAAAGTAAATGTGACATGTCAATGCATGACCCAGTAGGAAATCCTAACATTGCTAGGTAGGGTCTAGTTTTAGAATGTTATTCCTAACTTGGGTCTACTGGATGTGACAGGTCTACTATTTACGCATAAGGAACAAGTACTGTAAATAAGGTCTACTGGATTAACATGCAGGGAAAGTAAACATCATCACATGCAAATATTGAAAAGTAAGAGCTATAGAATTAAATAAGCATGAAGTAAAGGCAGATACACATAGATATGCACTTGATGCATATGAATGGTTATGAATACAAATTCAACACAAAAGGGATCCCATCTATGCCAGCGTGCCTACAATGTGACTCATGGATTCTTGAGGTGCCTCCCATGGATTTAGGATGTGCCCCTAGGCATTTACGTGGCACGCTGGTTTATGTAGCACATAGGTCCATGTCGTCTATCATACCACACATTGATTCAAGAGGTGGTCCACATGGATTCTGAAGGTGGCCTTTGGCATTTCTGTGACACGTTGGTCCATGTGGCACTTTGGTATGTGTAGTATTAATTTCTGTGAAGCTACCATTCTTTTCATGACAAATTTCACTTACACTATAACATCTTATGTTTCCAATTAACATATAACTCCATCATTCTTAATATGAAACACATCATGGTATGGAAGCATCTTGTCATAAAGTATGCTAATATGAGAATAGAGAGCATAATATGGCATTTGTGTGACCTAGTACAAGCATAACATTACATCCATAAGCATGAACTATTCTCATAACATAATTTACTACATGGATAACAACATTACATCCATAAGCATGAATAAAACCATTCTTAGCACCATAATTTTCACGAACTTTAGCATGATATTTACATGACAACTATAGAATTCTATTTTGAATCTGGACTCTGATTTATCAGTCTAAAACAGCTATCTAAGGCCATAATCTGGTTTAGTGCGTAACATAAAAGTTGTAGATGCTTAAGTTTTGTTTCTATATTATCTAGGATTGTGTCATTTGGGAGTCTATAGAGAGAGTATTGAAAATTTTCCCACAATGTAGCAGAATCTGTTTAAAACTGACACCATGATAACATCGTCTATTTACACCTTCCTACAGTCAAAACTAGGCTCTGCTTCCTTCTAGAGAGTTGTAGTTAACTTCATGATCTTTCCATAATATCTTGAATCATCCTATTTGGATGTCTACTGTAGCAGATATGAATTTTTGAATCTACTGGACAGAACTAAAATTTTTACAGCATATCATTAACATAGCTATTATAGCATATTGATTGACTAACATGATGCTACTAGTCATACTCCCATTGCCATCCTAATAATTGGACATGATAATTATTTTAAAGCTAAGAAAGGAAGCATAATGGCAACATGGTCTACACTAACATGGGATGTTACATGGTATATTTTGGTAAACTATGCATACTTCCACTAAATAAAACATTACATCATAAGTATGCATATTAAACTTAATATAACATGGGGTTTAAACTACAATTCTACATCAAATTTCAACTTAAAATTAAATAACTGATAATCTATAACCACAGTCCTAAAACTACATCCTCACTAGGAAGTTAGAACTCCTAACTCAAATATCTCCTTCTTAATTTATTTGGCCATTCTTCTCCTTGAAGACCCTATCACTCCTGAAGCTTTCTTCTTCCATACCTTAAGCTCCAATGGTGGATGTCAATAGGTGGATTGAATTAAGGAGACGGTGGTGGAGTGGGAGGTGCAAAGCGAGGAGAGGGGAGATAGAAGAGGGGATGAGAACTAGAATTTTTTCTTCTTCTTCTTCTTTTTCTTTTTCCCAATTTCTTCTCTTTTATTCATCCCCTCGTCCTTGTCATCCCTTAATTCCCTCGTAGCTTGCCAAATGGAGAGAGTTAGGTAAAAAGCAAAGAGGTGATGACACCTCTTAGGCTAGGTGTCTCCATTAGGAAATTTTGGTATTTCTACTTTCTAATAAATAGAAACACTCCACTAAAATACGCTTGCTCACCAAATACCAAGTATGCCATCTAAATACTCTTCCATTTAATTCACATGAAGTTTTAAAAAAATTATTTAAAAATAATTTGGTCATTAGAAAATTTGGAAAAATTTATAAAATTACCCAAAAATTTCATACGTACAAATACGTCTAGAAATACGTACATTATACCAGTATATACGAAAACATGGTATTACACTATAAAAATCATATTATTTAATAAAAAGCTCTAAATTTTCCATAAAATGTAGAGAATAGCACCGAGCTCAAAAAATACGCAAAAATATTCGTTTGAACTGGAAGATCACCATCATCGATTGAAAAATAAGAGAAGACAACATTAGGGTATAAAAATCATATTATTTAATAAAAAGATCCATAACTTTTCGAAAATGGCCCGCAGCTCAGAAAAATCCGCAAAAATGTTCGTTGAAACATGAAGATCGCCATCTTCAACTTAAAAAATAAGAGAAGAAAAATTAGGTCAAAAATTAATATCATATAATAAAAAGATTCGTAACTTCTTGAAAATGCAGAAAATAGCCCGAGTTCAGAAAAATCAACAAAAATATACGTTGGTACCGAGAGATTGCCATCTTCAACTGAATAATTAGAGAAGACAAAATTAGGTTATAAAAAGCATATCATTTAATATAAAGATTCATATCATACCGAAAATGTAGAAAATAGCTCGGAGCTAAGAAAAATCCGAAGAAATGTTTGTTGGAACCGGGAGATCGCCATCTTCAACTGAAAAATAAAAGAAGACAAAATTAAACCAAATATTATATCACTTAATAAAAAGATACATATCTGCCGTAAAATGTAGAAAATAGCACCGAGCTCAGAAAAATCTACACAAATGTTTGTTGGAACTAAGAGATCGTAATATTCAACTGAAAAAAGAGTAGACAAAATTAGGCCAAAAAATCATATCATTTATTAAAAGATTCATATCTTCTAGAAAATGTAGAAAAAAGCCCAAAGCAAAGAAAAATCTGCAAAAATGTCCGTTAGGATCGCCATTTTCAACTGAAAATATGAGAAGACAATATTAGGATACAAAAATATTGTCATTTAATAAGAGATCCATATCTTTAATAAAATATAGAAAATTGCCTGGAGCTCAGAAAAATCCGCAAAAATGTCTGTTGGAACTGGGAGATCGCCATCTTCAATTGAAAAATAAGAGAAGAAAAAATTAAGTTATAAAAATCACATCATTTAATATAAAGATTCTTATCTTCCAGAAAGTGTACAAAATAGCCCCGAGTTCAAAAAAACCGCAAAAATGTCCGTTGGAACCAGGAGATCCCCATCTTCAACTTAAAAATAAGAGAAGACAAAATTAGGCCAAAATATCAGATCATTTAATAAAATGATACATATCTTCCAAAAAGTGGAAAATAGCCCGGAGCTCAGAAAAATCTGCAAAAATATCTGTTGGAACCGGGAGCTCGCCATCTGCAACTGGAATATAAGAGAAGATAAAATTAGGCCAAAAAATCATATCATTTAATAAAAAGATCGCCATCTTCAATTGGAAAATAAGAGAAGAAAAGTTTAGGCAATAAAAATCATATCAATTAATAAAAAGATCCATAACTTTCATAAAATGTAGAAAATAACACCAAGCTCAGAAAATGATATATAAAAATCGTATCAGTTAAAGATGGAGATTTCCCAGTTGCAACAGACATTTTTATAGATGAAGATGGCGACTTCCCAGTTTCGAATTTTTTCTTCTATTATATTTCAGTTGAAGATGGAGATTTCTCGGCCTCAACGGACATTTTTTGGCCTAATTTTGTCTCCTCTGAAATCATTTAATAAAATGATCCATATCTTCCAGAAAATGTGAAAAATAGACCGGAGCTCAGAAAAATCCGCAGAAATGTCTGTTGGAACCGGGTGATCGCCATCTTCAACCGAAATATAAGAGAAGACAAAATAAGGCCAAAAATCATATCATTTAATAAAAGGAACACCATCATTAACATGAAAAAACAGAAGACAAAATTAGGCAAAAAAATCATATCAATCAATATAAAGATCATTATCTTCCAGAAAACATAGAAAATAGCACCGAGCGCAGAAAAATACGCAAAAATTTCTGTTGGAAACGGGAGATCACCATATTCAACTAAAAAATAACAGAAGACCAAATTAGGCCATTAAAATCATATCTTTAATATAAATATTAAAGATCCATATTTTACAGAAAATGAAGAAAATAGCACAGAGCTCAGAAAAATCGACAAAAATGTCCGTTGGAACCGAGAGATCGCCACCTTCATCTGAAAAATAAGAGAAGAAAAAATTAGGTCATAAAAATCATATCATTTAATAAAAAGATCCATATCTTACAGAAAATGTAGAAAATAGCCCAGAGCTCGGAAAATTCCGCATAAATTTCTGTTGGAACCGGGTGATCGCCATCTTCAACTGAAAAATAAGGGAAGACAAACTTAATCTGTAAAAATCATATCATTTAATAAAAAGATTCATATCTTCAATAAACTGTAAAAAATAGTTCCAAGTTTAGAAAAATCTGTAAAAATGGCATGTGGAACTTGGAGATTGACATCTTCAACCGAAAAATCAGAGAAGACCAAATTAGGCTATAAAAATCATATCATTTTTATAAAGATTCATATTTTACAGTTAAATTAGAAAATAGCCCGAAGCTCAGAAAAATTCTCCAACAGATCCATAACTTCTCAAAAATATATAAAAATAGACCTGAGCTCAAAAAATCCGCAAAAAATGTTCGTTGGACCTGCAAGGTCGTCATTTTCAACTGAAAAATAAGAGAAGACAGAAATTAGATAATAAAAATAATATCAATTAATATAAATATTCATATCTTACAGAAAATGTCGAAAATTAGGGATGGCAGTAATGGCCTGACCTGACTGGCCCGACCCGATTTTGACCCGTCCTGCCCCGGCCCGCAGACGGGTCGAAGCAAGCTTGGGCTTCGTATACGGCCCGGCCCGACCCGGTAAACTATAGCAGTTCTAAAAAACCTTACTATTTTGATGCGAACCATGCGGCCAGTCCATAACCCATAACTCATACTATGTTCTGCTGTTCTCCCAATTGAGCCAATTCCCAATTCCAAATTACCAAATATATCACAATTCTCCCAAATTTTGAAATAAAAATTTTGTTTTGAATTCATAAGGATGGTAGTAATGACCTGACCCGACCGGTCAGACTCGGCCCGACCCGGTTTTAGTAAGAAGTTACCTGCCCAGCCCCGGCCCGAGACCCGCCCTGTCCCGCCCCGTAAACGGGACGGGGAAAGCTTAGGTAGTTAAATACCTGCCCCGCCCCGCAATATTTCCATTCCTATCGAAATAAGGTGGAGCTAAGAAAAATCCGCACAAATGTCCGTTGGAACTGGAAGATCGTCATTTTCAACTTAAAAATAAGAGAAGACAAAATTAGGCCACATAATAAATAGAATCATAACTTCCAAAAAATGTAGAAAAATAATATTGAGCTCGAAAAAATCCTAACAAATGTCCGTTGGAACCGGGAGATCGTCATTTTCAATTAAAAAAGAGAAGACAAAATTAGGCGAAAAAATCATATCATTTAATAAAAAGATACATATCTTAAATAAAATTTAGAAAATATCTTTTAGCACAGAAAAATTCGCAAAAATGTCCGTTGGAACAAGGAGATCGCCATCTTCAGCTGAAAAATAAGAGAAGACAAAATTAAGCCAAAATGATATCATGTAATAAAAAGTAACTTATCTTCCAGAAAATATAGAAAATAGACCCGAGCTCAAAAAAATCAATAAAAATGTCCGTTAGAACAGGGAGATCGCTATCTTCAAATGAAAAAACAATAAGAAACGACAAAATTAGTCCAAAAAATCATGTCATTTAATAAAAAGATGCATAATTTCCCAAAAATGCATAAAAATAGACCCGAGCTCTAAATAATCCGCAAAAAATGTCCGTTGGACCCGGGAGATCACCATTTTCAACTGAAAAATAAGAGAAGACAGAAATTAGGCAATAAAAATCATATCAATTAATATAAAGCGTGACGCTTCCGATAAAGCTCACCGCCGAAGATTACGAACATCAAGGCATGTCTTTCAATCATCCGTGCTTCTAGCCGATCTCCGAGAAAGGCCTCGGTCTCCAAGTATGTTATGGTCGGGCTCATCCACGTTGGCTCCTGGTCGATGCATAGCAGCTTGCCTTCTTCAATACTTGGTGTCAGTAGGCTCTCGACGTAGATGGCCTTTCATATCTCGGCCGAAGAAGAAGATGCCAACTTTGAGAGTGCGTCGGCCTAGAGATTGTTTGATCGGGGCAGATACTGGATCTCTGCACTTCTGAACTTTTGAAGCTTGGCCCGGGCACACTTTAGATAACGCTTCATCAAGTCCTCCCTAGCTTCAAGCTGATTTGTATATGTTGGACGACAAGCCTCAAGTCGCTAATCAACAGCACATTTGTTGCCACAAGTGCTCATTAGAGTTTTGAGGGCGGCCTCGTACTCCACCATATTGTTGGTCCCTGAAAAATTGAAGCAGAGTGCATACTCCAGCAAGCTCCCTTCGGGGGTCTCTAGCATGATGTCGGCTCTGCTCTCCGAGCAGGTGGCCTATCCATCTACGTGGATGATCCATCACTCTCCCTATGTTGAGGGGGCGTCCTTGATGGTGGGCTTTGACGAGCGTTTATAATCTACATATTCAAGCACGTCTTCTTTGTGATTTTCCGTTGATTTCCATCGTTTAATACCTGTTCTTTCGTGTTTTTTGTATCTTTTCACTTTCTTCATGTTTTTGTGTTAATGCAGGAGATTGCCAGCGTTGGGGACATTTAAAGAAGATATCATGAGCCCCCAGAGCAACGTGAGGAGTCACGCGTGATCCAGAGGGTCAAACGATGAAGACTGCTATATTTCAGCCCTCAACCGATCGGGTGGACACAGCCACCCGATCGGTTGATGCACCCGTATCCTACCCGGATGACAACTAAAGAAGAGCAGCAGCTCGCCCGATCGGTTCAGCGATCGGGTGAACCGACAGAACTCTCTGTCTAATTGCACTGAATTCCAACCGATCGTGTGAAATATCACCCGATCGGTTCACCTGTAGCCGTAATTCCTCGAACGATGACCCGGTCACGCCACCCGCTCGCCTCAGCGCCCAGTTGAAAATCTTCAAAGCTCTCACCCGATCGATTGACTCATCAACCGATCGGGTGGCGATTTTTCTACGGGTTTGGACCTGAACCATTATGGTTTCGAAGGGGACTATAAATACACGGTGTTGGCCGACTGAAAGGAGATCTTCTTCAGTTTTTAGGGCTTTTTGCCCCTTTCTCTTGTGAGACTTAGATTAGTTTAGATTAGGTCTTTTGATCAATAAGTCTTGTAATGGATTGACGATTCAAACTCAAGATAAGTATTTCTTTCTCTTATTTTCCATTGTTTTGTATTGTTTTCATTTTGCTCAATAGTGAATGTGTGTTTGTCATTTTTATTGCTTTCTTTTATGTTCTTTACCATTGAGTAGCTCTTGATGAACCCTAATATTGGTTAGAGTAGGATTGATGCTTGGGTTGTTTCATTTGGCTTGGTTGCATGGCATGTGTTCGATGAAACGTGTCAATGGGGATTTCTAGTAATCTAAGTCCAATTCGTATGGTAACACACTAGTTGTGTTGGGGATTGGGGTCCGGTGTCTTGTACAGTCAAGATCCGCTTCGATGTATTGCTAGAAATCACATTCGACCTATTTGGCCATTAGGGTTACGCGGGGGTGTTTCATTGTCATTGGCGGGAGAAAGACCGCCTCTGACCATCGGGCCAAGGGGAATAAACTTGGTGGTTGACCCCCTAGCCATAGCTCATGCCCCTAGCGTAGACATCGAGTCCTCGCGCGTGGGAACGGCTTGGACGAAATGTTGGGAGTTATCATTGTGGCCTTAATGCTCCCGGCTACGAAAGGTGTTATTGGACATGGGAATGCCCACCGTCTAGAACCAAGTAGGCCTAGCGTACTAGGCACCGACTGGAATATCGGGCCATGGACGCTAGGTACCACCTTTTGGGGCAATGTCTCACCCTGGGTCAAGTCAAATGCCAAGTGTCATGAATGCTCTAGCCCGTGTTAGCGGGGATTCATTTCATGTCTTTTTTATTTCTTTCTTTTATTTCCACACTTCCACCCACATTGTCCGCGTAGCTAGCACACAACCTAGGTGAGGCTAGTAGCCATTCAAGCCATCCACCTCCCTGAGTTTGATAAACACACACCCTACACTAACCGTGCACTTGCGGTAAAACGACACCGCGCCCAAACCGTAAACGGGGCGCCGGTCAAGTTTTTGGCGCCGTTGTCGGGGAGGTGTTCAGTTTGATATTAGCTTAGCTTGGGTTCGTTAGACTACGTATAAAAAAACAAATACAATAACCGAGAAATTTTTCCCCCACCATTATATTATCTTTTTGTTATTCTCTTGTACTATTGACGCTCCTCTCTAGTTCTCTTATTTTTGTTGTCCAGGTATCTTTGGTGTAACCATGTGGAGATCAAATTTCGATGCTCAGATGGGAGGATACGATCCTTATTCAGTTGTGGTTTGTGAGACTTGTGGGATGGTTGGGCACATGCATTATGATTGCCTATTTACGCTTGAGAACCTCCCCCTATACCAAGGCCAAACATTTTCCCTCAATCTTAGCCCAAACACCTCCCATCCATTTCCTCAACCTTATATCCATCCACCAATTCAAGAAGAATCAAGCCTCGTGTCTCTCCTTGAAAGTGCCATGTTTAACCAAGGCCAAATATTACAAAACTTGATGGTACCAATCACCGAGCCTACACCGAGGAGAGAGGATGGAGGAGAGGATATTCCCACTTTCATGGTTGAGACCACCATGCCATCGGCCACCATAGACACATCTCATGCCGGTGCCCCAATTTTCCCACACTACCACTTGGATGACGAAGCATTTTTTGACGATGATAGTGAGGATGGGGAGATTTCTCTAGGATCTGTGGGAGAGACTTCTCATCTTGATTTGGATACCCCACATGAGTCCTACGAGAGCACTGAGAAGACCACAGAGCTTATGCATACCGGCGAGGAGGATGTGCGTGAGGACGAGGATACCACGACCACATACGAGGGGTCCGCTCCACATCCACCTCCACAGCCATCTTTGTCGCAGCTTCTTCCTTGGTCTGTGGTCAACCATGAGGATGTCATTCAGGACATCGAGCAGATGGAGGAGCATGAGCATATCGTCGAGGAGAATGTGCACGAGGGCCTGGATACGATGGTCCACTTCATGGAGCTCGAGTCACATCCACCTCTACCGTCGCTCTCTATTTCTTCTGGGGCTGAGCATCTACTTGAGCATATTGCCCCTATTCAGGGAGATTTTCATACTCACTCTCACTCCACTTTTGAGTCTCGCTTTTCACGTCCTATTTCTTTAGACTTATATGTTTTTGACACACCATATCTCTCGCAGGACACAGGATCTATTTCCCTCGAGGTATGCTGCGGTGCGTCACTACCTGGACAGCCACTTCTCACGGAGAGCGAGGATTTGGTCGTCACTATTACAGAGGATAGCGACCCATTCTCAGGGAGTATTCATCATCCCATTATTATTTTTCCATCTTGTATTGACGATTATCTCTGGGATACATTTATTTTGGGAAATAATTTCTTGCCATGGACTAATGCACCTCGTCCTTTGCAGGTCACAGGTGGACACCTACAAGGGATGCTTGGAGGTGCATTGCTTGGGTCCATTGGCACTCATGGCACATCGCTTCTGGCGCAACCACAGAAGGAGCAGTTAGAGCAGCTACCTGCCCCACTCCAGATCTTGGATCCGCCTATGCTCAGGTGTATCTGTCACGCCCCGCTTCCCAAAAATATGGAGGCGAGACGTGAGAAGGTCCGCTCAGACTTGAAGCTGTGAAACTCCAAGTCTGATAAGCGTATAAATTATCATATGGCAGGTCCTTGCAACGCGAAACGAAACAACAATAATAATAAAGGAAAGAGACAAAAGAGAAATCTCTGAATATCCATTGAATGAATTACAATATCACAGAAAAGCCACCAGGCTAAAAGGAAAAGAGTCTAAGGCCCAAATCATGGCCAACAAGGTATAACATACATACAAAGGTGCCACGCACCAACAACTAACAGCAAACCTAAACAAGAAGTGAACACGAGCGGTCTTCAAGACAGGCCCCTGGTGTCCACTCACCACCACAGCAAACATCAGCATCAGCAACACCATAACCCCTGCAACAAAGCTCTGGCTCTGGGTCTAACATGTGACACCCAAAAGAGAGAGGGGCACATGTCAGCAAGTCTGGAAAGACTTGTGCAAGGAAACTGAAAGTGAACTAGCAACCTAGCAGTTATAATAAGATGCAATGACATGGCATTTAAGTATGATGCGACAGTTTTAAAGGTAGGAAAGCCAATCACTCACGATGTAGCCAAAGCTACCAATCACTATTCACGAATCATGATTATCACTGTTATCACTGTTATCACTGTTTGTCACGTACAAGTAAACACGTCAAGTCAAGTACAAGGGATCACTCAGCGAGTGCCCTATTGCCCGCAGGCTGTGTAATCAAGTCAAGTACAAGGGATCACTCAGATCACCGAGTGCCCTATTGCCCGCAGGCTGTGTTGAGCTCGTCTTCTGGAACACGAGCCAGAAAGTGTATTTAACAAGTATGGCGTAGGGGAGCACCTAGCCGGAACAAGTAGCACTAGTATGTAGCGATGCTACGCAATAACGATGAGTATTCAAGTATGCAATGACATGAACAGATATTCGCGTACCGTTTATTGAAATTAGACATGACAGGCAAAATGCAATGGCATGAACAATATTCGCGTACCGTTTATTTAAATTAAACATGACAGGTAAAATGCAATGGCATGAACAGATATTCGCGTACCGTTTATTTAAATTAAACATGGCAGGCAAAATGCAATGGCATGAACAGATATTCGCGTACCGTTTATTTAAATTAAACATGGCAGGAAAAATGCAATGTCATGAACAGATATTCGCGTACCGTTTATTTAAATTAAACATGGCAGTTAAAGATGCATGGATGACATGAACAGTTAATACGCGTACCGTTTATTTGAAATTAAACGTGACATACAAGCATGATAAGGGTGACGGACTAAGCTTCGTTGTCAAGCTAGGTCAATGGCGTCTAGACGGCTACCCTTTCACCGTCGAGTCTCTTTTACGCTAAAGCAAGGCAATGGCCTAAGACATGGCCCAAATCAAGAGATGCAAGTTTCACTTTCCTGGCACCGAGGATGACGATCAACGAAGGCACATCACACAAATTTGTTATCTACGGGAATGGATCACTGTCATGGAAAAACAACATTAGAATGGTAACTAATCCGTATTCACAATCGAACCCTACGATTTCTAATGATCCATTTTATTAGGGTTTCACAAATATCAAGTGTGGGTTATGAGATTATTAAAGGAAGAATACTACCCGTGAAGAAGCGGAGGAACGACGCCGAGAACTACGGCGACGGAAGAACGATCCGGCTCAGATCTGGAAATGGGGAAAATCTGGAGAAATGGGTTTGGATGAGGCTTTTGGGGATTTGATGAGGGTTTGAGGTTGAGGAGAGGTAGGATATGTGAAATGAGGGTTTGGATGATGATGGATGAGCTTGGGATGAAGGATCAATGGTTTGGGGAAGAAGGGGGCTCAATGGGGGAGAAATTAGGGTTTTGGGTCGTGAGGAAGGAGAAGAAAATGTTTGGGAGGGGTTTAAATAGGAAGGGCTGGCGGCTGCCCAGAAATTAGGGTTTTGGCACTGATTAGTCGGTCAGAGAACAACCACTGACCGACTAGTTTGGGAACTAGTCGGTCGGTTGACCAACGCAGACCGACTAAGTCCAAACAGTAACTCCTGTACAGAAATAGGATTTAGATTTAGTCGGTCAAAGAACAACTACTGACCGACTAGTTTCTCATCTAGTCGGTCGACGAACGTTCTTAGACCGACTAAGAATGAACAGTAC
Source organism: Scilla litardierei (assembly GCA_030789695.1). Lineage (NCBI taxonomy): Eukaryota > Viridiplantae > Streptophyta > Magnoliopsida > Asparagales > Asparagaceae > Scilla > Scilla litardierei. The sequence goes on from CM061139.1 coordinate 28,175,656, forward strand.
TCGACTGCACAGAAGAACTAAGAATTAGTCGGTCTGAGTACAAAACTTAACCGACTAGTTTAACAACTAGTCGGTCGAGAGACGAACTTAGACCGACTAAACAGAAACAGTAACTTAAGTAAAATTAATCCAAGGAACTAGTCGGTTTGAGTAGAGTTGCCGACCGACTAGATCTCAATCTAGTCGGTTGGTTCCCCTTCTCGAACCAACTAAGATGCACTAAAAGTGCCGATTCGAATCGCAGAGCTTCGGAAAGATTCCTATGGCTTCTAAGATCACTCTAACTCTAAGATATGAGCGATTTGAAGCTCGTCACGAATGACTTACTCCGAAATCGACGATCGAAGGAAGAAGCTAGAAAATCACGACGAAACGATCGAAAGTGAAAGCTATGGCGACGAAAACCACACATCCAAGGAGAAAATCCACCAAGCATATATTTTAATATAGATAATCCAATTACACGAAAACCAGTCGTTACATCCTACCCACCTTAGAATAAAGTCCGTCCTCGGACTTTCTAACATATATATAGTCGCTCTGGTAACTACCCTCAACCAATATCACATCATAAATTCAACCAAGTACTTTCATTTCGAGTGCTATATATATATATATGCACTAGAAATCAAATATTACTACCACTACACACATATTTTCACGCACATAGTACACTCATACTTATTATAGTCAATCAATTTCATACACGTATTTCAATCACATATATATATAGTCAATATATTTATACAACAATAAACACTTATTACTTACTATAAGAAAATAACCAAGCCTCTCTTATTTGAAAATAATTTCACATTTATTTAGTCATTCAAATACATGCAAATATTTCACCATATTTTCACCTCACATATAGTCCTATAACTATATATTGGTATAGCCACCCACAATCGTGTGCGTAATACAGCCAAGCACAAACAACTCAAACACCATACATACATCATACATCACTATTCACCACCACATACAATTATACCAAAGTACATAGAGTATACCCACTCAAGCTTGAGTGAGACTCAAATCATAGCAGGACATTACATGCGTAACACAGCATCCATACACATACCAATACCACTCCAAGGCATACACATCCACGTATCACATATTTTCACAACATATCCATCCATTTATAATTACCATATCAACACATCAACTACATACAAGTTTAAGAGATGCAATAGTCGGGTATACCTCCTGATATACACGCATACGACATCTCATAAAACAAGTAGTACCAATCAAAATCATCATTCTGTTATCATACGTATATCACATCATACTCAAACAGAAAATAACCTACACACAACATTCAAATGCCAACACCCATACCACTATATACACACCACGAAATCAACACTACGACGACATAACCACTTAACTAATGGGCCCACCAAACTATAACAAGGTTGACACAGGCAACGACAAGCTCTATGGGCTAGACAATAGGAAAGAACCGAACCTAGATCATGACGAATAGAAAGATCGAAAAACATGGGTTCAGCTAGGACGAAGATAAGGAGCCAAATTTGGTTAGGGGAATCAGGGTAAGACTGTGAATGTTTAGGTGGAAAGATGATGCAATGATACCCTTAAGGAATACGTAAGGAAGGTAGTGCAGACAACATAAGTTAAAATACGTGAATTCGAAGACCGTTGTACTTCGAAAAGTCAGAGTCCTCGTTTGTATAAAATTATTTAGAGGTCGATAAACAAGTTGTTTGAAAACGAGTTTGAGACGAATATACGTAATAAGAGGAAAAGTGGTTTATTGGCTTATATAAAATCATCATGAGGAAAAAGGAAATCATTTACTCGAACATTAAAACATAGGTCAGAAATGTTGTGCGGCAGCAATCTAAAAATTTTGGAAAAGTTTTGAGATTCGAAGATTGAAATCAGATCAAGTATAGTGTGGAGAATTTAAGCGCATGCTAAAGGTTTTTCAAATCTTAAAACTGAAGAGAAATCCCAAATAAACCATATCGAAAATACTTTTAGAGAAATCCTGATTTGCCAACAAAAATTGATTTATACAAGATCTTAATGTACGAGCAAAACGAACGTGGTACCGATATATAAAAATAATTGAAGTCATATTTTAGAAATTATCTTAAAAGTGTGTATGGTGAATGGAAAGATAATATCTTAGTAGTATGGAAAGAGAAAAGGATATTTAAACTCATCAAGTTAGTATTAAAACTTTTAAACCGTTTTATGAAGGGTCTAAGTCAGGAATGATTTCGAAATAGTAATAAATTTTTTTTTATTATAAAAATCTGAAATATGGAAAATGTTGAGCATAAAATCGACTTGCTAAAAGCCGAAGTCCAAAGGGACTTGAAAAGTTTATTAAGAGTAAGCACGAGGTGTTTTCGAATAAAATTTTAATGGCACAAGTAAGAAAAGAAATTATGAATCGAGTTAGGAAAATAGAAATACGGTTCAGAATGAAATTGGTATATGAAAAATGACAAGACATTTATATCGATACGAAAGTATATGCTGAAAATATTATAAACTTCTAATCTAAAAATCTCAACACAAGTTTCGATATTTAAAAACATAAATAATTTAAGTCGGCGAAGGAGCATGGAACCTTACATATATCAAAAGTGTTTCGAACAAATTTAAACTTAACGAAAGAAGAAGATCGAAGATACTTTTAGGGAAATAAGGATTCGCCAAAAGAACGTGTTGGTATAAAAACTTTTGAAGTACGAGTACGACGAACCTATAATTGATATATACAAAAATTAGTTGAAGTCCATTTAGTTTGGAAAAATACCCCTAACGGTATGTAAGATAAGTGGTTAAAATAAATTTTTGTAGTTAGGAAAAAGGACGGTATATCGAACCATCAGGATAGTAATAAAGTTTAAAAATCGAAATGCGAAAGATACATTGTTAGAAAAAATTAGTACAAGATAGTAATTTTAAAATTACGACCAAAAGTCTTCAAAATTCAAGAACGACTTTTAACTCCATCGAAATTTAGGGAGACATATTTAAAGAAGTTTAGAACAAAATTTAAATTGAGTGAAACTTCAAATAAGGAAAGCATTCGAAAATAACTTTGGTAGAATCAAGATTTGCAACGGAAAACATTTGAAAGATCAAGGATAATTGTAATGAGGTGGTCATGTGAATTGAGGACAAGGGAAGTGGTTACGGAAACATAATTTTCCAAAAATCTGTAGTCGGGAAAATGTTTGAACATAACTTTGATTTGTTGAAAGCTGAAATCATCTGTGACTTGAAAAGTATATTAAGGGAGCGCGACGAGTCATTTGAATATCATAAATAAGAAAGGAAAATTCATAAATCGAATTTGGAAAATAGAATTGCGGCTCAGGATTAAATCGATTTATGAAAAGGGACAAGATATTCAAATAGGTATGAAAGGTATAGGCTGTAAAACATTATAAAACAGTAATCAAAATCTCGTCAAAACTTTCGAATTTCAAAAATTAATTTAAGTCAACGAAAGAGTATGAGATATAAGTATACATATAACAATTGAAATTCCATTTAGCTTGGAAAAGATTTTAAAGTATGTATGCTATGCGATTAAAATGGATCTCATAGTTAGAAAATGGTATATCGAATTTTCCAAAATAGTATTGGAGTCTTTAAACCGAAATGCGAAAATATAGACAAGAAAATGGTTACGAGATAGCAATTATAATTACAACCATTAGACTCCGAAATCTACAAGGAATTTTGACTCAATCGAAAAGTGAGAAATTCAAGTATATACGTAGCGGGTTTAAAACAAAATTTAAACTTAACGAAAACTTTAATAAGGGAAATCGAAAAATAACTTTAAAAGAAATTAAGCCTTGCGAACGGGGACATTCGTAGGATCAACGATTATAGAAACGTGGTGGTCATGGGAATCGAGGCAAGGGATTTGGTCGGATGATCAAAGCATAAATACGCCTAGGTTATGACTTAGGAAAATCTACGGAAACTCCTACGGTCAACCAACTAAAGATTATGGAACTAAGCGCTAAGACTTCCCTAAGGGCTAGACAGCGATGAAATGAGTTCAGCTTGGTCCGAAATCGATGAACCCAAGCGAGAGACCAAAGAATTCTAGAAGTTTATCCTAGTCAAGCTAGACAAGAACCACTAAGGTAACTCTTAAGACAATCAAATAAATCACTAACGTGGAGTCTAGCTAACAATCAAGGATTCCTAACTAGCAAGCACAGACGTCTATCTAAGTCTAGCTAGGGTCCTGATCTAATGGGTTCCTACTAAGCTGGGACAGATGCTCTAACACGCCTACCAGCCACCTAAGACATAGGAACGCTAAAAACTTAGACTCCGGGCTTATAACTTGGATGTTCTAATTTATTTAATGGACATTCTATAATTATTATCGTTGTTCCGATAGTTCGCATTTGCAAATGGACCTGCATGGGCCACCACTAAAACCTGACACGCCCCGCTTCCCAAAAATGTGGAGGCGAGACGTGAGAAGGTCCGCTCAGACTTGAAGCTGTGAAACTCTAAGTCTTATAAGCGTATAAATTATCATATGGCAGGTCCTTGCAACGCGAAATGAAACAACAATAATAATAAAGGAAAGAGACAAAAGAGAAATCTCTGAATATCCATTGAATGAATTACAATATCACAGAAAAGCCACCAGGCTAAAAGGAAAAGAGTCTAAGGCCCAAATCATGGCCAACAAGGTATAACATACATACAAAGGTGCCACGCACCAACAACTAACAGCAAACCTAAACAAGAAGTGAACACGAGCGGTCTTCAAGACAGGCCCCTGGTGTCCACTCACCACCACAGCAAACATCAGCATCAGCAACACCATAACCCCTGCAACAAAGCTCTGGCTCTGGGTCTAACATGTGACACCCAAAAGAGAGAGGGGCACATGTCAGCAAGTCTGGAAAGACTTGTGCAAGGAAACTGAAAGTGAACTAGCAACCTAGCAGTTATAATAAGATGCAATGACATGGCATTTAAGTATGATGCGACAGTTTTAAAGGTAGGAAAGCCAATCACTCACGATGTAGCCAAAGCTACCAATCACTATTCACGAATCATGATTATCACTGTTATCACTGTTATCACTGTTTGTCACGTACAAGTAAACACGTCAAGTCAAGTACAAGGGATCACTCAGCGAGTGCCCTATTGCCCGCAGGCTGTGTTCACGCATCAAGTACAAGGGATCACTCAACGAGTGCTCTATTGCCTGCAGGCTGTGTTGAGCTCGTCTTCTGAAACACGAGCCAGAAAGTGCATTTAACAAGTATGGCGTAGGGGAGCACCTAGCCGGAACAAGTAGCACTAGTATGTAGCGATGCTACGCAATAACGATGAGTATTCAAGTATGCAATGACATGAACAGATATTCGCGTACCGTTTATTGAAATTAGACATGACAGGCAAAATGCAATGGCATGAACAATATTCGCGTACCGTTTATTTAAATTAAACATGACAGGCAAAATGCAATGGCATGAACAGATATGACAGGCAAAATGCAATGGCATGAACAGATATTCGCGTACCGTTTATTTAAATTAAACATGGCAGGCAAAATGCAATGGCATGAACAGATATTCGCGTACCGTTTATTTAAATTAAACATGGCAGTTAAAGATGCATGGATGACATGAACAGTTAATACGCGTACCGTTTATTTGAAATTAAACGTGACATACAAGCATGATGAGGGTGACGGACCAAGCTTCGTTGTCAAGCTAGGTCAATGGCGTCTAGACGGCTATCCTTTCACCGTCTAGTCTCTTTTACGCTAAAGCAAGGCAATGGCCTAAGACATGGCCCAAATCAAGAGATGCAAGTTTCACTTGCCTGGCACCGAGGATGACGATCAACGAAGGCACATCACACAAATTTGTTATCTACGGGAATGGATCACTGTCATGGAAAAACAACATTAGAATGGTAACTAATCCGTATTCACAATCGAACCCTACGATTTCTAATGATCCATTTTATTAGGGTTTCACAAATATCAAGTGTGGGTTATGAGATTATTAAAGGAAGAATACTACCCGTGAAGAAGCGGAGGAACGACGCCGAGAACTACGGCGACGGAAGAACGATCCGGCTCAGATCTGGAAATGGGGAAAATCTGGAGAAATGGGTTTGGATGAGGCTTTTGGGGATTTGATGAGGGTTTGAGGTTGAGGAGAGGTAGGATATGTGAAATGAGGGTTTGGATGATGATGGATGAGCTTGGGATGAAGGATCAATGGTTTGGGGAAGAAGGGGGCTCAATGGGGGAGAAATTAGGGTTTTTGGTCGTGAGGAAGGAGAAGAAAACGTTTGGGAGGGGTTTAAATAGGAAGGGCTGGCGGCTGCCCAGAAATTAGGGTTTTGGCACTGATTAGTCGGTCAGAGAACAACCACTGACCGACTAGTTTGGGAACTAGTCGGTCGGTTGACCAACGCAGACCGACTAAGTCCAAACAGTAACTCCTGTACAGAAATAGGATTTAGATTTAGTCGGTCAAAGAACAACTACTGACCGACTAGTTTCTCATCTAGTCGGTCGACGAACGTTCTTAGACCGACTAAGAATGAACAGTACTCGACTGCACAGAAGAACTAAGAATTAGTCGGTCTGAGTACAAAACTTAACCGACTAGTTTAACAACTAGTCGGTCGAGAGACGAACTTAGACCGACTAAACAGAAACAGTAACTTAAGTAAAATTAATCCAAGGAACTAGTCGGTTTGAGTAGAGTTGCCGACCGACTAGATCTCAATCTAGTCGGTTGGTTCCCCTTCTCGAACCAACTAAGATGCACTAAAAGTGCCGATTCGAATCGCAGAGCTTCGGGAAGATTCCTATGGCTTCTAAGATCACTCTAACTCTAAGATATGAGCGATTTGAAGCTCGTCATGAATGACTTACTCCGAAATCGATGATCGAAGGAAGAAGCTAGAAAATCACGACGAAACGATCGAAAGTGAAAGCTATGGCGACGAAAACCACACATCCAAGGAGAAAATCCACCAAGCATATATTTTAATATAGATAATCCAATTACACGAAAACCAGTCGTTACAGTATCCTAATCCAGTAGTGTAGAAATTTATAGCTTTCTAGTTTAGATTAGAATAATCTCGTCTCCTCTCATTAGCGAGGGGAGCGTATCTAGGATTTTCTTTTGCATCATAATAACCCATCATGTCGTGCCCTTCTATCACTTCTACCGCCCACACCCCACATGCTCTTCCGAGGAGAATGAGCACACCGTCTCTCCTGCATTTTGATTTCTTCCTTTTCTTTTTCGATTTTTCCCTAGCATATTTCTGCATTACACTGATCATGTCATTTCGCTAGCATTGTCACGTTCAGCTTGGGGGGAATCGATTTGTGTGCATGTTTTCGTGTGTCGTTATTGTGTGTCTGTGTCTATGTGTTCTTTCGTCGTGTTTTATATCTTTTAGTTGAGTGTTTCTTTTTCTTTATTTTTTTAGTTTCGTTCATGTGTTTTTCGTGGTTTTCATTTTTTGTGTCGGTGCGTCACCCCCCCATTTTCATTGCCCTCTCATTTTCACTATTATTGCATTGAGGACAATGCAAGTTTCAGCTTGGGGGATTCGCACTTCGTGCGTCATTTGTGTCCTTTTTCTTCGTTTTTGAATTGTTTCTTCGTGTTTTTCTTTTTCTTCTCTTCTTTTGTCCTCTCTCTCCTAGAGATGACCCCATATGATGAATTGCTACAAAAATCACACACACACCTAGCATGGCTTCGATAATCACATTCACTAACCCTAGGAAGTCGAGTCCTCTTGCATTTCATGCATCGTGGGTCCATTTTGCTTTTTTTTGTGAGTCGTGTGTCGTGCCTAGCTGTTTGGTGTGCTTCTACTTTGTGATTGTGTTTTATATACCTGTCCAGGAATGGCCCCTAGATTATCATGCTTCGATTTGAATATGCGATATTTGCCTATCTTATCTGCTTCTGCATGCATGAATATACATATTGTATGCGTCATTTCGCATGTGTCGGGATTCCACAGTTAGGACTAGGATAACCCATTTTAGCCTATGCTCTGATCAGCGAAATATCTCCCTTGCCCAAGTGTTTAGAATCCGACTTCTTTTTATTTTTACTTGGTGCAAATTCTCTCGTCGTGTACCGTTCTCCCACTTGGGAGAGTACACGTGTTTATATCCCAATATCCAAAAATCCAAAAAAAAGGAGAAAAGAAAAACCAAAAAGAAAAGAAATGAGAATATATATATATATATATATATATATATAGCCAAAAATCCAAAAAAAATACATATATCCAAAAACCAAAAAAAATGTGTGTGAATATTTTCCTACCTATCGAGAATAAAGGGAAGGCGAGAATTTGCACCGAGTGTTCTACTCCACATCATCTCAACCCCCGTCGCTTCCGAAAACACTTGGAATAGGGAATTTCTGGCCATTATCTAGGAGATAGTGTGGTGATGTCCGAGTCCCTAGCTGTGGAGTCCCTGACACATGATGCGTTTCTATTCTCATACTCTTCTCATGCATGCTTGAGCTATATATTCACCGCTCATTTCGAATCGAATCGATAGTTGGGTCATTTCTTGGATTTGTGTATATGGAGCTTATTGCACGATGTAGATAGTGACACCGACTGCTAGCACGTGACCACACTCACTCGCGCTTCACTGCGTGGGCCCACGACACTTGTTTGGACTCACATTCCTTGGTTTGGTGTTGTGTTTTGTCGTATGCTTGCTTAGTGTGGCGTGTTTGATTTTGTTGGCTCTGATAGGCGATCTAGGAGTTTTCTCTTTCCGTCTCTTTCTCTTTATTTTGCCCTCCGAGCTCCTACTCTCACTCGTCTTCCTCGAGGACGAGGAAGGGTTCAGCTTGGGGGATTTTGACGAGCGTTTATATTCTATATATTCACGCACATCTTCTTTGTGATTTTCCGTTGATTTCCATCGTTTCATACCCGTTCTTTCGTGTTTTTTTGTATCTTTTCACTTTCGTCATGTTTTTTGTGCGAATGCAGGAGATTGCCAGCGTTGGGGACGTTTAAAGAAGATATCATGAGCCCCCGGAGCAACGGAAGGAGTCACGCATGATCCAGAGGGTCAAACGATGAAGACTGCTATATTTCAGCCCTCAACCGATCGGGTGGACACAGCCACCCGATCAGTTGATGCACGCGTATCCTACCTGTTGAATATTGGACTCCCCGGATTTGGTTTTGGATGATGAGCAAACATAAATAATTCATGAACTAACAATTTGTGAGCGCAGTATTGGAGATCGTCGCCAATTTCACGTGAACATTCAAAGCGACATCTCAACACTTTCCAAAGCTCATTTTCATGCCTAAAGCTTCGTTGAAGCTCTTGCGACGCTTTGGAAGTAATGAAGATTCAATCGAAGCTCTCAAAGACCGTTTATTAAGGTTTTATTTATAGTCTTTTAGTTTCGATTGATAGAATGTTAAGCCTTGAGTATATCTTACGTTTCTATCTTCATTTCACTCATTTCGTAGCTCTAGGATTCTTGCACAAGTTCACTCTAACTTCCTCGAAGCGTCGCGCTTCGATTCGGACTTTGTTGTGCATGTTAGTTGGTACAAGAACAAGTACTGACCGACTAGATGATGATCTAGTCGGTCGGCCACTGTTCTTGGACCGACTAGTTTCAGTCAGTTAATTCTTAGCTCTTTACTGTTTACAGTTAGTCGGTCTATGTTGACTCACCGACCGACTAGTTTGTGAACTAGTCGGTCAGTGATGCTTCTTTGACCGACTAGTTGAGACTGACTGTTCACTCTTAAGTTCTCCTAAGCTACTGTTTACCGTTAGTCGGTCTAAGAACGTTTGGTGACCGACTAGTTGACAATCTAGTCGGTCAACTTTTGTTCTTGGACCGACTAAGTCATCTTGCCTTCAGACTATGTTGTTTTGCCTCTTAGTCGATCTACGTTCATTGGATGACCGACTAGTTGTGAAACTAGTCGGTCAGACAGTGTTCTTGGACCGACTAGATTTCTAGGTCTGAAATTCTATCTCTTCTCAGATCTGCTCTTAGTCGGTCCATGCTTTGTGACTGACCGACTAGTTGATGAACTAGTCGGTCAGTGAGTGTTCTTTGACCGACTAATTCTCACAGATTTCTTCCCGTTGGAGATTGACCTAACTTGTTTTTATGGGACCCTATAAATACGAACCTAGGTCATTTCTATCTTCAATAGAGCTGCCATTAAGAGATTCATTGAGTTCTAAAGAGATAGCTATTCTCCCTCAAATCTAAAGCTCTCTTCCTCACAAGAAACCCATTTTCTCTCATTTCTAGATCTAGAGAGAAGCTTGTTCTTGGTGAGCTCTTCAAGCTATTTCTTGATTCAAGTTTCCAAATCTTCCCTAGGCACCCATTGCTGCTCATTTCCTTGGTGCTAGGGTTTGGTAACTTCATCTTCCTCAAATCCTTCATTCCACCTATTGGGTAAGAAAAACTCAAGGTATAGGATTTTGTGGTAAGAGTATTTATTTCATATTAAACTCTTTAATATTGCTTTGTGATTCTCTCGGTTGTGAGAGAAGGTTATGATCCCGGGTTGTGGGATTCACGTTTGCTATTGCATGTATGATTTGATCTTGTGAAGGTTTTTCACAAGATATTCATAGTGGAAATCTTGAGTTATGGTTTCTAACTCAAGTATCCGGAAGGGATCCGGGTGGTTGGGACGTAGGATCACCGGGAACAAGTCGGGGAGACTTGGGTGGATCCGAACCCATTAACATCGTTTGTTAGCATTGTTAATTTCATTGTTGTCATTCAATTTAAGCTTCCGCAAATTGATTTGGTAGTTGTGTGCAATTTAATTTGGAATTATACGCCTTATTATTTTCAAGTACTATTCACCCCCTAGTACTTGTGCAGTAGCTGGTAGGGCATTACATTTGGTATCAGAGCCAGATACTCAGCTATGTCTGCCAACGACAACAAGACCGTGCCTCCACCTTCCAACTACGACACCTTCAGGAACCGTGAAGGAGCGTCATCGGTGATGGAAGGACATTCCTCTACAAGGCCTCCATTCTTCAACGGTACCAACTACGGGTACTGGAAATGTCGGATGGAAACCTTCCTCCGAAGTGCATCTTTATGGAGGACTACAATGAAGGAGTACAACGAGCCCGAAGAAGAAGATTTTGAGAAATGGACTACCGCGGAGGTCGCCGCGGAGGTAAGCAATGCCAAGGCAATGAACGCCTTGCAATGCGCATTGGAGCCCGAGGACTTCAATAAGATATGCACATGTAAGAGTGCATATCAAATTTGGAACTCTCTCCTCATACTACATGAAGGGACGAGTCGGGTTGTCGTAACCAAAGATTACGAAATGTTTCATATGCAACAGGGCGAGAAGATGAAAGAATATTACGCTCGCTTCGTTGACATAATAAACGAGTTAGAGGCCCTCGGCAAGATCTACACTCAAAAGGAGAAGTGCTTAAAGCTTATTGAAGGACTTCCCTCTTCTTGGGAAAAACGTACCTTCGCCATCGAGGAAGGTAATGACATGAACAAATATACCGTAGTTCAACTAATGGGTACTTTGATGTCATACGAGGTACGCAAAGATAGCAAGGTGAAGCTACAAGAAAAGATGAAGTCATATTTGAACCTAGATGCGCCTAAGAAAAAGGCGATTGCATTCAAGGCGGCTTCATCCACATCTTCCGATGATGAAGACTCGGAAAACGAGTTGGACTTGGAGTCCATGGCACTCATGGCCAAGAAGTTCAACCGTTTCTTCCGGAAAGGTAACTTCAAGACCAAAGGTAAATTTGGTTCTTCTAACGCCTCTTCCTCTCCTTTGTGTTTCAAGTGCAATAAGCCAGGACACATGAAAGCGGAGTGTCCTCTCAACAAACAATAGGAGAAGTGGAAGGCGCCAAAATTCGATAAGTCCAAGAAATACAAAAAGGGGTACAAGAAAGGACTTGTCGGAGCAACATTCACCGACTCCGAGGATTCCTCAAGCGGAGAGTCGGATGATGAGAAAGTGGAGCAAGCACATATGTGCTTCATGGCAAGAGAGGAGAACGATCAAGGATCCTCCTCTTCCGATGATAGTAATGACGAAAGCGATGAGGTAACGATGGATGATCTTAGAAATGCTAACTCTCAACTTTGGTCAAAATACACTAAGTTAGTAAATAGATATACTAAGGTAAAAGATGACCTAGCTAGCATTCAAACATCGCCTAAGAATATCATCACCAACAACGACACCGTTGTTGAAGAGTTAAGAAATGAGATTGTGAATCTCAAATCTAAACTTGAACATGTTAGCATTGAGGATGCGGAAGAACATGAGATAGCGGATTTAACTTCTCAAAACTCGACTTTGAGTATTGAGAACGAGAATCTTAAATCTCGTGTTTATGTGCTCACATCGCAAATATCCGCTTTGGATACTTCTTTGTGTTATCTCAAAGAGAAATATGAGGACACATTGGGCCGAATCAACAAATTCAACAAGGGTAAGGGCCATTTGGATAATATCCTAAAAGATTTACTTCCGGCCAAACACCATATTGGCTTGGGGTATATGATGGGAAATTCATCCAAGTCTGTCACTACTTTTGTTAGGCCAACTTCCGAAGCCTCAACGAGTGGGAGTAAACACTCTATTGGTAGTTCATCTACCAATGGTGCTTCCACCTCGTCCACACCCTCTTTCGGAAAGAAACCCACTTTGGGTGGACCTCCAAAGAAGGGGCATGCCTACATGTACATTAATAACATGCCACGTAGGAACACACGTCCTACTCCACCATCTCACACATATGATGATTTTTATGCAACACATTCTCGGGCACGTGCACACCAAGTGAGACACCCTCACGCACGTGTTTCCACACATGCATATGTACACCCACCTCATCATATGAATAATTCTCGTCGTGCACCATTCCATCATGTCCCGTATGCCTATCCACAACATGCATCACGTAGAAATCAACGTAGCATGCATGCACCCAATAGGATGATGGCTCCCAAAATATTCACTATTTGGAGCCCAAAGGACACAAGCATGGACGAAAAACAAATGTACATGAATGCTTATTTTTCAGATGTTGTGCATAGTAAGAATTATGTGGGGAAGTCTAAGTCCACTTGGACTTGGCTTCCAAAGGTCTAATCCCTTGGACCCAATGACCTTGGGTACCATGATATGAAAGTGTCTATCTTTAGGTACTCAAGGAAAAGAAAAAGAAAAGGAGCATCAAATTTAAATTTAGCTCCAAAGGAAATTGGATACTCGATAGCGGGTGCTCCAAACACATGACGGGTGACGCTCGTTTGCTCTCCGGAGTGGTTCCCATTGCGAATGGAAACCGCGTCGTATTTGGAGGCAACGAGAGCGGAACCATCATAGGTGTTGGTAAAGTCGGTAACCCTTCTAAACCATTAATTAGTGATGTTTATCTTGTTAGTGGTTTAAATCATAATCTTATTTCAATAAGTCAACTTTGTGACAAAGGTTACAAAGTTAGCTTTGCGAAAGGATTGTGTCATATTTTAAGAAAGGATAATGAAAAATTATTATTTTCCGGAACTCGTCGTAAAGACATTTATATTTTGGATCTTCCTAAGTCATATGAACAATGTCTCGTTGCCAACACAAGTGAACAACACTTATGGCATCGACGCTTTGGACATGTGAACTTTGGAACACTATATAAGCTTTCAAAATTGAATTCTATTAAAGGTTTTCCGAAGCTTGTTTTTGAAAAGAAAAGTTTTTGTGATTGTTGTCAACGCGGCAAGCTTCCTAAATCTTCATTTAAACCTAAGAAAAGCATCTCTACTAAACGGCCACTAGAGCTATTACATCTAGATTTATTTGGGCCAACTAGAGTAGCTTCCTTAGGAAATGCAAGGTATGGACTTGTCATCGTAGATGACTATTCAAGATTTACTTGGGTATTTTCATTGTGTAATAAAAATGAAGCTTTTGAAAACTTCACAATTTTTGTTAAGAAAGTACAAAATCTCTTAGGAACCACCATTGTCACTATTCGTAGTGATCATGGAGGTGAATTTGAGAATGAGTCTTTTGAGACATTTTGTGATGAAGTTGGTATTACTCACACCTTCTCTTTCCCTCGTGCACCTCCTCAAAATGGTGTAGTTGAGAGAAAGAATAGGACGCTAGTGGAATGTGCTCGCACTATGCTTGATGATAGCCAACTTGGCCATCAATTTTGGGCGGAAGCGGTACACACCGCTTGCTATGTGTTTAATAGAATACTTTTGAGGCCCGGCACTAAACAAACTTGTTATGAATTGTTGTTTGGTAGGTTGCCTCAAGTTAAACATTTTCGTGTTTTTGGTTCGAAATGTTTTATTAAGAACACATATGGTAGTTTGGACAAATTCGATCCGAGATCCGATGAGGGGATTTTTGTTGGATATTCTACGCGTAGCAAAGCCTACCGGATATTCAACAAACGAACCTCAACGATCGAGGAATCGCTTCATGTCTCATTTAATGAAGGATTTGTTCCAACTAGAATTTCAAATGATAATGATTCTATGGATGTTTTATGTGATTCGTTTGATAATTCTAAGTCTAATGATTCTATTGATTCTATTGAGACTAACCCAACTAATGAAGTTGTTGAGAATGTTCCAAGTGATCAAGGTATTCCCAAACGGCTTCATTCGGTTCGTGACCATCCCCATGAGCAAGTCATTGGCAATATCTATGATAGTGTCAAGACGAGATCGCAAGTTCACCACTTCGCAAATTGTGCCTTTGCCTCATCGATAGAGCCAAAGAATATTAATGAAGCATGCGAAGATAGCGCTTGGATCTTAGCCATGGAGGAGGAACTCATTCAATTCGAGAGGAATGAAGTTTGGGAGCTTGTTCCATTGCCATCGAAGAACCACACCGTCATAGGGACAAAGTGGATCTTCAAGAACAAAACCGACGAAAACCAAGTCGTCGTCCGGAACAAAGCTCGGTTAGTAGCTCAAGGCTATCGTCAAGAGGAAGGTATCGATTTCGAAGAATCTTTCGCTCCGGTAGCTAGATTAGAATCAATTAGATTACTTTTGTCTTTTGCATGCCATAAGAATTTTAAATTATTTCAAATGGATGTTAAAAGTGCATTTTTAAACGGAGATGTCGTTGAGGAAGTTTACGTTTCTCAACCTCCGGGCTTCGTAAATGAAAAATTTCCAAATCACGTTTTTAAACTAAAGAAAGCTCTTTATGGTTTAAGACAAGCTCCTCGAGCTTGGTATGATCGCCTAAAGAATTTTCTTTTGGATTTGAATTTTAAAATGGGCGAAGCCGATTCAACACTTTTTATTAAGCATGCGAATCATGATATTTTATTAGTTCAAATTTATGTTGATGATATCATTTTCGGTGCTACTAACTTCGCTCTTTGCGAAGAGTTTTCTAATGTGATGAAGGAACAATTTGAGATGAGCCACATGGGCGAACTCAAATATTTCTTAGGACTCCAAATTCACCAAATGAACGATGCAATCTTCATCCACCAAACGAAGTACACGGTGGAGTTGCTAAAGCGATTTGGAATGGAGAATGCCTCCGGGAAAAAGACTCCAATGAGCACGACTACGCATCTTGACAAGGATACGGGCGGTAAGGATGTAGACATTCGTCTATATCGAGGTATGATAGGTAGTTTGCTTTATCTTACCGCAAGTAGGCCCGATATTATGTTTGCCGTATGTATATGTGCTCGTTATCAGTCTCAACCTAAGGAGTCTCACTTAGTAGCGGTAAAGCGTATTTTTCGCTATCTAAGTTACACATTAGATTTTGGATTACTTTATCCGAGATCTAGCACATATGAGTTAGTCTCATATAGTGACGCTGATTATGCGGGATGCAAATCCGACAGGAAAAGTACTAGTGGCACTTGCCATTTTATAGGAAATTCTCTTGTCTCTTGGTTTTCCAAGAAGCAAAATTCCGTATCACTTTCAACCACCGAGGCGGAATATATTGCCGCCGGTGCCGCGTGTGCTCAAGTTCTTTGGATGAGACACACACTTAAAGACTTTGGTATAAATTGTGATACTTGCCCTATCATGGTTGACAACCAAAGTGCAATATGTCTTTCCAAGAACCCGGTACATCATTCCCGTTCAAAACACATAGATGTCCGACACCACTTTTTAGATGATCATGTTGCTAAAAGGACATCATTCTAGTGTACGTTGAAACCCAAAAGCAAATCGCCGATATTTTCACGAAACCCCTAAAGGAGGACTCTTTTGTGCGGTTGCGTCGAGAATTGGGGATTATGGGTGAATCCGAGATATAGGATTCATGTTTCATTCAATAATTCTGCATGCTATTATTTTTGGCAATATCTCATTCATGCTAGAATTATTGGATTTTTCGGGAATTTTATGTGATATCTTGATTTTTCGTTCGATTTGTGCGTAATCGTCAAATTTCTGTTTTTCGATGATTAATGGGGTAGTTTAGATGTTTATTGAGAGTTTTGAGATTTATCGTCCAAGCGTATTATGGAGAGAACTTGATTTTCAAGTTTTTGACTCTTTAGTCGGTTCATGTTCCGTGACCGACCGACTAGATTGAGATCTAGTCGGTCAGTACTTGAACGCAGACCGACTAAATCTTGTCAGTAATTCTTGGATTCAGCCACTGTTTGCAACTAGTCGGTTCAAGCTCATTGACCGACCGACTAGATCGTGATCTAGTCGGTCAGTGCTTGAACTGTGACCGACTAGTTGTGCCAGGGGCTGTTTGGTCATTTGAGAAATCGACCGACTTAAACTCAGTTTAGTCGATCGATTTTCATTCTAATCGATCGAAATCTCTTCTCTCTCCGCTCAAAACCCCGACCTCCCTCGAGACCCTTCGTCTTCCGGCCACTTTCCGACCATTCCAGCCGTCGCCGTCCGCCGATCTTCGACCTAGGGTATCTCCTCTTCCTCCCTCTCCTATCTAGGGTTCGGTTTCAGCTCTAGGGTTAGGTTGTTCAGTTGATTTCATCTCCTAGGGTTTCGATTAGGGTTTTTCTAATTCCGATTTAGGGTTTCTTCATTTCCGATTGATTGTGTCGTGTTGTGCCGAGATTATGGCCCGAACACGTATCCCGATCACTCCCTCTAGCCCCTCTCCGATGACCGTTGATCCAATCTCTTCGGATCCCGAGCATCCAACCCCTCCGAAGCGTAGAGCCAAGACCACCCATCCTTCGTCGTCTTCGCCTCCTCTCAAGAAGAAGAGGACGACGACCGTTAAACCTAGAGGTCAACCGAAACCCAAACCCAAGCCTAAGCCAAAGGCCAAAATTCTTGCTTCTCAATCTTCGTTCCATACTCCTACCGATTCCGATACGGAGTATAACCCTGAGACCGAGACTCATAGGGAACCCACTCCTCCTATTCATCCCGAGTCTAGCACCCACCCTCGTACGTCTACCCGTAAGCCTAAGGGAAAGGGTCCGATGCCGGTGGGCGGTGTCGATATTTCGTTATGTCGCGATGACCCTTTGTGTCTCGCGGCGTATAACCGTATCGAACATTGCCCTCTGCTTCTGGAGCATTTCGTGCAGTTTAGCGACTTTATAGGGTTAGCTGATCTTCTGTCGTCGTCGGGTCTTCTCGATTACCTTCGATATGACCCGAAGGCGAATCCTTACCCCTACCCTAGATTAGTGAAGCTTTTCTATGCGAATAGGATCCGGGGTCAGTACGATCAGACCCACTCTGTTGAGACGACCGTTTTGGGGACTCCTATAGTCCTCACTGCGGAAATCTTAGGAGAGATTTTGGGTATCTCTTCGTCTGGCCTTCTTCCTTCTGATATCTCGGTAGATGATATTTCTTCTCTTGATCAGACCATCCTTTCAGAGATTTTCCATCAGATTCCTCCTGCCATGATTGGCGTGCCATCTAAATCATTCAAGCCAAATGCATGGGTCCTAAATCTGATTCTGAAGTCGTGCTTGCTTCCCAAGTACGGCTCCTCATCTCTCCCGTCCCAGCCATTTTTGAAGCTTATCTATGCGATCTTCATGGGGAGCTCGATTAATTGGGCTCGAATTATACTCGATAAGATTGACTCTTTCGAGTGTATTCGAAAGTCCAATAAATCGGCTCATATCCCATTTCCTTGCATGTTGACCCTCGTGTTTCGTCATTTTCGTGTCACATTGCCTCGTGACGATGAGCGTCCCCTTGGTCCTCCCCTGAATGCGACGGCCGTCAAGAAATCTCTTGCGGCGCTTCGTCACGTTCAGAGGACGACACCTTCAGCGTCTGTCCCTGCCTCTGCCAGTGCCTCTGCTACTCCCGTTGCCACCCTTGATGATGTCGTCCGGATACTTCTTCGTCACGAGTCCCGCTTGGCTCGTACCGAGGAGGTAGTTTGTCGTATGGCTCGTCAGATGGGTGTTGTGCTTCCTCCTTCCATGTCTGAGGGCGAGGAGTTGGATGAGATGGATGAGGAGGACGTTGAGGAGATTTGTCGTACTTCGACTCATGCCCCCGAGGGCACTTTTGCTGGTACTGCTGCTGCTGGTGCTACCACTTCTGCTGGTGTCCCCGAGAGCACACCTGTTGCCACCACTCCTGCGGTGGATACTCCGACTGGTGCTCCCGAGGTCACTACTGATGCTGCTTCTGTCGAGACCTCTGCTGCTGTTGAGATTCCCGTTGTTAAGCATGTTGCTGAGATCTCCACTCCTGCCCCGATGATTCCATCTGTTGAGACACCTCTACTTCCTGCAGATCCTGAGTCCACTCCATCGACTGGACCCACGGACGCTGCAGATCTAGCCTCCTCCTCATGATCGTTGTTCCGAGGACTCTCCATATACGTTTTGGATGATATATCTTAGTGAGAGTGTTTTGGGTTAGGCTGGGGCTTGAGAGATGTCTTGATGTATCTTTGTGATTTCTGGATGTCGGAGTTGGATATGATGTTATGATGTTGTTTTGATGTATGTTGATATACTTTGATGATGTCGATGATGTTGATGTATTTCTTTTTGATGATATGTAGCGCTTGATATGATGTATCTCATATATTCGATGTGATATCTTTTTTGGATTTACTCATATTGTCTATATATATATATATGTTCATCGTCATTCTCTTTGTCATTTATTCGTTAAATGCATTTGAATTGTGAATTCATCGCTCGACGATTAAAAACTTGGTTAAATAGATTATATTTCTATATTCATATAGAATTTTTTTCCATGCACAAATTTACCCAAGAAATATTGAATATTGGAGAGTATGTTTCATTATTCAATAAATACCAAATTTTATTTTTGATGATTTTGATTTTTTTTTGATAATGGACATTTTGGCACACCTTGTTTTGATTTCCACAATTTTTCCCTTGGTGTCAAGTTGGTCCATTGATTTTGTCTACGACTCCCGATGTTGGATTTTACATTTCCTAATTGTTGTCGTTGTATGCCCCCCATTTTTGGGATAATGCCAAAGGGGGAGAGATAATGATAATAAATAGCGCAAATGAAAATTTAACTCAATTTCCAAGAATCTAGTTTGATATGCTAGATTCAGGGGGAGTTAAGATACATATAAGGATTTTCAAAATCCGATATTTCAAAAATCAATTCACTTTATTTATCTTACTCGTCTGCTTGATGCAATTCATTTATATTCATTTTGGAATTAACGTGTCATCAATGCAGGGGGAGTAAGTATTTTACATTTGAATTATTATCTTTGATTATTATTTATGTTGGTTTGTCATCACCAAAAAGGGGGAGAATGTTGAATATTGGACTCCCCGGATTTGGTTTTGGATGATGAGCAAACATAAATAATTCATGAACTAACAATTTGTGAGCGCAGTATTGGAGATCGTCGCCAATTTCACGTGAACATTCAAAGCGACATCTCAACACTTTCCAAAGCTCATTTTCATGCCTAAAGCTTCGTTGAAGCTCTTGCGACGCTTTGGAAGTAATGAAGATTCAATCGAAGCTCTCAAAGACCGTTTATTAAGGTTTTATTTATAGTCTTTTAGTTTCGATTGATAGAATGTTAAGCCTTGAGTATATCTTACGTTTCTATCTTCATTTCACTCATTTCGTAGCTCTAGGATTCTTGCACAAGTTCACTCTAACTTCCTCGAAGCGTCGCGCTTCGATTCGGACTTTGTTGTGCATGTTAGTTGGTACAAGAACAAGTACTGACCGACTAGATGATGATCTAGTCGGTCGGCCACTGTTCTTGGACCGACTAGTTTCAGTCAGTTAATTCTTAGCTCTTTACTGTTTACAGTTAGTCGGTCTATGTTGACTCACCGACCGACTAGTTTGTGAACTAGTCGGTCAGTGATGCTTCTTTGACCGACTAGTTGAGACTGACTGTTCACTCTTAAGTTCTCCTAAGCTACTGTTTACCGTTAGTCGGTCTAAGAACGTTTGGTGACCGACTAGTTGACAATCTAGTCGGTCAACTTTTGTTCTTGGACCGACTAAGTCATCTTGCCTTCAGACTATGTTGTTTTGCCTCTTAGTCGGTCTACGTTCATTGGATGACCGACTAGTTGTGAAACTAGTCGGTCAGACAGTGTTCTTGGACCGACTAGATTTCTAGGTCTGAAATTCTATCTCTTCTCAGATCTGCTCTTAGTCGGTCCATGCTTTGTGACTGACCGACTAGTTGATGAACTAGTCGGTCAGTGAGTGTTCTTTGACCGACTAATTCTCACAGATTTCTTTCCGTTGGAGATTGACCTAACTTGTTTTTATGGGACCCTATAAATACGAACCTAGGTCATTTCTATCTTCAATAGAGCTGCCATTAAGAGATTCATTGAGTTCTAAAGAGATAGCTATTCTCCCTCAAATCTAAAGCTCTCTTCCTCACAAGAAACCCATTCTCTCTCATTTCTAGATCTAGAGAGAAGCTTGTTCTTGGTGAGCTCTTCAAGCTATTGCTTGATTCAAGTTTCCAAATCTTCCCTAGGCACCCATTGCTGCTCATTTCCTTGGTGCTAGGGTTTGGTAACTTCATCTTCCTCAAATCCTTCATTCCACCTATTGGGTAAGAAAAACTCAAGGTATAGGATTTTGTGGTAAGAGTATTTATTTCATAGTAAACTCTTTAATATTGCTTTGTGATTCTCTCGGTTGTGAGAGAAGGTTGTGATCCCGGGTTGTGGGATTCACGTTTGCTATTGCATGTATGATTTGATCTTGTGAAGGTTTTTCACAAGATATTCATAGTGGAAATCTTGAGTTAGGGTTTCTAACTCAAGTATCCGGAAGGGATCCGGGTGGTTGGGACGTAGGATCACCGGGAACAAGTCGGGGAGACTTGGGTGGATCCGAACCCATTAACATCGTTTGTTAGCATTGTTAATTTCATTGTTGTCATTCAATTTAAGCTTCCGCAAATTGATTTGGTAGTTGTGTGCAATTTAATTTGGAATTATACGCCTTATTATTTTCAAGTACTATTCACCCCCCCTCTAGTACTTGTGCAGTAGCTGGTAGGGCATTACACTACCCAGACGGTAACTATAGAAGAGCAGTAGCTTGCCCGATCGGTTCAGCGATCGGGTGAACCGACAGAACTCTCTGTCTAATTGCACTGAATTCTAACCGATCGGGTGAAATATCACCCGATCGGTTCACCTGTAGCCGCAATTCCTCGAACGACGACCCGGTCACGCCACCCGCTCGCCTCAGCGCCCGGTTGAAAATCTTCAAAGCTCTCACCCGATCGGTTGACTCATCAACCGATCGGGTGGCGATTTTTCTGCGGGTTTGGACCTGAACCATTAGGGTTTCGAAGGGGACTATAAATACATGGTGTTGGCCGACTGAAAGGAGATCTTCTTCAGTTTTTAAGGGCTTTTTGCCCCTTTCTCTTGTGAGACTTAGATTAGTTTAGATTAGGTCTTTTGATCAATAAGTCTTGTAATGGATTGAAGATTCAAACTCAAGATAAGTATTTCTTTCTCTTATTTTCCATTGTTTTGTATTGTTTTCATTTTGCTCAATGGTGAATGTGTGTTTGTCATTTTTATTGCTTTCTTTTATGTTCTTTACCATTGAGTAGCTCTTGATGAACCATAATACGAGTTAGAGTAGGATTGATGCTTGGGTTGTTTCATTTGGCTTGGTTGCATGGCATGTGTTCGATGAAATGTGTTAATGGAGATTTCTAGTAATCTGAGTCCAATTCATATGGTAACACACTAGTTGTGTTGGGGATTGGGTTCAGGTGTCTTGTCCAATCAAGATCCGCTTCGATGTATTGCTAGAAATCACATTCGACCTATTTGGCCATTAGGGTTACGCGGGGGTGTTTCATTGTCATTGGCGGGAGAAAGACCGCCTCTGACCATCGGGCCAAGGGGAATAAACTTGGCGGTTGACCCCCTAGCCATAGCTCACGCCCCTAGCGTAGACATCGAGTCCTCGCGCATGGGAACGGCTTGGACGAAATGTTGGGAGTTATCATTGTGGCCTTAATGCTCCCGACTGCAGAAGGTGTTAATGGACATGGGAATGCCCACCGTCCAGAACCAGGTAGGCCTAGCGTACTAGGCACCGACCGGAATATCGGGCCATGGATGCTAGGTACCACCTTTTGGGGCAATGTCTCACCCTGGGTCAAGTCAAATGCCAAGTGTCATGAATGCTCTAGCCCGTGTTAGCAGGGATTCATTTCGTGTCTTTTTTATTTCTTTCTTTTATTTCCACACTTCCACACACATTGTCCGCGTAGCTAGTACACAACCTAGGTGAGGCTAGTAGCCATTCAAGCCATCCACCTCCCTGAGTTCGATAAACCCGCACCCTACACTAACCGTGCACTTGCGGTAAAACGACACCGCGCCCAAACCGTAAATGGGGCGCTGGTCAGGCTTCTGTTGTTTCGTGCCCGGCTGAACATCGGGCAAAGCTCCAAGAAGCTCTTTGACCATGCATTCTGCCACGAAGTCCGCCCGTGTCTGACCCTTGATCGTCGCATTGGGCTCGTAGACGATGTCAAACTCGCTAAATTTGATGCTCCAATTCAGCATCTGGCCCGATCTCTCCAACCTCTTCAGATTCTTCTCGAGCGGCGAGTTGGTGTAGACCAGGATGGTATGTGCCTGTAAGTACGATCGGAGCTTCCTCGCTGTCAGGGTTAAGCAGTAGGCAAACTTCTATATAGGGCCATAGCAGGTTTCTGCCTCCCGGAGCACTCGGCTGGTATAGTAGAACAGCCTCTGGGTGCCTACTTCTTCTTTGATTAGGACCGAGATGACGGCCTCCTCTGTGGCGGCTAGATGAGGCCAAGCCGCTCTCCTTCCTTCAGCTTCGCGAGCAGCGATGTGCTTTGCAGATAAACTTTCAGCTCGCCAAAGGCTTGGGTGCAAGAGTCATCCCACTCGACTTTCTTCCTCGCCCATTTCTTCATACTGAGGGCCTTTCGCAAAAGAATGGGAGAAACCTCTCAGTGGACTTTGACAGGAATCTCCTCAGTGCGGTGATCTGCCCATTCGGCCTTTGTAAGTCTCTGATCGTCCTTGGCTCACTCATGTTGATGAGGGCAGATATCTTGTCAAGGTTTGCTTCAATCCCTCACTGGTGATCATTACGCCTAGGAGAACAGCGTCGTGACCGACAGGGGGCTTCTGCTCCGATGCAGGAGTTCTTCTTATCTCGGGGTCCGTGACCTCCCGCACCGAAGACTTTTAGCAACGAGATTTGGCCTATGGAAATTTCGTACTCCCTGGGCCACCTCATAGGGACTCCTCAGCTCCTCTCTAAGAGCATCTCCCTCATGTCGATGGTCAGCTGTCGTGGTCAAACAGCATCTTCCTTGCCGAGCTGCCTTTGTCAAGCGGCAACTTCCTATTCAAACTGGGGGAGGAGGTCATGCCTCACATTTGGGGGTCTAGGGGAGCCTTCGGGCGGATGGGACCCCACGGGCCTGGTGATGACCCAGTCTTCCATCATCTTGGTGATGGCCGCAAAGTTCGCATGGACGTTGCGTACCGCGGCCTGTATAATAGCTGTCGACCCCTTAATGGGCAGATCCAGCGGTGGGTCCTTCCAGGAGAATGAGGCTCCTCGGCCAAGGGCGAGCTCAGAGTGTTATTGATTAGTGCCTCGAGTCGTCACAACTTTCTTGGAGGTGGCGGTGGGGTGATGTCGGGTGACTTGCCATGGCAGGAATTGTTACGAGTATGTGCGGAGCCAGACATGAGTGTAACCCTTCGTTTCCACAGACGACGCCAATTGTTGCAGGTCAAATCCCCCTAACAATGAGGTTATACAAAGGGGAATCAAGGGTATGGTGATTACATGTTAATTGAGTCTTAGTAGAGTCTAAACGCCAGATTCAAGATCGCTCGGAGGTCGCCGACTGCTTGGAAGAGTGGCCGATCTTCCTGCACAACGAGTAGCTCGTCAGAAAGGCTGGGTTGACTGTTAACCCGTGGCCTCACCGATGGTAAATTCAGTAAGCGACTTGTTAGAAGGAGGCGAGACACGCTGGCCGATCTTAGTGTAGAGTGACTTAATGTGGCGAGCTTGCGTGGAAGGCACAGATATGTGGACGATATCCAGCCTAATGTGTAAATGCGAGTTTTTTTATTTCTACCAACCAACCCCCTCGTTGAGGGCTAGAGGAGGGTATTTATAGTGGGGAGAGTCGGTTGATCACTGTCCAATCAGCTGTTGCTTCTGCTTAACTGGGGTCCATCTGGCGCTTTGCTGGAGTATTAATAGGGATGCGATGGATCTGCAAGAGTGTCAGAGATATTTTAGCATTGCCTAAATCGGGCATTAATGGGGACACGACGAGCGGCCATCAGTTCTCGTCTTTAACCTTGGGTATTAATTGGAGGCGTAGGTGGCCCCACATCACTTGGTCAGAGATATTTATGGGCTGCCTGGTCGTCGAGGGTTGCCCTTAGAGAGGTCAAGCTTGCACCCGAGCTCGGCATCCCCAGTTTCCTCCGGTCGACCCTCCTACCTAGGTCGCCAAAGCGAGCTTTGCCGTGCCGATCGATCTCTACGCTTGGCTGGCGAGCTTACCGCTTGACTAGTTGGGCAAGTCTCTCTCTCTATTTGTAGGGCGAGCTTGTCGATCAGTCGGGCGAGCGGCGAGCTTCTCATTTGGGCTTGCTCTTGTTCTGGCTAGCATATTCACTTGGGTTTCAACTATTTGGGCCTTCATTTTCTAGGCCGACCATCAGGTCGTAACAGTTGTAATATGCAAAGTTGTAATAGGGTCAACTCCTTCGACCACTTTTTCTGCATGTTGTAAGCAAACGTTGTAATTGATAAATATTACAAATTTTTTGAAACGTTGTGTAAACTTCAATTAGAACGTTTAGAAAAGGTTGTGTATAAAGATATTACAACTTTTAATAAATTTTTTGTAAACTTCTATTACAACTTTTAATAAATTTTTTGTAAACTTTTATTACAACGTTTATAAAAGTGTGTAAAGCAATATTACAACTTTCTTTAAAAGTTGTGTAAACTTATATTACACCGTTTATAAAAGATTGTGTAAACTTCTAGTACAACTGGTTTAAATAGTTGTTTAAAACTCTTTTATAACTTCTATAAAATGTTGTCTAACAGTTATTACAACTTCTATAAAACATTGCAGAAAATGTAAAAAATTTAAAAAAATATGCGGTTGCAGTTATTCCAAATCTCCCTGCAGTAGTTGTACACATCCTGATGAACACACACATAATATTATTCAAACCACATTCATTATTCATCGAGATAACACAGTTTTATTTACTCATCTTTTTTCAAAAACTAAAGTGACATAGTTTTTTTACAAAATTTGCATATCGTTGCTGATATCATACATCAGTCAACTAACTACATATGATAAACAAGTATTGACATAGATTTACAACAACACTCATGGCTGTGGTGGACACAACACTGTTCCTCTCAGTCATGCCCCTTCATCGTCGACCGGCGGTGATGGACGGAGCACAAGCTTCCTCTTCCTATCAGTAATCCCCCTTCATCATCGGCCTCCAAAACCCAGACGTAATCGTCCCCCATGGTGTACGTGCGAGCCGTCATGCTTGATACAGACAAAGTCCCGCTCAGACCCATGAAGAACGTACGGTCTCTACAACCGTAAAAATTAGTTTCTGCAGTGCAACAAACATTTAATAAGTGTGTTTTCTTTGTGTGAAAACATTATAAAAATAATTAGAAAAAGAACATAAAACATAAAAAGTAGTTTTTATATATGTTGCCGCTACATATGATGTGCCATTCCTCCTTGCCTAAACCACATTCGTTGCCCGGGCTGCCCTTGCCCTCGCCTAACCCACATAATGTTAATACTTCATGTGCAACTAGACGACTCTGCCCATAAAAAGAAAGTGATTGTTTTTTCAAAATTGCATTGGTTTTTAGTAATACAATCTCTTCAGTCATGAAAATACTCACCACCATTCATGTTTGGGGTGGGATCAATATGCAGATCAGTTGGGGAGGTTAATTTTCAATACAATCTTTCGAAACTTAATTACCCCCAGGTTTATAAGCTAGTCCTCGTCATTAGAAAATGGGATGCATGTCTCTATGCATGTCTGTGCATGTGTGAGATAGAGAAAGAGAGAGATTTACCTCTTAGCGCAGTACAAAAGGTAAAGAACCAATAGACCTATTTGTCATTAAGAGGAATGATACCAGTCCTTTTTCCATCTGAAAGAAATCGGTGGACCCCATTCTTCATCATGTGGCCTTCTGATAAATACACAATCCCTGCACAGCTGACCTGCCAGAACTAATGGGAGATGCAAGTCCCAACCATTGAGCCACCACGGATTGCATTCCATCACACCCGAGTAGTACCTTTGGATCACCAACAAAACATTTTTGATTAGGGATTAAGCATATAGAAGTAACAGAAGTGAAAAGGGATAACTGGAAGGTGAATAGAAGTCTTTCAAATCTTAAAAAATAATAAACATAAAAAAGAAACAAAGCAATTATCTAACCATATTTCATGTTTTATATACACAAGTCACATCAATTCACATCACAATTACAGACTTTTAAATAGCTAGTCGAAAGCTTTTTTGTCGACAAACTATCATTTTCCAAGTATTTACTATCAATATTGCAAATTATGTGCATATGAGTCAGAGCATAACACATACAATCATCATTGTCACTTGTTCAACGCTCTTTTTCTCCCTTTTTCAAAAACTTTTCTAAACAATGTAATTGCATTTAACTTATTCTCATGGGTCTTAAGGCCAGTAAAATATCACAGTGTTGCAAAGTTGATTGGTAGAAAATGATCAAGTCGGGGGAAAATAGTTTTAAAAGAACAATTCAATATCTTCCATATGTGATTGCCCAATCTTATTGAGATACCTTTGTTCTAATAACGGTTCCATCCTCTAGATGCAAACTGATAACAGGTGATGAATCTTTTAAGAATTTGGTCCTGATTGAAGCAACTTTGGATGAAAAGCCATTATATGTACTTTTCATGTAAAAACCAAAGAATAAATGAGCCACGGCATACAATATCCTAGAAACGTTAAAGCATCTATTTAAAATAGATTCCTAATTATATCACAAGTGATTCAGTACATTCATAGTCTGCCCAATAACAAGCATGTGCTACATAGAATGTGCAAGCATGTTGTACAACTGGGCATCAGCTAGAAAATAGTGATGTCCCAAAACTTGCACTGCATATGAGAACTCAGTTATGCATAAAAGATCAATACATGGCATTCTAGAGCAATGGAAGAGCACTTTTTAAAGCATGAAAGTTATCAGCCTGGGAAAAATTGGGTGAAGGTTGTGCAGAAGTATAAATCACACCCAAAATGTGGTTTCACGACACCTATATCTTTCGAGGAAAGGAAAACACACACATTTTACCACCAATTTTGCTAAAAAAACATTCAGATAGTCTTCATAAAATTTTTGGGATAAACAACTTGATAAAACTGAGAATGCAAATGCAAGAACTTCCCAAAATAACCAAGCAATTCACAAAGCAAAACAACAAATACCTGACCACAATCCTCCACAAGCCCGAAAACCCCATAAGAATCTGCAAGCTCGATCCCATGATAAGGGCGCCCTGTATTGACATCATGGTGTACTCAAATCTCTAATACATGAACCCAACAAATAAATCAAAAATTGAGTGAAGGTTGTGCAGAAGTATAAATCACACCCCAAATTTAGTTATGCGAGACCTATATATTTTGAGAAAAGGAAAGCACACACATTTTACCACCAATTTTGCTATAAAAACATTCAGATAGGCTTCATAATAATTTTAGGATCAATAACTTGATGAAACTGAGATTGCAAATGCAAGAAATTCCCAAAATAACCAAGTAATTCACAATGCAAAATAACAAATACCTGCCACAATCCTCCACAAGCCCGAAAACCCCACAAGAATCTGCAAGCTCGATCCCGTGATAAGAGCGCCATGTATTATCCTCATAGTGTACTCAAATCTCTAATACATCAACCCAACAAATAAATCAAAAATGATTTTAGAGATTAAAAAACAGTATAAACACACTGAGAGATTTAAAATAAACCTCATATGGGTCAATATGTAAACGAATCTGTGACTGAGAAATCGAAAGGGTTGGAAGATGAAGATAAACGACCCTCCGATCAATGTCAGAAGCTGACAGCCGAAATGGGTCTGAAGCAGCGTATTGATTCCAGTAACAAACAGTAAGGTTTGAATAACTTGTGCCTTCTCTTCCTGCAAAATTCAAACAAAATTCCAATAAAAACAATCAGAAACAGAGAGAAATCAACTAGAGAACCCCATTTAACTAAAAAATGTTAAACTAGAGAAACCCATTTATCTCGTAAAATGTGTCACGTAACGTAATTTCTTGTCATATATATTGATATAGAGCATGAGTAAGACTTCCAGCACTACTTTTTTGTTAAAAAAATAAGTTAAGAAATAAATAAGTAATTAAAATAAACGAAAGTATATCATTAAAATTCTTCATGCTTGAAAAGAAAACAAGTCAACACAATATTCACTACAAGAAGGGCAAATGGTAGAAGCAGATCCCAAATCCGTTACTAGCGGGTCGTAACCGCTACTATTACCATTTCAAGCGGTTCTGGGAACCGCTACTAATAGGGCCGTGAGTAACATACTCAGTGACGGTTACGACCTGCCACTACCAAACCGCTTGAAACAGGTATTGTGGCGGTTTCGAACTGCCACAATCTACATTTTTGGCGGGTTATTCATTCCAAAAAAACTAATTTAATATCGTTAGTCTTTGATGGCTAAGAACCGCCAAAAACGTATTTATGACGGTTCCAAACCGCCAAAAAGATATCGTCTTACATCGATTTCGAACCGTCACAATATATGTTTCGGGCGGTTTTTATTGTGAAAAATTGTTGTGTTTTTGGCGGTTACTAGCCGCTACAAATGAAATTAAATTTTTAAAAAATGAACTGTTCAAATGCGGTTCTAAACCACCGATAACGAAAATAATTAAGAAAAAAATTAAAATTGGCATCCAAAAACACAAAATATAACCACATGATAATATTTAATACAAAAAAGTAAGTCTTCAATACAACATACACCACATGATAATATTTAATAAGTAAGTCTTCAACACAACATACCACATCCACAACACAACATACACCACATCCACATGATAATATTTAATAAAAACGCAAGTCTTCAACATAACATAAACCACATCCACATGATAATATTTAATAAAAAATGTAAGTCTGATGATATTTAATAAAAACACTAGTCTTTAACAAAAAAAGAAACTAAGGCTGAGAAGACGAGAAGATATTTCGAACTTGAGGGTCTTCCTGTAATTTCTGCAGATGTTCTGAAGTATAGTGATGTGTCACGAAGAAATTCAAGAGAGACCTACACTGATCAAGCTGTTGTTGCTGCCTCTTTAACTCCTCCAGCATCACCATATTTGAACCGAGACGTGATGCACCGTCAGAATCGAATGAAGGAGAAGGGACAAATCTTCTATGTGTACGGAAGATCCGAGATTGAGACCCACTTGAACCAAGACCGAACACCCAACCTGAGTGGTCTTCTCCTAAAACACGAGCCACATCATCATCTCTTCCTTGCCTCTCAACTCCTTCATGTTGTGAGTGTAATCGAATGCTCTCTTATATAATTAAAGAGCAAGAAAGGACTTAGTTATTTAAGACGAACAGTAACATAATGATAAAATAGACAAATAAGCATACAAAAACATGCATATGACATTGTATCTCATTTACTCTTCATGCATGAACAGATCATTTCTAGCTTTCAAAGAGCGTTTATGACAACTCTCCATATGTACTACTGAGAAGTAATTTTGGACATGAGTACAAAAGGGTCAATTGATTTGGTTTGTAGAAAAGTAAGTTATCCATGCAGGTTATCCATGTCGGAGGCATTACATACAGTAAGTAAAAAAGTATTGGAGTCTTCTTTTTGCATGTTCATCTTGCATTGACATTGAAAATAGTTCCTGCAAACATGAACCTGCTAAATATTATGTTCATATAAGCAATACATATGACTTGGCTATTTCAACATAGGATGGTCATAAACCATACAAACATGAACCTGCTAAATATTACATCACTAGGCATGGAAAATATGAAAAAACCAACATGAAAAAAAACAAACATGACTTGGCTATTTCAACCTGCTAAATATTGCATATGCATATGAACACTTTCATATAAATTTGATATATGCAGATCCCACAGTTTTTTATCATCATTTTCGGCTTAAAACTGAAGCACCCTTACACTTAAGAAGATCACTGGCATTAAGTCTACCTTTAATAGCTAATTAGTTTATGCCCTTAACTTTTAAAGTAACTGGGTTATTCCAAATATGAGCATTTCCTCATTCATATTTAAAATTTTCCTGAAATATTTTATTTAAGAGTCCTTGCTTGAGATGATGCTAAGAATTAACCATTCAAGTAACTAGTAAGAATCTGAACTAATATGCAAACAGATGAATAAAAAGACAATAAGAAGATCCCAAGCATATAAATTTGAACCTGCTAAAAACATATGATTTATCAACATATGACTAATAAGAAGTTATTACTAATAAGAAGATCACTGGCATATGACTAATAAGAAGACATAATGACTAAAAAGAAGATATTACTAAGAACATGCTAAAACACATATGAACCTGCTAAAACACATATGACTACTAAGAAGATCCCAGGCATATAAAAAGACATGATTACGTGAAGGCTATTCCTTTAAATAAATTTCAGTAGTGATGATAACTGGTCCTCTGATCCAAAACTGAAACTTGACTCTAGTAGTCCAAAATGGTTAATGGAGTCATACAAATCTACACTGGATCACGTTGTTCCCCAACCAGCATCGCTTAATCAAGTTATGAATCGTGCAGCAAGTTACTGGCTTTGAATAACCAGTCCAGCAAAAATGCACAGGAATAATCATAAAGCTGAACTAAAAATTCACATGGAGACGGCTGAAATGAGAGTGGAGCTAGGGTTTACTACGTGGCGATATTAACATGGTGTATGTGATTGTTTAAAGATACATACATGACCACATAAATTATTACAATAAGTAAAAATTGACAAGGACATAATAAAATTTACAGAACAAGTTTAGCACAACATAGTAAATACATGTCATCTCCCAGTGAAGAGGTAAATGGAGTTAAGAACAGATAAAGAGGCAGGTCTCTACGACAAGCAGATTAGTCATTTTCTTTTCCCCTGCCCGAATAGGAAAAATACATGCATTATGAATACTTATAGAAATAGGAACAGGAAACAGAGATACCTGGTCTATAGAAATAAAACATATTTGACTATTAAAACTCTCTTAGCCTATTACGTGAAGGCTATTCCTTTAAATAAATTTCAAATACATTAACAAGTCCTTTCAATATGCATTAAATCAGAAGGAGAGGTGTTGTACTTGTATGTTTACATTTCAACATGTGGTTCAAACTTTTCAACATCACTTGTACTTGCAGGTTTACATTTATTCAGCCAATTCAAAACATTTCAAGGTTGAGGAAGGAACAAAAAGAACAATTAAATGTCAAAACATTTGCAGAAGCGTTATTTTGTAAGCAACTGACAAAATGGTTAAGCATTATGTAATCAGACCTATCATCTTTGTGTGTATGCATATAAAGTTGCATGTGTCCAGATACGGAACTTACCCCCTGGGTTGTGGGGGCATGGGCCCCTCTAAAATTTTAAAAAAAGATGTATATGTATATATCTGTAATAGGCCATCATCAAACATATATATGTATTGGGACCCCCACCAAACCAAAGGTCGGGTTCTGCGTGTGTCCGTGTACAGTTGTATCCTCTTTTTAACAAATTCAGCACATCGATGTATGTAGCTGTGTATGTTCCATTTACCTTTGAATATTACTGATCATTGCCAGAGTAGACAGACCCTGAATTCTGATTGGTTGATGAATTAAAAAATAAAGTATGAAAATAGGTTTCCGTCATTTCCTGTCAAGTCTCAACCAATAATAAGCAAAGAAGATACTTAAGGTGATTCCAATTTTTAAAGAAAGCTAGCCATACATTAAATAAATTGGTGAATGGTGCTTGTTTGGTCTCTAATAAAATTATTTACCTCAATGGTTGTTTTACATTTGCTGAACACGATGAGTATCAGTTAAGGATACAAATGAGCATAATACGATATGCTAAAACAATCTACAATGCGTTGTGAAGAGTTGATTTTATTAAATTCCAACGACAGTATCCAAACCTAAAATAAGCCAACACCAAGCCTTGCAGGTGCCATCGTGTATTCAGTTAGTTTGGAGCAAGGGAGTGTGTGATAATCCCAGACATTCTATAACCCCAACATGCTTGAAGAATTGACAGCAGAAACTGATAAGACAGTCGAACTCAGTAAATCATCATATAAAAACCCAAATGTGACACTGAAAATCCCATAGGCCTCATACGCATTGGCCTAAATGACACACGACAATTACAAAAAAAATATGGAATGGTTGTTATGCTTTAGAGTTCGCTGACAAATTCATATGCTCGGGAAATTTGAAGAATTAAAAGAGTTAAAAAATACTAACACATATTTAGTTGTATTATTTGTCTTATTTTTTCCCGATCAATTCGATACACCAAACAATTATCAATGGTTTATTGTACTATGAAATTTATAACAAAGAGGACATATTTATACTTACAATGATCTCCCTCGTAGATTCGTTTGGATAAGACACGTCATCTCTGGAACGTGTCAACATCATCATATCTGTCCGGGTGGGGTCTACTCCTGTTTCTGCGGCCTAATGTATCCACTTCACTAATTAGAGCAATATCTAAAACTATATGGAATCAAAAACAAAATATCTTAATCTTAATTAATTCTATGATAAGTTTGTGTTACCATTAAACCAAAAAGTTGAGCCAATGGACGTGACCCAGTAGTTGGATGACAGTCTTGCTTAAGAGCATTCTCCCTATTCCTCTCACGATTGTACTTCAATAAAGATAAAGATTTGACACAATGTTAAAATCTTGGAAAATATAAAATGAAATATATTACTTAAAGTATAACAATTTATAAACTTACCAACCACTTTTCAGAAAATCTTAGAGCAATTAAAGATGCCCAATCATCTTTAGTAATGCGATCAGGCGATGCGTCCTCATTATCTTTCTGACTTTTCGTTTCATCATAATATTTGTTCCATAATTTGTTCCTTCTAGTTTTCCATTGAAGGCCCATTGCTTTCTTTTTTTCGTGGCAAGCAACTTCTTCGCACTCACGTGGTTCAATGTAAAACTTAGTCTGCAAATAAATGAAAAATCAATAAGTTAGATTGAGGGTAAGATTGAAAATTGAAAAAAAAACATGTGTATCATAAACTTTTGGTGAAAGTAATTATACCGAAACTTAAGTTAGGATCTCATTATCCTTGATCTCCATTGTTATTGCCTTTCGATCCTTTATGCCCACAGGATACTGTTCACTATCTAATATCACTTCCTTCAAAATAGAGTGGAGTGGCTTAATAGCCTCTCCTACAATGCCAGGACCCCTTGGTTTAAATGTGAGTATTACTCTCTTTTGGAAAGGGACCTTATCACGAATGTCACTAGCATTTTTCAAAATCATTGTCCCACACTTTTGGGGGTTTGCAGGATCTGAAACATCTACATAATTGAGATCATTAAATTATATTCAAGATGAAAATCTTTTATAATCATGGCTTGAATTTAAACCAACCTATCAGATCACAGATCCCAGTGGACTTGTACACTGACGACGCTCCTTTCTTGTGCTACTGTCTTACGCTGCTACCCTCACCCTCTGATGCCATATGTAACTGCAAAGGTAAGCATTAATCAATATACCAAAAGAAAAAAAATTGCATGTAGTTATAATATACAATATACTAAATGACAGAGTTGAGTAAAAACCTACATTCACATTAATCTGTGTTAATTAATGCAAGATAAATGGAAGGGGGTAAACAGCATTGCAGTCCAAGGCTAATGCAGTTGTATTACACCCACAAGCACTATATATCTGCAAGTCTGGTGATAAAAAATAGGAAAAAAAGAACAAACATATAAAATAACAAAATTACAAAATCATCAGTCACATGTATTATTTAAAAACACGGGTGTTTTTTCTGATTTTACCTTTCACAACATAAAGGAGTTTCTTTAGGAGTGTACTTTGTAGCCGACGATTCACAATGATAATTATATCATCTATAACTTAACGATCAAACATGATTCTTCAAAACATAAAGGTGTTAGATCCTAAAACTATAAAATGGAGATTAAGAATTTAAATACGTTGGAACATACGTTGATACAACATCAACATCAGATATTGTAAATACAGAGCTGTAAAATATAACAAAAAATTACTACAAAGGCATACAAATAACATCGGCCCTACTCAGACTCTGCAGTAACATCGACCCTCGCAACAAACAGTGAATCATCATCTGGAAATACCACATCTGAAATTTGAGCTTGATTAATCTCGTTATCATAAGGCAAGCTTGCAACCTCTTCACACATATCATATAAGTAAGTCTCTTGGTTTTACATGAATAGGAATACTCCACCCCTTATCTGCTTTATCCTCGACATAAAATACCAATTGAGCCTCGACAGCTTGAATGAATGGTTCATCATCCTCGTGCTCACCAGAATGAATCAAGTGAGAGAAGTTTACGGATGTAAACCCAAAATCATCTACTCTAATAAACCTTTGGTTCATGGTATTGGCCCATGCACACTTAAATACAGTTACATGAAAAACATCATGGTAATTAAGCTCGATAATGTCAAACACTTTACCATAATATGGTATTGCACCCTCTCTTGGCCTATGTCACGTGTGCTTGTATAGCTCTTAGTTCCAATGTTACAAAATACACCACTATTTTGAGTTTCCAAGTTCTTCTCTCGCTCAACAGTTAGAAACTTGAACCCATTCACATTATAAGCAGTAAATTTCCTTGATTGTCTCATTGGCCCTTGCACAAGTGCAACAATTTCCTTTGAAGTTTGAACTCTGGGATTATCATTAATCTATAAACACATTAGAGACAACATCAATAGCTTGCAAAAAATTCTGATAATAAACTCAAATGACACAGAAAATC
Source organism: Scilla litardierei (assembly GCA_030789695.1). Lineage (NCBI taxonomy): Eukaryota > Viridiplantae > Streptophyta > Magnoliopsida > Asparagales > Asparagaceae > Scilla > Scilla litardierei. The sequence goes on from CM061139.1 coordinate 28,211,416, forward strand.
GTACTCATATGGATCTTAAATGCATTGACAACTTTGCGATGGATTTCCTTTTCTATTTCATTTGAACTCACATTCCTTCTACGATTCCTCATTTTTGTTGTCGTGGTGCGTCGAAACTGACTATACATTCAGAGATAAAAACATCAAAATGATTTCTCACAATCTATTCTAATAAAATTAAAATATATCAATACCTTACTTACCAAATAAAATCTTCTACTTGAGGGAAATTAATCAATATGTGGTGATGTGCTTGCAGGAGTTCTATGTTACTTAGTCTAACAAGTGTACCGTCTCCAACTAGTTTACCCACCGGAGGAAACATGGTTGAACTTGCTTCAAACAGCATAGGGTCATCATCCACGCGCTCCCTCCGATTGAATCTAGTTTCAATGGCATCGTCCAAGTACCTCGAACAAAAGGTCATGCATTCTTCAGATAGCCACCCCTCAACAATCGAGCCTTCTGGTTGGGCTCTATTCCGAACAAATTGTTTCAGTTTTCCTAAAAACCTACATTCACATTAATGGATAAGTGTTTGAACACGTAATTAAACCAAAAAAATTAATGGTTTGAATATGAAACATACCTTTCTATAGGATACATCCATCGATAATGTACATGCTCTCCAAGTTTAACTTCATCAAGCAAATGAATTGTTAGGTGCACCATAACAGTTAAGAATGACGGTGGAAACAACATCTCCATATGGCACAAGGTCAGCGCAATTCTTTCTTGATGTTTGCTCAATACAGCAGGATCGACAACCTTAGAACACACTTGTTTGAAGAAGTAACCTAAATCGACCAACACAAAAGACACCGCACGAGGTAAAATGTTCATAATAGCCAAAGGCAACAAGTCCTGCATAAGGATGTGTGAATCATGGCTCTTTAATCCAAATATTCTACGATGCACAATGTCTATGCATCTAGTAAAATCACTTGAGTAACCATCTGGCCCAATGACACATTTCAAAGTCTCAAGTAATGTGTCAATTTCTTGCCTTTTCATTATGAACAACGCTGCTGGACAAGATTTTCCATCCTCCTTTGGCCAAAGTTCCTTTTTAATACCCAATTTTTGCAAGTCTTTTCGAGCCTCTAAATGATATTTCTTTTTGTCTCTGTAATTTATCAATGTAAACAACACATTATCACACACATTCTTCTCTATGTGCATAACATCAAGATTGTGACGTAATAAATTAGACTCCCAATATGGAAGTTGGAAAAATATACTTCTCTTTTTCCATTGCTTTGCAAATTGATCACCATTTGCTCTCTCTCTCTTTTTCCATTGCTTTGAATTGATCACCATTTGCTCTCTTCCGCGTTCTGCTTTCAGTAGTACTACTAGTTGAAGAACGTTTTCTAAAGAAAAACTCTATATTCTCCGTTTGATTCAAAATCTCTGACCCAGATAATAATTTAGGCGGGTCCTTATCTTCCATACGTCCATCAAAACGAATACGATTCAACCGAAACTTGTGGCCTTGCCGTAAAAATCGACGATGACCCATAAAACACCACTTCCTACTACAACCCAAATAGAGAGGAATTTGATCAAAATTACATGAGGGACAAGCATAACCAGTATCTGTATTCCAACCTGAAAGATTTCCAAGCCCTGGGAAGTCACTAATAGTCCACAATAGAGCTGCCTTCATCACAAACACCTCATTTCTTGACGCATCATATGTCTCAACCCCTTTTTCCCATAATTCTTTCAACTCGGCAATTAAAGGTTGCAAATAGATATCAATATTGTTTCCCGGCATTTTCTTCCCAGGAATCAACATAGAAATAATGAATTCAGTTGACCTCATACACATCCATGGGGGACTATTGTATGGGATCAACATAACTGGCCAAATACTATAACTTGTGCTTAAATTCCCGAATGGATTGAAACCGTCAGTAGCTAATGCAAGTCGAACATTACGTTCCTCAGAAGCAAATTCAGTATGCATGGAATCAAAATGTTTCCAAGGTTCAGAATCCATTGGGTGTCTCATCATATCATCAACACTTGGTTCACTTGAGTGCCACCTCATACTCTCGACAGTTTTAGAAAACATAAACAATCTTTGTAATCTAGATTTTAAGGGAAAGTAGCGTAATACCTTTACTGGTTGTTTCGTCTTCTTCAATTTTTTCTTCCAGCTAGACACCTCACATTCTTTTCACTGTTCTCTATCAGCATCCAGCCCCCAATAGATCATGCAATCATTGGGACACACATGAACTTTTTCATACTTAAGACCAAGTTTGTTAATGATCTTCTTAGCATCGTAATTAGATGGAGAGATGTTTGCAAATGGAAACGCATCATGCAATAATTTAAAAATCATATCCATAGCCTTGTGACTAACACCACACAAACACTTGATGTGATATAACTTGATTAGAAATGAGAGTTTCGAGAACTTGGTGCATCCATCGTATAATGGTTGTTCATTATCTTTCAGCAAGTCATAAAACTCTTTGGCATTACCACCACTTGATTCTCAATTCGTGTTTGACATCTCTGTGTCTCCATCAACAACTGATTCAGTCTTCTCTTGACTATTCAATCCCCAGGTAAATGCATTGTATACCATTTATCGTACCGAATCTCCAAGTTGGGGAGCTGGATCCCTTATAAGAAGTGATCTTGGAGCCACTTGTTTGACATTACTTGATGTATCCACCTCTCCGTGTGAATCCCAAAAGGTGTAGTTTCTTGGAAAATGGGTGAAGAGTAAATGTTCGAAACATTCATCCCTTGTGCCAGACTTTAAAATTTTGCAATGTGCACAAGGGCACAAAATTTTACCCAGAATAGCCTTGCGCTCAAAAGCAAAATCTAAGAATGCATTCACTCCTGCTATGTGTTCATGAGAACCTTTTGGTTGTTGAATCCAAGATTTATCCATCCTTCATACATAAAAAAACTAATTAGTGTTATAGGGTTAACAAAAATCTTTTTTACTCAAACAAGGACAAAAACAATAAATATTCATATAAGCATACAAAGAAGAAGCAATCTACTTTTATAAAATGATATTAGCAATAATATTAGTAAACTAACAAAGGGATGGAATATGAGCAAGGCTTCATTACACTTCAGGCAAGCATCCATTCGGTAACAGTCCATGAATGGTTTTCAGCCAAATTTTTTAAGAGAAATGATAACCATCTGAATTTAACAATACGTGATGTGTGTACACTATCTAAATTTAACAATATGTGATGTGTGTACACTATCTAAATTTAACAATATGTGATGTGTGTGCACATATATATCATCTAAAATCCAGACATTATCATAGTGCCATCTTACACTAAGAAAGCCTGATTTGGATGCTTGATTGAGAAGTTTTCGGTGTCTTGATTTGTTAGGATGATATTTCTATAAATACAATTAATGTTTATCGTTTAATTTATTATCAAACAACCATATACTATAACAGGAAAGATAAAATAGTTTATTCCACCATACTACCAAAACAGGACATGAGTGGATGGGTGGTTACATGGAAAGTCCTTCCTTTTTTCAGCTTGTGAAAATCACGATGCATTTCAAATAGCTTGTTAGTCAATTGATGCAGCTTGTGCAGATGACAAGGCGTTCCATTTAGTTGTCACTCAATTAGTGTGCCACTTCTTGTGTTAATGGTTCTTATGTTTTGCTTGGGACATAGTTTCAAACCACATGTTGCAGCAGTATACCATAAACATTTAGAACAATGAATTTAGTTGGACTTATTGAAACATCAGAAAATATGAGCTTTACATATATTTACCTATATTTACCTATAAACATTCAGAAATTTTTATATTTACATATATTTTTCTTTCTGTTTGACAGATCATTGAGCCATTTACACATTGGGTTCTACATGTACGTATCTGAACAAAATTTTCAATTTTTCTCACAGTACCCATATTACTCATGTTCATTACTTTTGAATTCATTTTTTATTCTATCATTTACAAGCATTGAATAAATAAGCATAACAAGAAAGCATTTGGATTGTGTTTTTAAATCATCGTGACCAATGTACCTAAATTTGAACTTATCAATGAGAATGATTTAGAAATCAAGAATAAAAATCTGAAATTTATTCAAAAAAATTACCTGAATAAAGCTCGCAAACATCTCCCTTCGCAATTTGAATTTTGTGTGAGTGTCAGCTACCAACATAAATTGAAATCGTGTGAGAAAATTGGGAACTAGTGGCTTACCTTAGTCGATTTACAGACTAGCTCGCTTGGATTTGCGATCGGCTTGATGAAATCGAAGAAAACTCGGAATAAATCGAAGAAACTCTCTTGAATTTGAGATTTGCACAAGAAATCGATGAAAACTCAGAAGAAATCAGATTTGATATCGGCTCGAAGAAAACACAAACGAACCTGAGGGGATTTGCGGCTAGGTCGCTTGGATTTGAGACGCAATCGTGGGAAGCAATCGACAAAACTCGAAGGCGATCGCTCGAAGAAATCGACAACCTCAAGGATTTCGGATTTGAGACGAATCGTGAGAAGCAGCCGACGCGTCGGGAAGGCGATCGCTCGCAGGAGATCGTATCGTCGAAAACCTTCGCGCGTCGGGAAGGCGATCGCTCGAAGGAGATGGTAATCGCTCGAAGGAGATCGTCGAACGCCTAAATCATCGTGTGTCTGGAAGTGTTTTACGGAGGATAGTTGTGGCTTAAAGCCCTAAGTTGGCTTTTGTAGCAGTTTGTAACCGAGATAAACAAAAAATTACTTTTCCTCTCTCCCGCTTTTTGTTCCTGCTAGTTCGTTTACTATTATTTTTAATACTTTGGCGGTTTCTAGCCGCCACGAAATATTTTTTTGGTACCGGCGGGTCGTAACCAATACAAATGTAAGGATTTGTGACGGTTTTTCGAACCGCTACAAACAAAACCGCTATAAATAGTCCGGTGTTTTGTAGTGATTAATCACAAATCTGATTCAAGTACATGTTAATTACGAATTTTCCAAAATCCAAATAGAAGCACATAATCGTTAGCCTCATGGCATCATCAACCATAATTGATGTCCTAATTTATAAGGATTCAGTTTGCTTAGGAAATTAAATCTTAAATTCCTAAATCCTAGCATATATCACCAAATGGAATTTGTAACAGAAGTTAAACCTCGCATGGGTCTTTACGGTTACAAATAGTCCTACAAAGCCAACGATCGTTGATGACATGCTCTATTTTTCATATAATCATGAAATTAAAAATGCCAACTTTTTAAACCATGATGACAAGCAGATGAACAAAGAAAAAAATTTAAAAAAATAAAATCTCCAATCTGATTCATTTTAAACCTGCAATTCATAGTTGTGCAATTGAAAAAATCAAAACTTTTTCAGCTCTTCACCTTATTTATCACTGCCTTGCGCTAAGGATTATTTGAAAGAACAACTGCTTTCCGTGTTTTTCCCCCACACACACACACAAAAGATCATCAAGCAAATTCGGCATTTTGGGTATGCTTCATCTGAATTTGGTGATATTGAAAGAAAATTCACTACACTCAAGCAAATCAGGAAGAACCCCTTTTGAAGAGAAAAAAATGATAGACCTTTTTCGTTGGAGAGCGGGGAGTCAAATCCATTAACAACGAAGTTGGACTTGTCAATAGGCCTCCCTAATCTGCTTCAAAGTCAGCAAAAGCATGCCATGCCCCCCACAGCTTCAAAGCAACCGAGAAGCGAGAGTTAGAACTCAAATGAGATCGATGAAACCCTAACCAAAAGTTTTTCTCAGCGGATGATGCTTGAGCGAAGATAACGACAACGAAGAAGCAAGACCCTCGATCCATCGCAAGAGGGAAGAGATGAAAATTTCTGGGTTTCGACGATGGTAATTAGCATAAGAGAGGCCACTGTGCTTCGAATCGACTGAGCTATTGACGATCGCCTGAGGAGAGCATGAGTATTGACGATCGCTTTAGTAGAGTGCATGAAGAGGGCTCCAAATGGGCTTAGGGGAGAGAAGATTGCGAGCTAGGGCTTGGGGGAGAGAGATCGGGAGCTAGGTCAAGATGGGGCTAGGCGAGAGGGGAGAAAGGAGGAGCAACAGTTTGGATTAGGGCCAGCCTACTAGAGTAACTTGCTAGTATTTTATTTTCCTCTATCATGATCTCAAAATTGTTGACATTGTCTAATGTTCGCACTTTTTCCCCCTCTTCCACATAGTCAAATTCCCTCTTACTTTTAAATTAACGTTTGTAAATAGAAAAAAGGATTATTTGGAAAAAGCATTAACGACAAAGTACGGTGCATATCTTTTTATAGTGTTGCTAACCTATGGATCTGTCAATTATGGGCCACATGTAGTACTAGACAAATTTTTTTGTCTCATGCGCAAATGAACCCACTTTCTTCTTTTCAACCATTTTATATTAACTTCTCATGACCATCAAAAAATGGCCCAGATAGAATTTTTTCCTCAAACTTAATGTTCTAACCATATATTTTAGCCAAATAAAAAAATTGTTCATTAGCAATAGTTAATAGTTGTGGTGTCAAAAGTAACAGTTACAACTATTCACGAAATTTTTTTGTAATAACCATTTTTTACAACTATCCACGAAAAAAGTTGTAATAAACATTTTTTACAACTTTCAGAGAAAAATAGTTGTGGTGTCAAAATTAACATTTACAATTATTCACGAAAAAAGTTGTAATAACCATTTTTTACAACTATCCACAAAAAAAGATGTAATAAACATTTTTACAACTTTCAGAGGAAAAAAGTTGTGGTGTCAAAATTAACATTTACAACTATTCACGAAAAAAATTGTAATAACCATTTTTTACAACTATCTACGAAAAAAGTTGTAATAACCATTTTTTACAACTTTCAGAGAGAAAAAAGTTGTGGTAAACATTTATTACAAGTACCAAAATAAAAATGGTGTCATATAGTAAATAACTAGTTTTGTTGTAGTGTAGCTTCCATAAATGTAGAAAATAGCAACGAGTTCAGAAAAATCCGCAAAAATATTAGTTGAAAATGGAAGATCGCCATCTTTAACTGAAAAATAAGAGAAGGAAAAATTAGGCTAAAAATCAAATCATTTAATAAAAAGATTCATATCTTCCAAAAAATTTAGAAAATAGCCCCGAGGTCAGAATAATCCTCAAAAATGTTCGTTGGAACTAGGAGATCGCCATCTTCAGCTAAAAATAAGAAAAGACAAAATTTGACCAAAAATCATATCATTTAATAAAAAATTCATAACTTCCCGAAAATGTACAAAAATAGCCCCGAGCTCAAAAAAATCCGCAAAAATGTCCGTTGGAACAAGGAGATCTCCATCTTCTGCTGAAAAATAAGAGAAAACAAAATTATGCTGTAAAAATCATATCATTTAATATAAAGATCCATATCTTATAGATAATGTAGAAAATAGCCCGGAGTTCAAAAAAATCCGCACAAATGTAAATTGGAATCGGGAGATCGCTATCTTCAACTGAAAAAAGAGAAGACAAAATTGGGCCGAAAAAACATATCATTTAATTAAAATATCCATATCTTTAGAAAAGATAGAAAAATAGTCCCAAGATAAGAAAAATCCGCAAAAATGTCTGTTGGAATGGGTAGATCGATATCTTCAACTGAAAAAAATAAGAGAAGACAAATGTAGGCTATAAAAATCATATCATTTAATAAAAATATTCTTATCTTTCATAAAATATAGAAAATAGCACCGAGCTCATAAAAATCCGCAAAAATGTCTGTTGGAAGCGGTAGATCGCTATCTTCAACTGAAATATAACAAAAGACAAAATTAGGACAAACATAATATCATTTAATAAAAAGATATATATATATATATATATATATATATATATATTCTAGAAAATTTAGAAAATAGCCCCGAGTCAGAATAATATGCAAAAATTTTTATTGGAAGCGAGAGATCGTCATCTTCAACCGAGAAATAAGAGAAGACAAAATTAGACCATAAAAATCATATCATTTAATATAAAGATCCATATCTCCCAAAATATGTATAAAATAGGCTGGAGCTTAGAAAAATCTGCAAAAATCTTCGTGGGAACCGAGAGATCACCATCTTCAATTGAAAAAAATAAGAGAAGGCTAACATAGGCTATAAAACCAAATTATTTAATAAAAAGTTCTATATCTTCCATAAAATGTAGAAAATAGCACCGAGCTCAAAAATACGCAAAAATGTCAGTTGCAACCGGGCGATCACCATCTTCAACTTAAAAATAAGAGAAGACAAAATTAAGCTATAAAAATACAATCATTTAATAAAAAGATACATAACTTTCTGAAAATGTAGAAAATAGCCCCGAGCTTAGAAAAATCCGCAAAAATGTTCGTTAGAATCGGGAGATTGCCACTTCAACTGAAAAAATTAAAGAAGAAAAAATTAGGTTAAAATATCATATCATTTAAAAAGATCCATAACTTCCCGAAAATATAGAAAAATAGCCACGAGCTAAGAAAAATAGGCAAAATGCCCGTTGGAACCGGGAGATCGCCATTTTCAATTGAATAATAAGAGAAGAAAAAATTGGGTTATAAAAATCATATCATTTAATATAAAGATTCATATCAAACAGAAAATGTAGAAAATAGCTCGGAGCTCAGAAAAATCCAAAAAAATATCCATCGGAACCGGAAGATCGCCATCTTCAACTGAAAAATAAAAGAAGACAAAATTAGGTCAAAATCATATCATTTAATAAAAAGATACATATCCGTCATAAATGTAGAAAATATCACCGAGATCAGAAAATTGTGCACAAATGTCCCTTGGAACCGACAGACCGCAAAATTCAACTGAAAAAAGAGAAGACAAAATTAGGCCAAAAAATTAAATCATTTAATAAAAAGATTCATATCTTCCAGTAAATGTAGAAAAAAGCCCATATCTAAGAAAAATCCGTAAAAATGTCCATTGGAACATGGAGATCGCCATCTTCAACTGAAAAATATGTGAAGACAAAATTAGGCTATAAAAATCTTATCATTTAATAAAGTCCATAGCTTTAATTAAATGAAGAAAATAGCCTGGAGCTCAGAAAAATCCGCAAAATGTCCGTTGGGACCTGGAGATCGTCATATTCAACCGAAAAATAAGAGAAGGAAAAATTTGGATATAAAAATCATATCATTTAATATACAGTTTCTTATCCTTCAGGAAGTGAAGAAAATAACAATGAGCTTCGAAAAATCTGCAAAAATGTTCGTTGGAACCGGGAGATCACCATCTTCAACTAAAAAAATAAGAGAAGAAAAAATTAGGCCAAAATATTATATCATTTAATAAAATTATACATATCTTCCAAACAAGTGGAAATAGCCTGGAGCTCAAATAAATCCGCAAAAATGTCCATTGGAACCCGGAGATCGCCATCTTCAGTAGGAATATAAGAGAAGAGAAAATTAGGCCAAAAAATCATTTCATTTAATAAAAAGACCGCCATCTTCAATTAGAAAATAAGAGAAGACAAATTTAGGCTATAAAAATCATTTCAATTAATAAAAAGATCCATATCTTTCATAAAATGTAGAAAATAACATCAAGCTCAGAAAATGATATATAATAATCTTATCAGTTGAAGATGGCGATATCCCGATTACAACGGACATTTTTATAGATGAACATGGCAATTTCCCGGTTCCGAATTTTGTATTCTCTTAAATTTCAGTTGAAGATAGTGATTTCTCGGTTTCAACAGACATTTTTGGCATAATTTTTTCCTCTCTGATATCATTTAATAAAACGATTCATATCTTATAGAAAATTTGGAAATAGCCCGGAGTTTAGAAAAATCCACAAAAATGTCCGTTGCAATCGGGAGATCGTCATCCTCAACCGCAATATAAGAGAGGACAAAATAAGACCAAAAATCATATCATTTAATAAAAAGATCGCCATCATCAACAGGAAAATAAGCGAAGACAAAATTAGGAAACAAAAATCATGTCAATTAATATAAAGATCCTTCTCTTCCAAAAATGTAGAATATAGCTATGAGCTCAGGAAAATACGCAAAAATTTCTGTTGGAACCAGGAGATCGCCATCTTCAAATTAAAATAAAAGAAGACAAAATAGGCGATAAAAATCATATCATTTAATATAAATATCCATATCTTACAGAAAATGTAGAAAATTGCCCGACGCTCAGAAAAATCTGCAAAAATGTCCGTTAGAACCGGGAGATCGCCATCTTTAACGAAAAAAATAAGAGAAGAAAAAATTAGTCCAAAAAATCATATCATTTATAAAAAGATACATATCTTCTAGAAAATATAGAAAAATAGCCACGAGCCTAGAAAAATCCGCAAAAATATCCGTTGGAACCAGGAGATCGCCATCTTTAACTAAAAATAAGTGAAGACAAAATTAGGGTTAAAAATTATATCATTTAATAAAAAGATTTTTATCTTCAATAAAATGTAGAAAATAACCCTGACCTCTGAAAAATCCGCAAAAATATCTGTTGGAATCGGGAGATCGCCATATTCAACTGAAAAAAATAAGAGAAGACAAACTTAGGCTATAAAAATAATATCATTTAATAAAAAGATACATATATTCCATAAAATTTAGAGACTAGCCCCGAGATTAGAAAAATCCTCAAAAAATTCCGTTGGAAACAGGATATAATACCATCTTCAACTGGAAATAAGAAAAGACAAACTTAGTCTATTAAAATCATATTATTTAATAAAATTAACCACATCTTCCATATATTGTAGAAAATAATCCTGAGCTAAGAAAAATCTGCAAAAATGTCTGTTATAACCTGGAGTTCGCCATCTTCAAATAAAAAAATAAGAGAAGAGAAAATTAGGCCAAAAATCATATCATATCATAAAAAGATCCATAACTTCCCGAAAATGTAGAAAACTAATTCGAGCCCAGAAAAATCTGCAAAGATGTCTGTTGGAACTAGGAGATCGCCATGTTCAATTTAAAAATAAGCGAAGACAAAATTATGCTACAAAATTCATATCATTTAAAAAAAGATCCATATCTTCAGTAAAATGTAAATAATAGTCCTGAGCTCTGAAAATCCGCAAAAATATTTGTCGAAAGATCGTCATCTTCAACTGAAAAATAAGAGAAGCCTAAATTTGGCTATAAAAATCATATCATTTAATCTAAATATACATATCTTAAAGAAAATGTAGAAAATAGCCCGAAGCTAAGAATCTGCAAAAATGTTTGTTGAGACCGAATGATAGCCATCTTCATCTTAAAAGTAAAAGAAGACAAAATTAGGCCCAAAAATCATATCTTTTAATAAATAGATCCATACCTTTCAAAAATGTAGAAAATAGCCTCAAGGTCAGAAAAATCCGCAAAAATGTCCGTCCGAACCGGGAGATTGTCATTTTCAACTGAAAAATAAAAGAAGACAAATTTAGTCTATAAAAATCATATCATTTAATTAACTGATCCATATCTTAATAAATTACAGAAAATAGCCCCGTGCTGAGAAAAATCGGCAAAAATTTCCATTGGAACCGAGAGATCGCCATCTTCATCTGAAAAATAAGAGAAGACAATTTACGCAATAAAAATCATAACATTTAATTTAAAGATTAATATCATTAACTAAAAAATACGCAAAAATGTCTGTTGGAACCGAGAGATCGACATATTTAACAGAAAAATAATAGCAGACAAAATCAGGCCAAAAATCTTATCATTTAATAAAAAGATACATATCTTCCAGAAAATGTTTAAATGAGCTCCGTGCTCAGAAAAATTCGCAAAAATGTCTGTTGGAACTGGGAGATGGTCATTTTCAACTGAAAAATAAGAGAAAACAAAATTAGGCCATAAAAATCATAGTGTTTAATAAAATGGTCCATATCTTCAATAAAATCTATAAAATAGCATGCGCTCAGAAAAATCCGCAAAAATTTCTGTTGGAACAGGGAGATCACCATATTCGACTTAAAAATAATAGAAGACAAAATTAGGCTATAAAAATCATATCATTTAATATAAAGATACATATCTTCAATAAAATGTAGAAAATAGGTCGAAACATAGAAAAGTCCGCAAAAAAGTCAGTTGGAACCGGGAGTCGCCATTTTCAACTGAAAAATAAGAGAAGACACAATTAGGCCAAAAAATCATATCATTTAATAAAACGATCTGTATCTTTAAGAAAATGTGGAAATTAGACGGGAGCTAATAAAAATCCGAAAAATGGTTGAAATCGGGAGATCGCCATCTTCGACTGAAAAATTAGAGAAGCCAAAATTAAGCCAAAAAAATCTTCTCATTTAATAAAAAGATATATCTTTCAGAAAATTCAGAAAATAATCACGAGCTCAGAAAAATCCACAAAAATGTCCGTTGGAACCAGGACATCGTCATCTTCAAATTAAATATAAGAGAATGCAAATTAGGCTATAAAAATCATATCATTTAATATTCATATCTTATGGAAAATTTAGAAATGGCCCAAAGTTCAGGAAAATCATCAAAAATGTCTGGAACCCGGAGATCGTAATTTTCAACAGAAAAATAAGAGAAGACAGAATTAGGCCAAAAATCATATCATTTAATCAAAAGAACCATATCTTCTAGAGAAGTAGAAAAGTAGTCTCGAGCTAAGAAAAATCTGCAAAAAATGTCCGTTGGAACCAGGAGACCGTGATCTTCAACTAAAATGTAGAAAATTTAGAAAATCATATTATTTAATCATATTATGCTACAAACTTATGGAACCAGGAGACCGTGATCTACAAACTTATGCTATAAAAATCATATTATTTAATGAAAATATCATTTCTTACATAAAATGTAGAAAATAGCTCCGAGCTCAGAAAAAATCTGCAAACCGTTGGTACCTGGAGATCGATATCTTCAACTGAAAATAAGAGAAGAAAAAATTATGCCAAAAATCATATAATTTAATAAATCGATCCATTTCTTCAAGAAAATTTAGAAAATATGCTCGCGGACAGAAAAATCTGCAAAAATGTCCGTTGGAAACGTGAGATCGCCATTTTCAACTTAAAAAATAAGAGAAGACTAACGTGGTCTATGAAAATCATTTCATTTAATAAAAAGATCCGTAAAATGTTTATTGGAACCGGGAGATCGCCATCTTCAACTAAAAAAATAAGAGAAGACAAACTTAAGCTATAATAATCATACCATTTAATAAAAAGATTCATATCTTTAATAAAATGTAGAAAATACCTCCGAGCTCAGAATAATTCCTAAAAAGTCTGTTGGAACCGGAAGATCGCCATATTATACTAAAATAATAATAGAAGACAAAAGTAGGCTATAAAAATCATAAAAATCATCATTTATTTAAAAGATTCATATCCTCAATTAATTGTATAAAATAGCACTGAGCTCAGAAAAATCCGCAAAAATGTCCGTTGGAAACAGGAGATTGCCATCTTCAACTGAAAAATAAGCGAATACAAACTTAGGCTTTAAAAATCATATCACTAAATAAAAAGATCCTTATTTTTGCTAAATATAATTCCTAAAAATGCATCAACCTGTGGTGAGAAAACACCCTGAAACATCTGGCGCCGTCTGTAGGAACGAGTCAACACTCATGTTGTTAACCACACCGACGATGACTTGTTCTAATAATCAAATTATATGAATCATTACCTGGAGTGATGCGGGCTAGGATCATCCTTTCAATCGACTTTTCGGAGGCCCCGCTCTCTCCAGCGTGATGCATCGCCTTCAACACCAAATTACAGGATGCCGTGTTTGGGGAGATCCCATATTCCCTCACTGCGATAGCCAAATCCAGAAGCTCCTCTACCGAGTAGCTGGTTGGGAACCTAAAACAATCCTTGAAGTCTCTCGAAATGGAAGCATTCTTGTCGAAGTTTGGCAATCTGCTAGCGGTTACGGCTATCAGTTTTGCTCTTTCGACCTCCATCGCGTGGTCGACCAGCTGGAGGCCCTCAACGTCGCCATCCTTGCTTCCAGTGATTGGGCCCTACCAGATCGACTCAGACTCTTATAGACCCTCTGATCTCGCATCTTGGAACGACCCCATTCTCGATTTCAATGTGATCCCTATTGGAATCCCCTTGCCTTGGATTCCCAAGGCGCCCACCATTCACTCCTTCTCTCTGGAGCTAATATAAAGATGATATCATATCATTTAATATAAAGATCTATATAAAGATCATATCATATCATATCATTTAATATAAAGATCTATATCTTCAAGAATATGTAGAAAATAGCCTGGATCTCAGAAAAATCTGCAAAAATTTCCACGGGAATCGAGAGATCGTCATCTTCAACTGAAAAAAATAAGACAAGACAAACTTAGGCTATAAAAATAATATCATTTAATAAAAAGAGCTATATGTTCCATGAAATGTAGAAAATACCTCGAGGCTCAGAAAAATCCGCATAAATGTCCATTGGAGCTAGGAGCTTTCCATCTACAACTGAAAAATAAGAGACAAAATTAGGCTAAAAAATCATATCCTTTAATGAAAAGATTCATTTCTTTCAAAAAATATAGAAAATAGCTTGTAGCTCTGAAAAATCCGTAAAAATGTCCGTGGAACCGGGAAAGCGCCATCTTCAACCGAAAAAAGAGAACGCAAAATTAGACCAAAAATCAGATCATTTAATAAAAGATTTATATCTTTCATAAATATAAAAAATAGCATGAAACTCTGAAAAATCCGTAAAACTATCCTTTGGAACTGGGAGATCGCCATCTTCCACTGAAAAAGAGAATACAAAATTAGGCCAAAAATCAGATCATTTCATAAAAAATACATATCTTATAGAAAATGTAGACCGAAGTTAAGAAAAGTCCACAAAAATGTCCGTTGGAACCAGTAGATCGAAATCTTCACCTGAAAAAATATGAGAAGAAAAATGTAGGTTGTAAAAATCATCTCTTTTAATAAAAAGATAAATATCTTCCATAAAATGTAGAAAATAACACAGAGCTCAGAAAAATCCGCAAAAAATATCAGTTGGAACCGGGATATCGCCATCTTCACCTGAAAAATAAGAGAACAGAAAATTAGGCCAAAGATCAAATCATATAATAAAAAGATCCATATCTTCTAGACAATTTAGAAAATAGCCACAAGGTCAGAATAATCTGCAAAAACGTCCGTTGGAATCGGGAGATCTCCATCTTCAGCAGAAAAATAAGAGAAGACAAAATTTGGCCAAAAAATCATGTCATTTAATAAAAAGATCTATAACTTCTCAAAAATTTAATAAAATAGCCCCGAGCTCAAAAAAATCTGCAAAAATATCTGTTGGAACCGGGAGATCACCATCTTCTGCTGAAAAATAAGAGAAGTCAAAATTATGCTATAAAAATCAAATCATTTAATATAAATATCCATATCTTATAGATAATGTAGAAAATAGCCCTGCTCTCAAAAAAATCCGCACAAATGTAAATTGGAATCGGGAGATCGCCATCTTCAACTGAAAATAAGAGAAGACAAAATTAGACCATAAAAATCTTATCATTTAATATAAAGATCAATATCTTCTAGAATATGTAGAAAATAGCCTGGAGCTCAGAAAAATCCGTAAAAAATTCCGTTGGAACCGAGAGATCACCATCTTCAACTAAAAATATTAAGAGGAGTCAAACGTAGGCTATAAAAATCATATCATTTAATAAAAAGTTCTATATCTTTCATAAAATGTAGAGAACAGCACCGAGCTCAGAAAAATCCGAAAAACATTTCTTCGGAATCGAGAGATCGCCATCTTCAACTGAAAAATAAGAGAAGACAAAATTAGGTTATAAAATTCGTATCACTTAATATAAAGATTTATATCTTACAGAAAATGTAAAAAATATTTCGGAGCTCAGAAAATCTGCAAAAAATGTTCTCTGGAACCGGGAGATCGTTATCTGCAAACTAACGAAGATAAAATTAGGCCAAAATTATTTCATTTCATAAAAAGAACTATATCTTGCAGAAAATGTAGAAAAATAGACTCAAGCAAAGTAAAATCCGCCAAAATGTCCATTTGAACAAGAAGATCACTATCTTCAACAGAAAAATAAGAGAAGACAAACGATGGCTATAAAAATCAAATTATTTATTAAAACGTAGAAAAAGCGCCGAGCTTATAAAAATCTACAAAAATATCCGTTAGAACAAACAGAATGCCATCTTCAACTAAAAAAATAAGAGAAGACAAAATTTGGCCAAAAATCATATCATTTAATAAAAAGATCCATATCTTCCAGAAAATTTTGAAAATAGTCCCGAGGTCAGAATAATACGCAAAATATCCATCAGAAACGAGAGATCGCTATCTTCAACATAAAAATAAAAGAAGAAAAAATTGGCCAAAAATCATATCATTTAATAAAAAGATCCATAACTTCTCGAAAATGTAGAAAAATAGCACCGAGCTCAAAAAATCGCCAAAAATCTCCATTGGAACCGGAAGATCGCCATTTTTAACTAAAAAAATAAGAGATGACAAAATTATGTTATAAAAATCTTATCATTTAATATAAAGATTTATATTAAAAAAATACCCGAAGCTCAAAAAAATCCGCACAAATGTCCATTGGAACCGGGAGATCGCCATCTTCAAAGTAAAAAAAGAGAAGACAAAATTAGGCCAAGAAATCATATCATTTCCTAAAAAGATACATATCTTCCAGAAAATGTATAAAAATAGTCTCAAGCCAAGAAAAATATGCTGAAATGTCTGTTGCAACCGGGATACTGCCATCTTCAACTAAAAAATAAGAGAATACAAACGCATGATATAAAAAATCAAATTATTTAATAAAAAGTTCTATATCTTCAATAATATGAAGTAAATAGCTCCAAGCTCAAAAATAAATACGCAAAAATGTCCTTTGGAACCGGGAGATCGCTATCTTCAACTGAAAAATAAGAGAAGATAAAATTAGGCTATAAAAATCATATCATTTAATAAAAAGATCCATAACTTTTCGAAATTTAAAAATTATTCCAGAGCTCAAAAAAATCCGCAAAAATGTTTGTTGAAACTGGGATGTCGACATCTTCAACTAAAAAAGAGAAAAAAATTAGATCAAAAATCAAATCATTTAATTAAAATTTCCATAACATCCTGAAAAATGCTGAAAAATAGCCTCGGGCTTAGAAAAATCAACAAAAATGTCATTGGAACTGGGAGATCGCCGTCTTCAACTAAATAATAAGAGAAGACAAAATTAGGTTATAAAAATCTTATCATTCATTATAATGATTCAAATCATATAGAAAATGCAGAAAATAGCTCAAAGCTCAGAAAAATACGAAAAAAATGTCCGTTGGAACAGGAAGATTGCCATCTTCAATTGAAATATAAAAGAAGTCAAAATTAGGCCAAAAAGTAATATTATTTAATAAAAAGATACATATTGGCCATAAAATGTAGAAAAAAGCACCGACCTAAAAAAATCTGCACAAATGTCCGTTGGAATCAGGAGATCGCCTAAAAAAATAAGAGAAGAAAAAAGTATGCCAAAAAATCATATCATTTAATAAAAAGATTCATATCTTCCAAAAAATATAGAAAAATAGTCCCAAGCAAATAAAAGTCACCAAAAATGTCCGGTGTAATCGATAGATCATCGTCTTCACCTGAAAAAATAAGAGAAGAAAAAATGTAGGCTATAAAAATAATCTCATTTAATAAAAAGACACATATCTTTCATAAAATGTAGAAAATAGCACCGAGCTCGAAAAAATCTGCAAAAATATCAGTTGGAACCGAGAGATCGCCATATTCAACTGAAAAATAAGAAAAGGCAAAATTAGGCCAAAGATCAAATCATTTAATAAAAAGATCTATATCTTTTAGAAAATTTAGAAAATAGCCACGAGGTCATAATAATCCGCAAAAATTTCTATTGGAACCGGAAGATCGCCATCTTCAGCTGAAAAATAAGAGAAGACTAAATTTGGCCAAAAATTATATCTTTTAATAAAAAGATCCTTAACTTTCCGTAAATGTAGAAAAATAGTCCCGAGCTCAGATAAATCTACTAAGATGTATGTTGGATCCAGGAGATCGCCATCTTCAGTTGAAAAAAATAACAGAAGACAAGATTAAGCCAAAAACATATAATTTAATTAGAATATCCATATCTTCCCAAAAGGCAGAAAAATAGTCCCAAGCTAATAAAAATCCGCAAAAATGTCAGTTGGAACAAGTAGATTGCCATCTACAACTAAAAATAATAAGAGAAGACAAATAATGTTGCCTATAAAAATCATATCATTTAATAAAAAGATCCTTATCTTTCATAAAAATAGAAAATATAGCACCGAGCTCGTAAAAATATGAAAAACCGTCTGTTGGAATCGGGAGATGGCCATCTTCAACTGAAAAAAAATAAGAGAAGACAAAATTATGCCAAAAAATCATATCATTAAATAAAAAGATACATATATTCCAGAAAAGTTAAAAAATAGCCCCGAGGTCAGAATAATACGAAAAAATGTCCGTTGGCACCGGGAGATCGCAACCTTCAACAGAAAAATAAGAGAAGCCAAAATTAGATCATAAAAATCGTTACATTTCATATAAAGATCCAAGTCTTCCAGAATATATAAAAAATAGTGTGGAGCTCAGAAAAATCCGCAAAAATTTCCTTTAGAACCGAGAGATCACCGACTTTAACTAAAAAAATAAAAGAAGACAAATGTAGGTTATAAAAATCATATCATTTAATAAAAAGTTCAATATCTTCCATAAAATGTAGAAAATAGCACAGAGCTCAAAAAAATTTGCAAAAAGGTCTTGGAACTTAGAGATTGCCATCTTCAACTGAAAAATAAACGAAGACTAAATTAGGCTATAAAAATCATATCATCTAATATAAAGTTTCGTATCTTACAGAAAATGTAGAAAATAACCCGAATCTTAGAAAAAAAACCGCAAAAATGTTCATTGGAACCATGAGTTCATCATCTTCAACAGAAAAATAGAGAAGACAAAATTAGGCTAAAAATCATATCTTTTCATAAAAAGATACATATTTTAAAGAAAAATGTAAAAACACACACACAAGCTAAGAAAAAACCCTCAAAAATGTCTATTGGAACCGGGAGATTGCCATCTTCAACTAAAAACGAAAAAAATAAGAGAAGACAAACATAGGCTATATAAATCATATCATTTATAAAAATGTAGAAAATAGCACTGAGTTTATAAAATTCTGCAAAATTGCCCGT